>BLKR01000517.1:0-488966 GCA_011170035.1 Teleogryllus occipitalis
CTTGGAACATTACTGCACCCTCAAAACTGCAAATAATTCGAATAGTACGTCAACTGCGGAGCCAGATATTGTGTATCCACAAAACCCGTTTACTGAAGAGCCAACTCCTAACATGTCCGTTAGGCCAAGCAATACAATGGCCAAAGCTGAGAGAACAGCGAGAACAGCTAAGAAGAGGAGTCTCACATCCAATGAAGCTCAGTGAAAGACAGTAGTGCCGGTTTACAGTTAATTCAAGACTTAGATTCGAACTGTGATGATAATTTGTTTCAGATATTCAAAGAAAAGTACCATGCTCAGTCACCCTCAGAATAATTAGAAGAAATATTTCATTAACAAATTTTGACATTCATTACAAAAGAAACTGCACTGTAGGTCAAATAAAAATAAAAGTGTATATTTTCAGTTGAAGATCTGAAAATTTCTCTCGGATTTCTGTTGTCTGGATACAGAAAATTGCCTTCAGAGATAATGTATTGGAGCCAAGACGATGTAAGACGTCCGATTGTAAACAATGCTAAAAGTTGCTACAGGTACTTGGAAATAAAATCTATGATTCATTTTCAAAACTATGAGCTCACATGGTAATGAGTCACGAACTGGGTTTAAAGTGAGGCCCTTTATCATTATCATTCAATTAACTTTAAAACATTTCGTATAAATTTAAGGTCCGAATAAAATTAGAATGTGATTGACATTCCGTGGTCACGTGACAACGCTAGCGCTGTAACCTAGGCAACAGCGAATCAGAAGCTTCGGCATTTGCACATGGTTGTCACCTAAAATTAGGGAACAAACGTTACAAGCAAACAAATATTATAAATATTTCAAAAAATGTAACATGTTAGGAACAAACTTATTACGAGTTTCTCAACATTCCTTTCTTCTGTTTGTCAAATTAAGTGTTGAGAGAACGTGGTAGAGTGCGCAGTATGCAGCAGCACCGTCCCTCTCCACACTCAAATGTCAATCGCATTCTAAATTTATTCGTAGTATAGGACAAAATCTTGCAGTAGATGAATGTTGATAAGCTACTTCGAAAAGAATGGTCTCAACCAGTTTATTCGCGGAAAGCCAATCAGCTATAGGCACTTAGTGGTTCATCAGGATACTGCTACAATGTCAACCTTTATTTTGGTTGTGATCCTGCTGATGGAGATTTCAACGAACTAATGTTAGGTTCGAGAGTGGTACTGAGTACGTTGAACGTGTCTCATCACCACAAAAGCACGTGATATTTTTGGACAACCTATTCACTAGTCAACACTTACTCATTCATCTTGCTGACCAGGGTTTCAGGGCAAGGGAAACACTTTGTAAAAATTGCTTGCAGAAATGCCTCATTGACAATAGCAGAAGTGCTAAAGAGAAAAAAGAAAGTATCATTTGACTATAATTTCTATCAGAACGGTGAAATGTGTTGCGAGGTGGAATGACAACAGGAGTGTCACTGTTGCTAGTAATTTTGATGAAGTTACTGCCACAAAATCTGTGCTTCAGTACGTAAAAAAAAGGAAAAAATTGCTGTTCCTCAACTAAAATTGATTAACTAATACAACACAGGAATGGATGGGGTAGATCTACATGACTGGTTGTTTGGAAACACCAAACTAACATCAGAGGTAAACATGGCATTGGCCCATCTTTGTAAGGCTTTAAGGCATGGCTTCAATAAATTGCTGGTTGTTGTAAAGGCTAATGCATGGCTCAATAACTCTCTCACTGCTGGAATACTGAAGATCTGTCATGAATGCACTACTGAAAGTTAGCAATCGATGAGAGAGAGAGACACAGAGACAGACAGACATAGACAGACAAAGACAGACAGAGACAGACAGACAGAGACAGACAGACACACACAGACAGACAGACACACACAGACAGAGACACAGACAGACAGAGACAGACAGACAGACAGAGACAGAGAGAGAGACAGAGAGAGATACAGAGAGACAGAGAGTAAAAAAAGTAATCAAACAAGCAAAAATTATGACATTGCAAATGCACATAACAAAACAAAAGCTATGTCGGACATTATTAAAAAGACTACAGCACCAACCAACAATAACAGAAAAACTATAGAACTCTACTACAAAAATCAAACTTTAGAAGACCCACAAGAAATTGCTGACATATTCAATGAACACTTTTCACAAATTGGTAAAAAATTAATATCTCAACATTCCCTTAACAATAAAACACACCAACCAAACACTAATGTTACACAAGTTGTAAATTCCATATTTTTATAAGAAACCATCCCCTCTGAATTTTTTAAAATCATTGGACAAATGGAGAATAAATTCTCAGCAGGCCTGGACAACATTCCACATGTTCTTATCAAACAGTGCTCCACGTATATTGCAACCACTCTCTCATATTTGCACTTACTCTCTAAAAATAGGAATATTCCCAGATGTATTTAAAATGGCAAAAATTAAACCATTTATTAAACCAAAATTAACCTATCAAAAGGGCAATCCAATGAACTATAGACCTATCTCCCTGCTATCAGGATTTTCAACAATTCTGAAAAGGCTTTTCAGTGATGGACTCAAAACATTTTCTCAATACAAATAAAGTCCTTAAAAAAGCCGGCTTCAGGGTAATAGATTGACAGACACAACCATCTTTTCCTTTTTAAACGAAAACTTGTTGCACTATATCATGAGGAAATTGCCATTGGCTTTTTCTTAGATTTGTCAAAAGCTTTTGACATTGTTAATTATCACTAGGGAAAGGATTTCCATGTAATTACATGTTTTTACAGGAACTAGATACCTGCATTGAATAATGTGTTTTAGAGTTTATAAGACTTTCCGAATGAATTAGAACTATTTTTATTTTACGTATTTTTACATATTTTGGTATAATTACATATTTTTACATGTTTTACCTATTACTACATATTTCGATAGATTTTTATTCATTTATACATCAAAATGGAATATTCCAGATGCGCGTTTGCGCTATATATTACGGAATCTTCTTCCTGACAAATCAAAAGTAATAGTGCTGCGCTTCTATGACCATCATATCTTCTCAATGATTTGTTAAACTAACCCACCCTCCATTCACTGCGTACTTCAAGTAAAGAACAAACGGATTTTTCTGAACAAGTAATTTTAACCACATGCTTGCTAATGTTTCAAACAGCACATTTGTTACTCAATCGAAAACTAAGAAACATTTTTTCCTGCTAATTGTCATACTGCGTTGTTGGATTCGGGCTGGGGTATATTTAACCCTACGTTTATCTTACCTCTAACACCCTCTCTCTCGACTCCATCATTGGATACTCGGTACTACTATTCACTTGAATACCAGCTCCTTGTAAACATTGTAATATATACAATGAACGTTTTTTTTATATTTCAAATAAAATTCTTCTGTGTGATGAAGACTAGTGTACAATTACTTCTGCAGAAGTATAATCTACTTTCACTAACTCCAAATCCTCTTTAAGATCTGATCGCCGATGTTCAATGCTCAGAAAATGTTTGTAGAGGACAATTTTAAACACAATAATGAATTTTTATTTTATATATTTTCTATTTTTTTAACATGTTTTGGAAAAAAATAAGTACATATAAATGAACATTTGCATTTTTTATTATAATAAATTCCGTTCCCTAATGATAGATTGATTTTTCGTGTTTCCGGGCGCGTCAACTGCTATGGTCATTAGTCCCGTTACTGTAGTGCATGTTTTTTCTCGAGAGATGGCGGTGATCTTCCCCCGCCGGATGGCGAGATCCGGCGCCGACCTACCGTCGGCTAGTGGGGTTTCCCCCTAAGCAGGACTCTCCCACCAGCGGGGCACCGCCCCAGCCGGGACAAGCTCTAAGCTCCCGACCGGTCTCCCGGGATATGTGATAGTGTAGTGCATGTTAGCGTAAGTGTGTGTAAGGGGAGAGGATAGAACAAGGAATGGGAAGGACAGATCGCGCGCGGTCCGTGGCCCGTTTGTTAGGGTACTGCTCCAGCATTCGCCTGGTGTTGATCAGAGAAACCATGGAAAACTACCGATCAGAGCAGCCGGCCGCTAGAATTCTCCTCCAGATAGCGACTGAATTCGACCTAGCTGAAAAGCTAGTGTCGAAAATCCTGCCGCAGTCAGGACTCGAACCTAGGACCTCACGGTCAGAGGTGCTGCAGTGACATCAGTTGATGCCCTGAGCTACCGCTCCTGGTCTGTTCCCTAATCATCACATACTTTTAACAAAACTAGAAATGCTAGGGATCAGAGGCATTGCAGACCAATGGATCAAATCATATTTATCAAACCGTAGCCAAGTCGTAACCCTACAGCACATTAAAGAAAACAAAATCTCCTCTCAATGATATGTTGTGAAGTCCCGCAAGGATCCGTCTTAGGGCCAAGACTATTCCTTATATTATGACATGCCCTCTCCTTTAAGAAATAACAAAATAATTTTGTTAGCAGATGACACAAACATTATCATCAAAGCAAAACACCACAATCATTAGAAAAAGAAACTAAAAAAATCTTGCGTGCAAATTGGTTTCAAGACTCTTCATACACATCAGCAAGACTCTAAATTTCATGAATTCCCGATCCAATGGAAAACTCTCACAGCATTTGCTCATAAATGATACCCCAGTTACGATATCCCATGAAACAATCTTCCTCGGCCTAACAATCCAAGAAAACCTAATGTGCAATACTCACATTTCAAATCTTAATAAGCTCACCAAATCTTGCTATGCTCTAAACACCCTGAGGTCAAGCTCCATCATTCAGACACTTTCGACAATGTATTTTGCACTCAAACTTGAAATTTGGAATAATATTTTGGGGAAATGCTCCTGAAAGCTCTCGCACATTATCCTAAAAAATATACGGCGAACAATGACCAGACCTCATAAGTTAGTCTTGCAAACCCTTGTTCAATAAATTAAGGATTCTTCCACTACCATGCATGTATATATTTGAATTCACAAATAAGATTCTCATGGAAAACAAAGATACTTTTACTCTAAATTCTGATGTACACAACTACAACCCTCGCCAAAAGGGTAACATACATGTTCCCCATTCTGAAACTACACTTTATCAAAAAGCTACCCTAAAAGAAGACATTACGCTTTACAACAAATTGAGCCATGATATTAAAGACATAAACACAATACATACATTTAAAAGTAATTTGAAAGCTTATCTGCTTAACATGTTCTACAGTGTGAAGAATTTACAAATCACAACACTACTTCCCTTAAAAAAACATAAATAAAATTTTTTATCCCATTTGACTTTCTGTTTCATGTTGAGTGTTCAAGCTGAAGCAACGAAAAAAGAACTGACATGTCCCGTCCTGCCTGTGTTAAATTGCAGTTGGACTGATGTAGAAGAAGAATGCCAGACCAAAATTCTAGAAAGATTTGCAGAAAGGTTGAGACCCCCTACCGAAATCCCATCTTGCTTATTAATACAAAAGTAGGAAAAACAACTTTATCCTCCATTACCTTCACACTGACAGACAACTGGAAAAACCTTGAGATGTCCATGTCAGTCTGTGAGAAGACCACTCCCCTTTCGCTGGACATCTGGTGTTGCAAGTCACGAACATTCTTAACATTTCACCAGCTAATAGATCACCTTGTAAAACCCATATACTATTGAAATTTTGAAGTGTTATTGAGTAATAGAAATAGTGTTTTAGAGACGTTTTGCATCAAGACCTTCAGTGATCTTCACAGGTCTGAGTTCTAATTCTCGCAAAACCACAACATGCTATGCTGCGTAGCACTTAAAAATTCATATTTATGAACTTTGTAAGATGCTGAACCAGCTGTAAAATGTTCTGTGTAAGCGCTGCTGAGAAGTGTCATCACTGTTCTCCATAACCACTGAAGTGCAATCAAATGCTAGGATGCTTTATAGAACAGAATTATGGGATAGAATTAGAAGAATAAGGGGCATCTATAAATCTACTTATCCCAAACTCATGAAAATCATAAAATTATCAATCAAGCTTGATGAAAATCATAAAATTATCACTGACATTAGAGAAGTTGCAAATGAACTGGCGTATTTTTGGCAATACCACTAATACTTCCTTAGACAACTCCTTTGATTACCATGAAATTAAAAATCTAATAATAATCAAAATAATTTCACAAAATTCAGCAGCTGGCCCCGACATGTTAAACATTTTCCTTAAGCAACTTCCTGATCACAGATTAGAATACCTAACATCACTATATAATTAATATGGCACATGTCTCTTTTCCCAGATTATGGCTAACTGCAACTGTGATTACTATTCCCAAACCAAGTAAGAACACAAAATCGGAAAACTACAGACATTGCATTCACCTGCACAATGTGTAAGTTAATGGACAAGCTTAGTACTAAAAGTTTATTACGGCATCTTGAAAAAACTAACTTCATATCCCCATACGAAACTGGATTTATAAAACATCGATCTACAATTCATCATTTAAGCAATATTCCAAATTAAATTTGCAATGTTTCCATTTCTAATCAACACCCTGTAGCAGTACGGCTTGACAAACAAAAAGCATTCAACATGACATGGAGGAAATGTATACTAATGATTTATTTATTTATTAATTTATTTATGTATTTAATTTTACGTCAAAAAACAGTTGAAACTGTGTATGACGTGCTATGGGGAGAAGTTAACTCTGTGCAAATTTTCAAAATTCTGTGATCCCGACACTAAGTCATATACTACATAAATTTTGAATTTAAAACTCTCATTTAATAAAATTTATTTTCAAGGATATAAAAGCAATAAATTTTGGGCTCTTACCCATGATGTCCTTCGTCAAGGAATAATACTTCCTGCCGCAACAACATGGAAACGATAATTTGAATAACTATATATCCCAATGAATTCTACCACACGTGCACAGATAATGAAGATACATTTATGTATGAAAGCAAAACAAGGGGCCATCTCAGCATTTGCTCAATGGATCAGGGAAACTGGACGAAAAACCTGATCGAGATGGGGGACATTGCCCCAGAGGCTGCTGTACAATACTTGTTACAGGTTGTTTATACACATCTATACAATCCAAATTGTAAATAATAGATTATGTATCATTGCTAAAATTAAGGTTACTTTTTTTGTGATGCTCAGTATAGTCTCTAATTGTATAGAAACAGTTATGCAGCAGAAATGATTTCACATGGGATTTAAACTTTTCTATCGAATTTAATCGTTTAAAGTCATCTGGCAAAGTGTTTTGAAATAATGGACATGTATTGTATGTGAATTTTTTGTAATGAGCTGTTGATACTGTGACCTAATGAATATTATTTCTACGTCAAGTGTTATAGTAATAGACTTCGGCATTTACTGAAAATATATTCCTGCCTTTAAGCAAGTCATTTTTGACAAAAACCACTGATTCATAAATCAACAGACAAGGTAATGGTAAAATTCCTAGATTAATGAAGAGAGGCTTACAAGAATCACGTGGGTGAGATTAGGATATTATTCGTAAAATTCGTTTTTCTAATCTAAAAGTCTGGGAGCTATAAGATGTATTTCCCCAGAATATTATGCCATATCTCAGGCGGGAATGAACATTCGCGAAATATACACAACAAGCAGTATGAAGGCTGACTGAATTTAAAAGAATTCTGAACGCAGAGCATTATGAACTTAATTTTGTGTTCAATTCATTTAAATGGACATTCCATTTAAGGTTTCACTGAATTGAGACCTAAAAATTTTGTTGCCTTAACATCAGTCAATGGTACACCGTTCATTTTCAATGGAGCACAGAATTGATTATTTGAAATAGAAAACTGCATTAAACCGTTTTCTTTTCGTTTACAATTAATTTGTTACTTCGGAACCAATTTGAAACATCTGATATTGTACTATTTACGGTTTCTTTATTGCAAAGGATGTTCATATCATCCGCACAGAGAATAGTTCTTCTGTTTCGAATCGTCGAGGGCATATCATTTACGTAAAGTAGGAACAGAATAGGGCCTAAAATCGATCCTTGAGGAACTCTACGTGCAATGGGCAAAGAGTCGGAAAGGTGCGTACGTAATGTTCCATTATTCCAGTAAGGTATTTCAACTCTCTGAGATCGTTGTTTAAGGTACGAACATAACCAATCTAGAGCAATACCACGGATTCCATATGAAGGTAATTTTGAAAGTAAAATGTCATGATCGATGACATCAAAAGCTTATGAGAGATCTAAAAATATTCCAATAGGTGCCTCGTTTTGATCCAATGATGTAGTGACATCTTTAAGAATAGAAAATATGGCTATTTCCATTGATTTTGATTTTCTAAATCCATGTTGGCAATCTGTAAGCACGTCCTGTTTACTGACAAAAGTTTCCATTCGTACGTAGAAAAGTCTCTCTAATATTTTTGAAAAAAACTGATAGAAGAGAAATGGGCCGATAATTTTGAATTTTTTTGTTGTTGCCTTTTTTGAAGAGCGGCTTAATTTTAGCTGTTTTGAATATATCCAGAAACGTTCCAGTACATAAGGATGCATTAAATATGTGAGTTAACGGGTGTATTATGGCATTCACAGGTCTTCAACAAAGAATCCGGGAATTCATCTAAACCGGACGAATATTTATTTTTTAGTTTACCGATTATTTTGAGAATTTCATAGGAAGAAGTTTCGGAAACGAACATCGTGTCTAAAATTTTGGGTGAACAGTCTATTATTGAATTTTGTGGCTGAAGACTCTTAGTGAGATCGGCAGCATTTCTCGAAAAGTATTGGTTAAAGAGACTAGCAACTGTTGCCGAATCGTTCACATTTATATCGTTATATTTTAAAACAACATTGTCTACAAGGTTTCTAGTTGCTTTGGTTGTATTTTTAGTATATTCCACTTTGCTTTTATTTGTATTTGAGTTCAAAATATCCTGATCGTGTTTCATGATTTTATCTTTCGTATGACTTTTCTTAACAATGATTTGTATTTTTTAAAGTAGATGAGGAAATCTTGAGATACGTTATGACGTTTAGAAATGAAAGAAAGGATTCGTTTGTTTTTACAAGATGTCCTGATCCCTTGTGTTATCCAAGAATTGCTTTTCCGTGAAATATTTAATTTTATTTTTTGAAGAGGAAAGAGTTAAAATGAAATGACAGCATGAAAAAAAAAAGAATTATATTTGTCGTTTGTATCAACAGTATTATAAACCGCTTCCCATGACTCCTGCATCAAGTAATCAATGAATAATTTAATTTTACTTTTAGTAAACAATCTAGTCATACGTGTATTATTTATTGTGAAAGTGTTCGCATTTCTTATAATTAGACATCGGATGTTTAGGCACTAAAAAATCGTCTTATAGGCACCTAAAAAGGCACTGAAAAACTCAAGAATAAGGAGAAAAAAGGCACTGTCATAAGTTACATACACAATAAAATGGAAAATTGTAATTTTTGTCTATATTATTTTGTAAACTTAAATGCACAAAACCAGTTCGTATATTTTAATGTAAAACTAGATTTACATATTTACAACTCTTCTACATTTTATTCTTAATAGTTTCCATTAACCAGTAATATTTACATATTACCAGTAACTTTTCAAGTATCACAATTTCAAATTTGCGACGACTGGGAATTTATATTTATTTCCACTTAAAATTTCGGTTCCCTAGGTGTATTGTCAATCGTCCATGTTCTCAGATCATGGCTAGTATTTGTGAAATAGGGAAATGGAGAAAAATCAGTTGGTATACTTTCAGGAATTCTCTCGTAATTTTAAATTTCAAGACGTGAATTGAAGGTTTCGTAATGAATGGTAATGTTGAAACATTGCCGATTTTCCAATATCTTAGCATTGTATATAAATGTACTAAATAAAAGGCAAAAAGAGTCCTAAAAAAGGTATTTATGCAAAAAATAGGCATTTATACTAAAATAAGCAAAAATAAGCTTTATAAAATTCCGGATTGCGGATTCGGTGGTGTAACGGTCAGCGTACCGGACTGTTGTACCCGAGTTTGTGGGTTCAATCCCGATCGAAGCCGTGGATTTTTAAGGGCAAAAAAATCCTTCGTACGCCTTCCTTCAGAGGGGAAGTAAAGCCGGCTGTCCCATGTTAGTTGATTTACTGCATGTAAAAGATCCTCAAGCCTAAATGAAGCCTCTGAGCAAAATTGAGATCCGCCTGTTTTGTCGCCCAAGATAAATACCTCCTTTCTCCGCTAGGTGGTGAAAGGAGCGTAGCGAAATTTGCGTGGTTAGACGGAAGAGCTGGCCTGATGGCCCGAGTCTCACCACGTAAAATAAGGCATTAACTAACTAACTAACCAACTAACTAAAATTCCGTCATATGTCATCATTTGTCATGATTCGTGGACATATATTATTGGCCTTTAAATAAGTTCTCTAGAAAAAAATAGGCATTTCCCTAACCATCCGATGTCTACTTATAATGGTAAGAATTTGTGCATCATGGTCACTGTATCCTACATCTTTTGTTACAACTTCATAACGAGTAGTAGTTTTGTTAATTATAATTTGATCAGTTGCCTTCATCGAATTGTGTGTGATCCGTGTAGGTACATTAATTGTAATGTCTAAATTGAAGGAATTAATTAAATTGAGAAACTTTTCTTTCTTGCAAGATTCGACCAGAAAATCAATGTTAAAGTCTCCGCATACAACAATGGATTCAAAAGAGAGATTGCTGACTTTGTTAAGTGTTATCTCCAGGTTTTCTAAGAACAAAATATAATCTGCAGCTCTATTTGTTGGAGGTCTGTAGATGCAAAGTAATATCACTTTTAGCGAAGTAAGATGTACAACAGAAATTTCGAAAATATTTTCAACGGAATACACATTTAATTCTGCCAAGGAGATAGAATCAATATTATTTCTAACGTAAATACAAGAACCCCCGTATATAGAACCTTTATGCGATTCTCTATCTCTACAATAAAAGCCTGCGAGGTAAAAGTATGGAATTTGAAAAATGTTAAGTTCATTAGGAGATAACCAATGTTCTGTAAAGCAAAGCACATCCATTTGATTTAAATCGCTCTGTAGAGCTGCCTCGATAAACTCAGTTTTATTTGAAAGGGATTGAACATTATGGTGCAGAATGTTTATCTTTTGCAAGTACCTACACGAATGTTTTTCTGCTGCATCTGACTGTAGTTGCTCTATATTTACTCCATTTTTACCTCGAGTGCATGGTCGAAGGTTGTAGTGTGACCCGGCAGTGACAGGTTGCAAGGAAAATGGGGCATCGGGTGTAGATGAATTGGTAGTGGGAATGGGAGAAACGGGAGTAGGTTCAGAGGAAGAGGCAACAGGGTTCAAAATAAGGGTGGGGGTGGAGAACGTAAGGAAGGTGAAAGGGATGGATTTTTGGCAGGAGACTGCGTAGGACTGGAGTTGATGTAGTGAGCGAGCTTGTTACCGACTGCATGTTTTCTAGCAAGGTTCATGTGAAGACCATTACGTGTGAAGTGTTTTCCTGAGAGGAAATTAATTTCAAAAATTGTGACATTTGTTTCTCTCAATTGCAGTTTTAATTGTTGGTTTGCGTGCTTAATCTTGCTGCATAGTGTTGGTCTGTTGTACCAGAAGGGCAGAGTCGAGACTACAATGTTAGTATTTTGGGCGGCACATTGTAATTTGTTTACACGTTGTTCAGGTGTAAAGTTACCGCCCAAGTTAATGTCATTTTACCCTATTATGATAATGACTGTCCTGATAGATAAGTGTTTTCGTGTGGGTGTCCAACTCTGCAGTCACATCTGTAAACCTCCCGTTAGATTTAAAAATAGATGAGACTGAGAAGTTGGAGGGTAACTTCCTACTGAGAATGGAGGAAAGATGGTGGCCGTGACTGTCAGCTAAAGTAAGTACCTGTTTTTAGGCTCAGAAGGAATGTCTTTGTTTTCAAGTGAGCTAGGTGTTTTGGTTTTGATGCACTTCCTAGCCTGTTTGCGTTGGTTTGTGCATGAGTTTGTCGATGGTAGAGAAGGGTGGTGAGGATAAGGAAGGCGAGGAAAATCTGTTTCATAATCTAAAACACTAAATTTGTTTTGAGTTGTGACTGGATCTTTGTCTGTGTCTTTTGTACAGTCACGGGTGTACGGTTAGTATTATTCGCTATGTTGCCGACTTGTACCCAACCATTGTGTAGAGAACGACCTCTTCCAACCTTCGGATATGTTGATCTAAATTATTGTTTACGTGTGTGAAGGCTTTCAGAAGGTCAGCTTTGAGAATGTAGAGAGTAAAAAGAGTAGAACGAGCAGTAGCCATGTCATGAATGCGTACATGTACATTAAAATGTACATGATAAAATTGGAATTAATACAAGAAAACCCACATAAGAGCAACAAAAACCTAGCTTTATATTTTAAAAGAGTTAAATTGATGTGTATTAAATAAATTAAAAAGCAAGATTCATTATAAAAACTAGAAGGTATGCTACACACAAAATCTATTGAAGCTAGTACTTACGAAATTTGGCAATGTGGCTACGTAGAATTTCGTCAACTTAAGCTGCAACTGTTTAATACAATCAGTAGATTATACTTTACCGTAATTAGATAAAAGATATTATCTGAAAGTTTGTCTTCGAAATATAGAATAAGATTTGAAACAAATTCAAACTTTGATACACCGTCTTTGTTATGTTCAAAACAACGGAATAGTCACTTGTCACAGAAATAGAATAAATCTTTCAGAAAATTAATTAGCACAGTGATTTAATATTGGAAGTAAATTGAACTGTGAATAGATTTTGACACTTATCACCACCTCATAAATCTGAAGTTCGTTGAGGTTTGAATATCCGTTTAAAATTCGTAATCTGTTTGTCTTGGTTATAGCAAAAAAATCAGTTGAAATTATATTTTCAGCTAGCTGATTTGGGAGCAGATTTCTTTCATTTTACACATTTTCGTCTGTGGCTTCAGGACATAGCTACGTGAAATTTCTTGACATTTGGTTAGAATTCGATGCTATGCAGATTAATATGTTAGAGCACATTTGGCCTATTTTTCCTGTTCGTGCATATTCATGTGATAAGGACATACTTTGCATATTTTGTTAATATCTTACCTCATATGATGTTTGAACTTTTCTTACAATCTATTTATTTGCAAACATTCATAGATCACAAAGAGCTTGTCACAGTTGCCTCTGTTTTTCTCTTCTATAAATGATAAAATACTTATGCAAATGTAGGAAATTTCCTGATTTGATGATTTTTTTAAACCAGGCAGAAGAAATGCAACAAGACACACAATGTACTCCACTAAGGTAATTATTTCCTTTAATTACTTCACCCACTAAGGTAGATTACATTCCATAGATATAAGGTAGATTATATTCTGTTTGTCCAAAAATAAACGGCTTCTCCTGAATTTTATTATGAAATGTTAATGCAGAAAAAATATATTTTTAATTTTTATTGTATTATTAACACAATTATTCCATTTAAACACGTTATTACAATTAAAATTATTTGTAATTGTAAAACTTTTAGGTCACAAATGCATTTTTAATAGCATATTTCAAGATTTTTTGGGGCATAAAATTCCTCTTCCTACTTATGATACTTAAAAAAACGCATCAGTGGTAAAGTACTGAAATTCATCAGTAACTTGAAGACCAACTGCAGAATCAAAATTCGAATCAATGGATGTTAATCAGATGAGATACTGATCCAAGATAGAATACCTCAAAGATCCAATCTTAGCGTAACCCTATTTATGATTGCAATCAAGAAAGTTACAAATCTTCAACCCATTGCGATAAAATATTTCTGTACTCTGATGACAAAACCATTACATTAAGTGGGAAAAAAACCTTGCAACAACTCAAGATACAACACAATTAACAGTAAATATGATAAATAATTGAGCAAATCTGAATATATCATTTTCATTAAAACCAACAAACCCACTAAAATGAATAATCTAAAACTCGATTATGTTAAACTAAGGAATTTACTTTAATTAAAATCTTGGGTTTAAGCTTTGATGAGAAACCTACATGGAAATCATATTAAAGCACTGAAAGCTGAATGTCTCAATAGACTAAATATCATAAAAAAGATCTCATCAATCAACTAGGGTGCCAACAAGGAGGTAATACTACTTAATAATTTTCAAGATTGTAAGATCTAAAATATATTACGGCTCAGTTATATAGTCTTCTGCAAAGGACAATATACTAGAATAATTATATGTAATCCATAACACAAGCCTCAGATTGGCCATTGGTTCTCTTTGTACAAGCCTCATTACCTACATTCTGACTGAATCAGGAGAAGTACCATTAAACTTCATTAGAGAGAACTTACACCTTCCTAGTGGTCTCAAACCCAAACAACCCAACAGTCAAAATCTAGTTTCACCATAATACTTCAATGAATTCGATAAAATACTAACAAGAATTACACCAAAATAACTCCTCAAAATGCCTGGCAAAATATATGATAACAAAATTACTAATCCTGTAATATACCAAACTCTGTTCTATAAAATACGAAACCAATATGAAGTCTTCACATATATAGTGATGGCTCAGAACTACCACATGGAGGATGTGCAGTTGGACGGGCAAATTAGATGGAACACAAATGTACCCAATGTGAAGTTTTTTCATCTAAAAAAAGTGACATACATGTGGATTCCTCACACAATCCCCCATACACAATTAGTCATCTGTTACTGGAATGTTCAAGTACAATAAAGATAAGAAAAGATCCCAAAATAGCTGATGATTTAAAAAGAAATCTTAATTTAGTGAATCACTATTAAGAATATTATAATATTGTTAAGACAATTAATCTTATTATGTATATGTTTATACAAGTATGTACACATAATGTAATTCTATGAAGCATTGTCATGTGGTCATTAATAAACACATAATTTGAAGTGACTTCAATTAACTAGATAAAACAGGAAGTCACCATGAAAATTTTCATATCATGAGATGAACAGGAAAAAAATTATAGCAAAAACAATAAGACAGAAGAAAATGCTAAAAATTAATCTTCAGAAAACGATGAAGAAACTTCAAGATAGGAAGAGAGATATCAAGTCAGATTCAGATAACACATATTTTAAAGCACTGGCAAACTCATTCCACTGCTAGTGAGATGCACAGTGTTAATTTTCACGAAAATGATTCCGAGAAAAAATTTGTGATGCAATAATATCTAGGAATAATAAGTGATAAAAGAATATGCTGAATCACAAGTTAAGATAATAAAAATCCTTGACAAAGATCATTGAAAATGGCAAGAAATCACTGATGGTACGAACAGGGGCAGATCAAGCCTATCTTGTTGAAGAGGACCATCATAGATTTCTGTTAAATAATAAACATTTGTTATTATGTTGCAAAATATTTTTGTAGTGTACAAATGATACTACACAATATTATTTTTTAAATAATCTCATATTCTATTACATAATAACTAATTAAATCAATTTTGCCTAATAACAGAAGCTGAATGAAAACTGGTATTTTTAAGTGGGGGGCTTGCCTTCCCCCTCCGCTGGATCCACCGCTGTACAAACTACTATACACACAGCAATATAGTAGCCTGCATTAATGAGCCGGAAAAGTCTCCTTATTAATAGAGAGTTTGTGCACACTCAAACGTTAAAGCAATCAAAAGCAGTATTGATATTATTGAGAAACAATATTCATATTCATTTATTTCTCTATAAAATACAAGTTCTAAGAGAGTAATGAAAATCAATAATTTTGCACTAGGGAACTATTTTGTTTATTAGCGGCTTGATTTTGTTTTTCTTTCCTGTAAGTAAAGCGTCAGTTGTATTGAAAGCATTCTATCTTTATATAAGTTTTAATTCAATTTGACAATTTTGATCCATTTTGACAGATATCAATAATGGGTAAAGTCAAGAAAGAGTTTTTGCATGTTTTGGTCGTTGCAATGGAAGAAGTTCCATATTGTGCCAAAAGAGAGTGCTGCCACAGTGAAATCAGTCTAATGTGATTGATGAAATTGCCATGTGCTGTTCGTATCTTCATGTGGGATTTTTGTAAATTTTCATTACTTGTATATATAACAATTGATAATAAATAAAATTAGTATTAAAATTTGTTCCCAGAACTCTCACTTTTACATATTGATACTAGTATTCTTATATAAAATATGTAAAACAGAAATGAAGTACATTTGTGGATTTAAATATGACATGTATTAACAAAAGGAACAAGACCAGAATGAATGAGAGAAATACAAATTTTTCCATTTCCTAATTTATGTTCTTAACCAAGGATTTCACTCCTTCAGTAATGTTTTAGAACCATAAAATATTTTCTTTACAGTAATGTGCCAACTTAAACTACAGAAGTTAATATCCACACAACGCAGTATGACAAGACCCAATTTCAGTGAATGCAGGATTCAATATCCCATTGACCCCATTGCACTCATGGTAGCCTTCAAAATTACGTTTTTGTGTTCTAAGATTAAGAAACCTAAACTTAAAATATACATATGGAAGTAAATTAAAGAAGCCCTTTTCAAAACTCAGATTTAGTGATAAAGTATCACTAAAGAGGTGCTTCACAGTAGCTGGTTGTGGTTGAAGTCAAGTAATCCAATATTTTGGTAATTTTGTAAGCAAGTGAAGAAAAATGATGCAATTAATTTACTAAAACAATTCTTCCTATGAATATAGATTTAAATCATTTTACCCACTAGCTAGAAATGACACAACTGTTTTATTTTTAATTTTTTTTTAATGACATTTCTTCTTCTCCGGAAGTAATTCACTTTGCCCTAACCTATGAATTCACTATGCACTTTATTGACTTTCACTGATACTTTGCCTATTTCTGGTGAAGCCTTTACTACGTATCCAATGAATTAAAACTGATGATTCCGACAATTGAAAACTGAGGCTACCTGTAGCTCTAATTAAACTTTAATCAAACCAGTTGACAAACACAAATAGACAGTGTGATAATTGCACTATGATAATACATTTAGCAGCATAACCTGCTACCAGTGTCGGGAACAAATTCCATATAAAATGGCTGAATGATCGATTACCATGCGATATAAGTCACCTGCTAAATCCGGCAAAATAGTATGTGTACACAAGTAATACATAATGAAATAGAAGAAAGGATGCCAGTTTGTGTTTAAAAAAATAACAGTCAATCTTTAACTAGAATATTATAATGTAGAGTTCATTTAGAATGACAAATATGTTTTCCTTGTTGCAGATTTTCAGTAAGAATATAATTTATGTTGTTTTCATTCAATTTTCATTTACAAAAATTATTTTTGTTATTTTCTTCAAGGTTTCAACTACATTTCCTATTCAATAATAAGCAGAATTATGGTGAAAATCATTCGTATTCCTCTTTAGAGTATAGCTTCATTATCTGTAGCAATTAATCTAAATCTAAGTTAACTATATGCCTATTTAACCCATCAACAACTAAATGAAGTTTACTGCTCATAACATATGCTTATTGTCGCACACACATACAACAACACAAAAGCTAGCTTGTACGTGGTATTTGCTGATTCCTCCATTTTGGGAGCACCCATAATATAATAGAATTTGACTGAAGAAAAGGAATATATAATTTCGTATTCTTAAAGTACTATGGCAGGTTGTCATTTACGTTTATGGTTACATTAATGGTGTTCGTCCAAGCAACTGAAAACATTCAGTCTTTCACTGGTGTGCAGAGTGTAAATTAATTAAAATTTAAACACTGCTTTTCTTGCGGCTTGAAATATTAACTATCATGGTAGAACTATTCTGTGGCTTTTATAAACTCTATACGAGTACCATTTTATTTGAATGTAAATTCATGTAGTCATTACTAGACATTAATGATCATATGCTTAAATGGTCATGTACTGGTATATTCACCTTATGAGAAAGTACAATGTGTCCTCCTTTTTTGGGATCAAGGGCACACTATTTATGATATCTCACTACATAACATGCTGGTGGGCTTAATTTACTGCATATTAGAAAAGGATTTGTCCCCTTTTTCTAACCTTTTAGTATTTCAAAAAACCTGATATTGCACATTCAGTTATCACTACAAAATTAAGGTAAAATACAATTACTGAAAATGTTATATGTTGTAAATACTTACTGAGAACGGTTACTTCCACATACACTTCTTTGGTGCCAGAGTCATTCGACGCAGTAACTATAAAAATTCCTGCATGAGCTCTCTTTTCTTTTTGTAGAATAAAGGTGGTTTTATAATTCTCATTTTCAATCTTCAATCTAAATATGAGCAGCAAAACAATAAATTAATAAAAAAATAAAAATTGAAATTAAAAATTTAATCTAACAGAAGACATAACTCATTGAATTGAAGCTCATAAATCCATTATTTAACATATTCTGGCACTACAGTCCCATGAGGCTAGTGCCCCCCATGGCTATGGGCTCATGAGACCCATGATAAGACCTATGATTAACTCTTTACACCATTAATTTGTCGCTCTTTACACTTAATTTTACTACCCGAGATATGATTTCTCAATGTTACACAGCTATTTGAATTGTGACATAGCAGTGTAAAACGACAACTTTTGCACCTACCGGCAATCAAGACTGAGGCCCCAACATAGCAAACAATAATACATTTTTTAAAGCAATCATAATTTAATGTTAAAGCAAACATATTTTAATATAATTTTGCCCACCCGAGCCAGGGTTGATATGGCTCTATATTATATATACAATATATTTTCAGTATTTTAGGTATTTATGTATCAAAATATTAAAATCAATATAATATATAAGGAGATAAATAAATGAATAGATAAATGAAATAAATGAATAATTTGGTTGGTTGGGTTGGCAATGATGTCAATGGCCTCATTCATATGAGGGTTCCATTGATAAATATTGTAGAGTTTATGGTGTGCAAACTCCAGTTGACATGTACTCTGATTGTTAATAATAATAATAATAATAATAATAATAATAATAATAATAATAATATAAAAAAATAAATAACACAACAAATAACTGACCCTATGAAATTAAGGAATATAAATATTAACACATATTCACCGGAAGTACGTAATATACTATGATTTTCTCTCAATACTCAAGAGATCTATTAAGGGTACCTTATTAATAATATAGTAACACAAATAATTGTTAACATTGTTTTTTTTTTCGTAATACGGGTTCTGATGCAAAGATATAAAATTTTATAATAAAAAAAAAGGGTAAATAAATAAATGAATATGATAATGAAACCGGATACGCATGGTTCCGGCATGGAGTTGCTGAGCACGTGGTCCTGACAATACAGTGGTTTTTTCATTCACTTTCTTTCGGGCCGTGGCCATGGTCGGACCTGCTATGGACGTGGGTGCTTCAGCAACTCTGTATTGGAGGTGTGCTGTGGAGAAACATGGTTGACCATTATATGTATTAGTAAGGTGTGTATCCTTTAGATATACGGTGTATAATGTATTTATTTATTTAGTTATCGGTGTAATTATTGTTCCACATGTATGTTCATTCATGTTTTTTGTATGTTGTTGTTCAGAAGAGTTTGTCCGTATTTATTGTGATTGTGTTTTTTGGTTGTTAGCCCTGATGATGGAATAAAATATTCCGAAACGTTGGCAAACTAGTGTAATCCATTAATTGACCGATCCTGTGATTTTCCTACTACTATGCAAGCATAGTTCACCATACACAGCCCAAAATACCACAGGAAATGAGAGAGTTCAACAGAAGTTCTGTAAATCCCTAATTTTTCACTGTCGAGATAAAAATGTAAGAAACATTGATGATGTTTAAGATGTACTCACAATTGATAAGCCTTCAATCACGGAGACAGAAGATCGACCTTATTTTTTTCTATAAGGTAATCAATGGTTTTATCGATTTGCCGGAAATATTAGAGCAATTTGGCCTACTGTGCACCAGGACTAATCTGCGAACAAAAAGACTACTGGATGTGAAGAAATCAAATAAAATTGTAGTCTTTGGGCCACTCAATTGAATAGCTGATATTGTTAATCTGACATTAATCCATACATTAATTTTTCTGATAAATCTCAATCTAGTTTCAAATTTAACAATTGAACATTTTGACGTGAGGGTATGAATTAAATAAAATTAAATAGTAAATCAGTTTGTTGTCTGAATTTAGTCTGATGAAAAACATTCATGGAAAAATCTTATGAATAATTTTGAAAGCCAACTGTTGTGCTTGACTAATTTCTTTAATAACTTTATTGTCTTTAACACGAAGAGCAGAAACATCTATTTTATCCATCAATCTTACAATCATTTTTCTTTAACCAAAAATTGATTGCAATTCAATAGTTTACAGTTCTGCAAAGCCTACTCTTTCAAGAAAATTAAATCCAATCATTAATTCAGCTTGCCATTTAGGTTTAGGGGAATTTACATCTTTCAAAATCACTACGTGTAAGAATTTCCAAAGATTTTTCTGAATTCTCTATTCATCCTCTATTCTATTTTTCTATTTAACATTGTTTTTAATGTATCATAAGAAAAATATTATACTGACCTGGATGGCCGAGGTGGCTAAGAGCATGTGCTGATTCAGCGCTTCGGTGCGAAAGGTCACGGGTCAACTCCCGTCTTGTGCATGGTTGGTTGTCCTGTGCCTCTCAGGGTATGTGTTGTCGCGTTCTGATGACCTCTTAGAGGAGCCCGCAAGTGTTTCTGACTAGTAGAAGGATATGCGTCCACCAGGATGCTAAGAGTTACCGGCTCTCGGCTGGATAAAAGCCCTAGAAAAAAAAAATCATAAAAATATTCAATTTCGATATTTCCTGAAGGTAAGCAAATGGGGCAGGGGGGAAAAATTACACATTTTTTTCTAACTAATCATATTTTTAAAAGAAAAATGTACATGACCTTTTCCAATCAACAAGTTTTTACTTTCTCCTATACTTACACAAGTATACGAGAGAGTGAAAACCGAGCAAGATCCATTTTCTTAAAAAACCCTTTGTTTACAACCCTACAAACTTAACTTTCCCCAGGCTACGTAAACGTAATCAGAGCAATGTAATTTACACGTAATCTCTTACATGTAATCAGAGCAATGTAATTCTGTGGAAAATAGATATCTCGAGATTACAACTGAAATACGTTTTGGGGTCCCCTCAAACCGAAAAAGTCCGACCGTCTGTGAACACCGCTAACGCCAAAACTGCATATAGGGGTTTTATCACAATGGATATTGCTCGGTTGACCTGGTTCGACTCGAAGCTTTGCAATTTTCACATTCTTTAAAATTTGGGGTACTTAATATGAAGCTCTTGGGGCCATTTCGAAGTTTCTTCACATATGGCTCCAATATTTTCCTTTACATTATTCGAAAGAATAGAGCACAATACACTGATAAGGGCATAGGTCCGATTTTCACTCTTTAATTTTAGGGATAGTTCTCATTGTAATGTACAAGATTATATTAACGCCACTTTCCTCTATTCGTTGGTTTCTTAAATAATTATGCTATAAAATGTTCGTAATTCTCTCATGTTAAAATTTGCATTTCCTGCGATTTCTATATACTACATTTATGAGTGAATGTGCTTCTTAGGTATCTTAAAATTTCTCGAAAACTAGGGTAAATTTTCTGTGAAATTGAGCTCAATTAACCCAATTTCCAAAATGGCGCAAAATAACGCAATGGCGTCTTGTGGTCCGTGAGCATGGAGATGCAATCAGTCTAAAAACGGTACACCAATTTAGGTTTCTAATCCACATCTTACTGTGTTTATTCATTCCGTATTACGATGTACATACCCACTGTACCTTCTTTGAGTATAGCTAATTTTGTATTGCTTGCCCTGACAAAAAGAACTATATCAACAAACAAACGTACATTGAAACAGAGCAATACACATCATTGATTAGAGTCCGATTTGCCGATATCTTCTAGCGTACTTGAGAACTAAATAGTTTTTGTAAGCTTCAAAGTAAAACAGGGAGTTTCCACTCACCATTTCCAGCCTCATGTAACTCATACTCTTCTGCAAACCATGTGCTCGCCATGCCGCATCCTTACGCGCGAGAATTGTTCAATTGAAATTATCGCGTAACAATTTCTAAATCCTTTTTCTTTGCGGAAGTACTTCTATGTTGGCATCGAAGAAGTAATACAGACCGTTCAGTCATGTGACCGGTTTTTTTGACAGCCACTGTCGCCAAACCGCGAGGATCTCGTCTGGGGGCGTGGTCAGCTATTAATATGGAGAAATGATTCGCTTTTATTTCACGAACGTTGGCTAACGTGTCTTGGAGCCGTGGAACAACCTAATGTATTGTCAATCCGACAAAGGAGAAAGTTCAATGAAAAATATTTTATTTTAGTGATAAAATGATGTTGAAGTACTCTGAAACTATGTTCAAGAGTATTATTTTTAAAAGTTAATAATTTACGTGAACTGCGTTCAGTTTGAATTTGGAGAGTTCGTTGCAGAAATGAGAGGTTCAGCGAACGGGACTTTTCTATTCTTGGCGAGTCCAGGGCGGGTCTTTTGTCAGAGTTTCAAGGACCGTTGCTTGTTTATGACCCTTTTTTGTGTAATTTTGCCTGCGTTACCCCCACGGGGGCCCCGTCCGATCCCTTCTGCGCCTGCTGAACCTTTGTGAGATCTTCGACACAGCCGAGAGCAGACGTGAACGATTTCACTCCCACATATTTCGGAGAATTTCCATTATTTATTTAATATTTATAATATTTTTATATTATATTTAATTCACTGTGTTATTAGATATAACATTAATAGAAACTAATAATAAGTTAAATTTACAGTTTAATAACATTAATAATAGCTATTTATAAAATATTTATAATTACTTGCATTTTAATTACTTTATTTATTATAGTAGATATGTATTTTTGTAGTAATATTTAATGTAGTTTATTAGAAATATTAATAGTTTCTGAGTAACTAGCAATGAGTCCACCGCAGAAGGGAGAAGTGACGCAGCATCAACGCCAAGACATCTTTTTTATTGCAAGATATGTAGAAGAGCTGATGATGCAAGGCAATATAGAAACTTCTTTAGTTATTGACCAGACTGCCTATGCATTGAATTTGGAAAGTCACATTGTTCAAAAGTAAGTAAAATTGTAATAAAAGTATCGGGTGAAATTGTCTTGGATAATGTTAAATTTACTGCCACAGATTTTGGAAACAAGAATATCCTGATACTGCACAGACTCCGAAAAGAAAGCGTCCACAAATAGAAGGGAATAAAACATGTGAAGTGGATGATTTTGGACAGGGCTTAATTAGACGCATTATTTATTCAATGTATGAGAATGGTAAGTAATTTACTTATATTTGCATGTAAGCGACTTCCTATGTTGTTTTTGTAAATACATTTTTCTCAGGTCAAAGTGTTACTCTGAACTCAATTTTGACTGCAGTCAAACATGATAGAGATATAGGGTTTACTGGGGGGAGAACTACTTTGTCTTACCTGCTTCGTGCCGTGGGTTTTGAATGGAAAAAGACAGACAACCCCAGGTCACTAATGGAAAGAAATGATATTATTGTTGCAAGATCAGATTTTTTGATGGAATATATGAAACTGAAGGCTCAAGGTTCTGAATTTGTGTTTTTGGATGAAACATGGTTTTATTCAAAAGGCAAGCAAAAAAATATAATAAATTTTTGTAGCCTTGAAAAGTATGAAAGTCTTCATAGTATAGTATAGAAAGTCATAAGTGAATCAAGAAGGCATGATTTGCATGTAATGAAATGCATCATTTGTGAAATTGTAGTTATTTCAGTGACTGTAATGACTTATGAGTGTCATGAATATTGTGTGTCCTGTTTGAAGCACAATCATAGTGGTTTAATATGATTTTATTTTGCTACATCATCTTTAGTAATTGCTTTTAATAATCTATCCTGTAGGTTATGCCTCTCGGTCATGGCAAGATAAAAGTAAGAAGAGCTGCTGTAGCAAAAATTTAGATGAAGGTAAAAGGTATATAGTATTACATGCAGGAGGTGCAAATGGTTTCATTCAGGATGCAGAACTATTGTTTCCCTCAAAGACAAAAGAAGTAGATGAGTACCATGGAACTATGACAGCGGAAATGTTCCAAAAGTGGATGAAAGAGGAATTATTACCTCGTTTGCCAGAACCATCAGTTATTGTAATGGACAATGCACCTGTTCATTCTGTGCTGGTGAGTGACATTTCAAGAAGTGTTCTTTTAGAAATGTAAAAATTATTCTTTCAAAGAATACATTTAATCCTTTATAAAAATAACTGATTATGAAACAGGTTTTGCAACTAGTCAGTGGTAAAAGAGGTTATTTCAACAATTATTTACTTCACAAAAAAAGGTGAAATACAAAATTTATTATATTAAATTATGTTCAGTGATTTTAGTTAAATCAGTAAAAATAATTTTTCTTAGAGAACAACAAGATTGCCGATAGAATGCTTTATATTTATTTAAAAAGAGTATAAAAAAAAATGCAATTTTTGAATAAAATTGAAATAAACATCCTTTTGTCATTTCTAATTTTCTAGAAAGTGAAAAGGCCATCATCCAAGTGGAGGAAGAGTGAACTGCAGGAGTTTCTTTGTGAGCACAATATACCATTTATGCCTGAGCATACTTTTAAGAGTCTTCTTTTGAAAGCTTCTGAAGTTTGTGTTCAGAAAAGGTACTCTTGAAATAAGCATAAGTTTTGTTGAATTAAACATACAATAAGGCAGTTTTATTTTTTGCATGATGATGTGATTGCCAATGTTGCCATTAGTTGAAAAATCATATCAGTGTATGTGGGTGCAGATATGTTGTGGATGAAATTATTGAAGAAGCTGGTCATCAAGTTCTGAGACTACCCCCGTACCATTGCCACTACAATCCCATTGAGTTGGTATGGAGCCAATGCAAAAGATACTACCAGAGACATCATGGTACCACTTTTGACCACCAAGCAGTGACAAGAAAATGGAAGGAAGCATTAAACCAGGTTTCTGCGGAGAAGTAAGTGACTTAAAATAAAAAGCAAAATATTGCCTTGATTTTTTTTTCTTTCTTTTTGCAGAAAGTTGTTAATATAAAGTACTCCTTTATTCTGCTTTAGCTGGAAAAATTATGTGGCACACAGAGAAAATTATAGAAGAAGATTGGAGAGTAGAAGTTAGGCACGATGCTTCAGAGATTTCTGTCATAGTAAATATCCAGGACGACTCTGATGATGATGATGATGATGATGACAATATTCCCCTTGCTGTTCCCATTCCCGGGCCCTCTGGTGTCTCTACTTAAGAGAGTTATGGTCAGTATCATTACATCTTCAATGCAGTATATTTCATTGGTTTTAAAAATGATTTGACAAATTTTTTATTCTTCTCAGGTGCAGAGTTGCAAGCTGCAAATCTGTATTACACCATCATGGGCAAGTAAGTGGTTGTATTTAAGATGAAATGTTGAATCTTAATTGTTTTTAAGCTGATCTTGGCTTTTTGAAATATATTTTTTAACATTATTACTTTTGTTGTTATTTGTACTTTACAGGTGTCTCAGAGTCTTCTATGTACATCAATATTGGTAAAAACTTTAATAAATTTTATATCAGAATTTCATTTTCAACAAACGTTTATGAAATAAGATGTATGTAAATTTTTATACTTCAGATCTGTAACATCAACAAGGACACAACTTCTCTTTCAACATCCAGATGAATTTCAAATAGTGACTATTGAAATAGTGACAAATAATGACCAATAGTGAATACTTTGTAAATATATGATGTTCAGAAAGGAACATAATGTGCTGCATTAGAACTGAAAAAACTGCAAAAAACTCAAAACATATGTTTGTGTGTGCGAATGTGGTTTTTGTTGTTGGAGGAAGAGGGTCTGTGGTACCACTTAATGTTTATGAAATATTTTTATTTATATTTACTTTTCCTAGTGACTAGCTGTTTATATGTATTAGTTGAACTGAATGTACTCTTAATTCTCTCTGAAAATAAATATAGTGTACTTGAAGTAGTTAGAAAGCATGTGGGACTGTAATGGTTTGTTGGTGATGGGAGTTGTAGTGTAACAAATGTTAGTCTTATGATTGAAGCTGTAGAGGGGGGTTGAGAAATAAGTTTAAAAGTCCCAACTGTGTATTTCTTGTATACAATGTAAGAAATTTAATTTTATTCTATAGAATATGTAGTAGTATTTTTTTTATTATATATTATATATTATATATTATATATTATATATATCTTTTATTATTATTATTATTATTATTATTATTATTATTATTATTATTATTATTATTATTGTTATTATTGTTGTTATTATTGTTATTATTATTATTATTATTATTATTGTTATTATTATTATTATTATTGTTGTTATTATTATTATTGTTATTATTATTATTATTATTGTTGTTATTATTATTATTGTTGTTATTATTATTATTATTGTTGTTGTTATTATTATTATTGTTGTTATTATTATTATTATTGTTGTTATTATTATTATTGTTATTGTTGTTATTATTGTTGTTATTATTATTATTATTATTGTTGTTATTATTATTATTGTTGTTATTATTATTATTATTGTTGTTATTATTATTATTGTTATTATTATAATTGTTATTATTATAATTGTTATTGTTATTGTTATTATTGTTATTGTTATTGTTATTATTGTTATTATTGTTATTGTTATTATTGTTATTGTTATTATTATTGTTATTATTATTGTTATTATTATTATTGTTGTTATTATTATTATTGTTGTTATTATTATTATTGTTGTTATTATTATTGTTATTATTATTGTTATTATTATTATTGTTATTATTGTTATTGTTATTATTGTTATTGTTATTATTGTTATTATTATTATTGTTATTATTGTTATTGTTATTATTGTTATTATTATTATTATTATTATTATTTTTATTATTATTATTATTATTATTATTTTTATTATTATTATTTTTATTATTGCATGTTTAATTGTCTTGTGCGTGTTTGGCCTTAAGCCACCATCCTGACAAGGTTTTATCTGGGTTTCCCTTAGTCGCTTAAGGCAGATGCCGGGATGGTCCTTTGCTTGCTTCCCAGAAGTAATATAGCATTTTGCCCTCCTTATCAGTAGGCTTTTTTAGGTATACTTCTCAGAAGATATAACCAGTCACATCATTATGTCTGCACATGTTAACTTCCTGTGTAAATTCTTTTTAGTAATTATTATATAATTCTAATTGTTTTATTAAAAGGAAGAAATTTTTCAGTTATTTGAAGTTAATTTTTGATGTGTATGAACCAGGTATGTAAAATGATGTGTGAATGAAAGTATGTGAAGTAGTGTTGATTTTGAATGAATGGGTTGAAAATATATTCTAATAACATTCTTTCAGTCTCATCAAATATTAACTTCAAGTAGTAGAAAATATCTTCCTTTTAATAAAAAAGAGTTAGAAATGCAGACTTAATGAAAAGTTTTATCTTTTGAGCAGTATTTTAGTTTCTTGTGTTGTAAGACATCTTAATGCAATACAATATTAGAAATTATCAAATTAGGCTGTTAGGTCTAGTTTGATAACAAATAAAGTGTTATTGTATAAGATGTTACAATAAGAACATTCATTGTTTTATCCACTATGTAAAAATTCAAATGTATAATTTTTTTTTCAAAAATGACACAGTTTACTCCTCACTCAGACAAATGAAGGCTGACACTCAAAATAGTTAATAGTAGGCCATGAACTTTTAGGATTTTTAGTATGTTCTAAAAGGACTTGGGAAACTCACTTTGATTTTGTACAATTTGACTTTAAATGATCGAAGTGGATAAAATTTATTGAACTTCAAATAGGTTTGGTGGAAATGTTATATCCTTCAAATAAATAACAATACAAATAAACGGAATTATTTTTCACTTATACATTTGCTTTTTTATGTTACCTTTATACCCATCTTCTAAACGACTTTTGTTTATAGATAATAAAGTTATTGAAGGTATGAAATGTTTCAATTTTCATTTCTTAGGTTAAAATTTGCAAAGTGATAATGAAAATCAATTTCTCTTTCATTAATTTGATTATATTAACATTCTATAATATCCTTTTAATGACAAGACTTCAATAATTCATAGCACTTGTTAATCTTAATTTTAAGAACCGACTAATGGTTTCCACATTTAAGAAATTTACCCGATGTTATTGATTAATTGAATTACCTGAGAATTCTGCCAAATAGTACTCTGAGAATATTTACTAACTTGTACCCTTTTTCCTACAGAAATCTTTGAATGTAGTGTGAATATTTTCCAAAGTTGTATAATCAGGAGGACCCAGTATTGTGAAAAGAAATCAGCAAATGAATAGTAGTTTCATGTTAATTATACATAACTAAAATGACAATTAAGCATTGTTTTACCAGTCAAGAATCACTGAACAAATTATTATAGTATTAAAGTACTATTACACCAAATTCACAATTAACTAAACATATCTAAAAGTTAATGATCAATAACTGCCACAGGCTATGTCATGTTATGTCATGTCATAAGAACAATGTGAGAATGAAATAGCTATAATAAATATCTGATATCATAATGCAAAACATCGTACAGTACATAAATTTATTTGAATAATCCGAACACGCAAGATCGAAAGTACCAACAGAATTCCGATATTTTACAAGGCCTACGTGGGAGTTTTGCAGCATTATTCCCTATCATACTCCTGTCAGATGGTTTAATTCACTCAATCACACATGTTCTCAACAGCATTTCGAAATGTTTTGTAGCATTTCGTACAATTTTTCATCATTATTGATAGCAGAATTAAATGAATCTTTCGTGAAAACTGTTTCTAACCTCCACGCACTGAAACAAAACTCGGCCAGCGAGTGGGCCAGCTGTTAAAGATACTCAGCTGACTGACGGAAGAATATTTTTCGCAATGCGATGCGGTCCTTGGCGATGCTCATTTGTCACACAATCTGTCATTAAAATCGCTTACTGGCCTGAAACTTCTGTAGTCACATTTGTCTATGGTACAGATCTTACAGAGTAGCGCGCAGTGCGGCAAAATTAAAAACTTGAAAATATAATATAAAATAAATTTCACAGAACCAACCAACATTCTATTATTTACATTACAAATTTAACAAAATTAGTTCAAAACCTAAAAAAATTAAAGCATTGACACACTTGAAATCTTAAAAAACAATTAAACAAGACTGAACTCAAAATTGCAGAGAAATAAGTTACAATAAAATGTTTTATAAAGAATGCACACAATAAAAAATCACAGTAATAAAAGGAGACTAAAATTAATATCAATAATTAAACACACTCATTGAAAATGCTAATGAACCTAATTGGTAACATTTTGAAAGTTGTCATTGCATTATGACATTAAAGAAGAAATAAGTCTGTCAGTTTTTCTGAATATTTTGCAGGCCCCATACATCTGCATAAATTTATCAAAGAACACAAAAGTTGCAAGAAACAATCAGGAAAATAAAGTGGTACACTTGCCACACGTCGTGTTGTTCAAGGAAGGTTCTGAATAGTAAATACTTTGGAAACATAGGAAACAAGAAGAGGGGAAATTGTAATTCGAACATTTTCGAAGGAAAGAAATCAGTAAATTTTGGGCAGAACCATATAACACTTCTGTGGTTTCATTACAGAGTTTATTCACCCAATATGTGCAAGCTTCAACCTCCTCGCTCACTGAACAAAGTGAAGCTAAAGAAGTTAAAGAATGTCCCTCCCTCAATAAAGTTTCCAATGAATGAATAGGCTCACTACTGGCAGATTTGGAGTTCAGCAAATCTGTGACTAAGGGAAATATTGTTATGTAAAACATTACCTTTCTTAATTGGTATATTCGTGGCAAAAGAACTTAGCATTAAAATTTTGAAAATATCCACAAAGAGTCTTGAAGTGGGGTGTGTGTTGTAGCCTCCCTGCAGCCTAACAGTACCTACCAAAAATATTTTCTAAAGGATCTTGATTAATATTTCTAGTTTTAATACTTTTCACTCCCAGTTCCCTCACCTTCTTCCAAAGGGACTGGATAGCGATAATATTTCTTTGCCAAAATTCAAAACATTGACTTTGAGGCTTTTTGCTAGATGACCATACCACAAATTTCCAATCTTTAAGACTTCTACGCAATGTACTCCAAATAAAATCGTGTTTAGAATTTTGAGTGACAGGAGTTCTCAATTCCTTGTCATTTACTGAAGAAGCATTAATAGTATCAAAAAGTTTATCAACTATAAAAATGAATTCTGCCAGATCTTCAGCTAATTTATTTCCATTTTTTTGGGCATAGTAGCTCAATTCACGGGAAACTTTATGACTAAACAATTGTGCAGCTAATTTAACTCTCATCTTTTCTTTAGAATCTGGATGAATATGACGATCACTAATTTTTAATGGATACACCTCAGACATTTTCTGCTTTTTCTCATATTCTAAGAACTGTCAAAACATCAAATTTGGCAATTTTAATTTATCATCCCACCCTTTGAATTGAATGTCAAATTCACAGAAGTTATTTCTCAAAATCTTGAGATGATGAGGTGGATCTGCAAAAACAAAAATTTTTCATTCCCAATTTTGATAACTGGATCGTCTCTTTCAGGCATGGTTTTTGTGGCCAGTTCTTTATTAGCCGAAACATTAGCTGACGCCAGATCAGAAACAATGGCCACGATTTTACACCCAAAAATTCCCTAAACCCCAACGCCCTGTAATTCAACCATAGTTTCTTTGATTGCATTTTCTAGATTTCCTTTGCTAATGGCCTGACCCAAATAGAAAGCAACAGGTTGCTTCCATTCAGATATCAGTCCACGCACCATGAAAACTAGAGAATGGTTAGCAAAAGGGATGGCGACTCCCTCCCAAATATTGGTAACCCAAAATATGATCCTGAATAGGATTATAATCAAGATGTTTGGTCAAACTCATTTCATCTAATACAAGGACACATAATTTATCAATTTCCGACATGGTAGAGAGTTGCTTAACCTTGCTATTAAGCAGTCTTGAAAATGCCCGTGGTTAAAGGAACACTCTAACGAATGCAGGTCAGAGTTTTGGACAAAGGTAAACACGTGTCTGAGCAGCCGGTAGGCTTTAGCACTACTTCCGTGAATAGCCAGACACAGAGCCTTAATGTGGTCTGAATACCGCCCACAATTAATGGGAATGGTGGAATTTAGTTGATGAGAGTGAAAAATTTCATTAGTCAAGTCCTCATGAGACACATTTTGTGTCTGCAAAAAGGACATATCCAAGCAGTTCCTCGTCTGCCTCAAATATTTATCTTTAAAATATTTTGCTATCTGAAATTTTTTGTAACTGCGAGGGGAAATAATTTGTCCTTTACGATATCCCATTAATCTTTTCAAATTGTATTTTCTAGAGCCAAAATTAAATTTTGAAAGAGCCCCTCGCAGTGGTGTGTCTGATGTACCCAAAGAAGATTGTACCTGACTACTGTTGGTGCAATGACTTTCTTCTTCAAATGTGTCCATTTGTAAATGACCACCTGCATCTTCCACCATTAGGTCACCTGGAAAAATTATAGCATCAATTGTATAGTAAAAGCCATTAGAAAAATTAATTTGATATATGAAATAAATTTGAAATGTTCAATGGGAATGGTATGTTGTTTGAAAAGAAATTAAAGATAATTAAATAATAATTTATCTGAATGGGTACTCTCATATCGAGTTGAGAAGATTTCCCCGAAGGCACCTGGACCACTAGGTGGATCTGCAATTAAGAAATAATGACACTTGTAAGTTTGACCCATTGATTTTGAATTACAAGTTTTGTTCAGCAGCTATATTAGCATGGCAAGAAAGGTTAGCAATACTGTTGTAATAATGAAAGAAATGATACTTGTTTCTGAATTCTATTCACTAAAGTATTGTTGCCATTTTTGAAGTAAACTTATTTATGATAAAAGTTCTCCATTGTTGCCATTCTGTGTATTAAAAAAAATGGTTGCAGTGGTATCTTACAGCACAGAGCATAAATTGCAATTTTCTCCCTCTCTCCTTAAAATAATTTTTTTTCATGACTTGAAAACTTACTTTTGAAAGGAACAGTCCCAGTCACTAAGCAGACAGAACTGTTTTTCGGGTCTTCGGTTGTAGTCACTCTCTTGAAAATGATGAGAGCACAAGGTGACCCTTTTCCAATTATCATTAGGCCATTATGGTATTGGTGGAAGATGCAGAAATGACAGCCAGTTATTAGTAATGGTGCTGATTGAACATTTTTGGTGGTATGCGGTGGAAATGAAGTCCCCTTCCAGATATGGATTGGGAACCATGAGCACACACATAACAAGTATTTCTACAAAAGAAAATTTATATTAATGTTTTCTCATGAATTTACAATTCATGACATTACTATGACATGAAACAAAATCCTTCAATATTTTGCATCAATAAATTCAACCTAAATATTAATTCACACATTTCATGTTAACAACTCCATTCATACATACTATAGGTTTTAATTTTGAAATGTATTATAACATTATTGGAATGTAGTGGATATCAAGCAATTTGAAATGTATTATTATATGAAATGGGTGTCGTATTACAGAACGTTCTACATTCTAAACAATTTAGTTTATTAATATTTATATATAATGCCACATATTACACACTACGAATTATAGTTACTATAAAATATTTACGATAAATCGTGCATTCCTTACATTTTTAAAAATGTAATGGGACAAAGACATCTTGAATTCATAAGGGTAAATTATGTTACTTTCGTCTTTTCAGTAATAACAATTTTTGTCACACTAATATTTGAAAATATACTTACTAACTAGGAGCCTTTGATATTTTTTGGCTTCTTCTGTACAGAGAGTATACTAATGCTTCTGTACGAAGCGGAACAGAAAACAACTTCTCTAGCTTCACTTTGTTCAGTGAGCGAGGAGGTTGAAGCTTGCACTGATTGGGTGAATAAACTTTCAAAATGTTACAAATTAGGTTCAATAGCATTTTCAATGAATGTGGTTAATTATTGATATTAATTTTAGTCTCCTTTTATTATTGAGATTTTTTATATTGTGTGCATTCTTTGTAAAACATTTTGTTGTAACTTATTTCTCTGCAATTTTGAATTCAGTCTTGTTTAATTGTTTTTTAAGGTTTCAAGTTTGTCAATGCTTTGCTTTTTTTAGGTTTTGAACTAATTTTGTTAAATTTGTAATGTAAATAATAGAATGTTGGTTGGTTCTGTGATATTTATTTTGTATTATATTTTCAAGTTTTTTATTTTCAGAGTGTAGTTGTAAGTTTTTTATTTTGTTTTAGAATCGTTTTATACTGTATGATTTAAACTATAACTTCCATATTTAATTTTGTAGTGGAAAAGGGAAAAAAATAAATATTTTTTTTCGTTTTTAAAAATGTCTTTTAATTTACAAGTTACCCTTGCCCTTCCCAAAAGCAATATACAAATAATAATTATTCGTTTCTTCGTACGAAGCATATGCATGGAACGTTGTAAGTCAATGGCAAAGAGTAATACGCTTTCCGTATGCGACTACCGCGACATACACGAGAGTCACTGCAACTACTTGGAATAAGTTCGTTTACACGACGGTCCGTCAACACGGACGTGTCCGCCCACTGCGCCCCTAGACAGTGACAACTGAATTATCGTAGGCGTATCCATGCGTATGTTCCCAAATAAATAAGCTTTCTGACATTATGTTGAATAATTTTTTTAATGGGATGTAAATATGAGTGATACATTAAGAATTAAGTTGGCACTAAGTTCACTTTAGTGTCTTGGGTGTAATCTTTTTAAATGTATTTTTAGGTTATGAACTCCAAGTTAGGGACCAGTAGATAAAGACAATCTCAAGACATTTGCAGATAATTTTCCAATCTACTTAATTGCTTTGTTATTTTTTCACAAATCTTACTATGTCAGATTCTGACGATGACGAATTTGTTGTCTATGGTTCTGGATTGGAGCCTTTAGATGAAGGTGTGTGAATACCGACCAAAGATTATTTAATTTTTCTGCCTAAGAATTGAGAAGTTGAGTGTACAGAGATTAATATTTTTCAGAGGAAATTCCTCGCAAAAAAGCATTGACATTGGAAGATCAAGTGGTTAAAGATGCTCAAGGAAGGCGGCGTTTTCATGGGGCATTCACTGGAGGCTTTTCTGCGGGATTTTTTAATACTGTTGGCTCTTTGGAAGGATGGACACCCTCATCATTCAAATCATCTCGTTCAGAGCGAATGGAAAGCAAGACTCAAAGACCTGAAGATTTTATGGATGATGAAGTATGAATTATGATTCTTATGTTTTGTCTCCTTAGTTTTAATGTAATATTTGTATTTATGTTTTAAATTATTATTTTCATGTATTTTAAATTAAATTTATATTTTAAATTATTATATTATTCTGTTCATATTGAGAAATTTTTTTTCTGTACTGTCGTTGCTCAAGATAAAAGTAGTTATTGAATTTTTACTTAGCAATGCAAATACTTCTTTTTATTTATGTAATTTATGTCAGAAAAAGGATTTAATTTCATGGCTTACTTTGGCTTAATTTCATTGGATATTCACGTGTCATCCAAACTTATGAAATTTTGCATTGTCCAACTCCATTTTATAATGTTTGTTGAGATTTCTATTGTAACTGGATTAGAGTTTCTCGTTGATCCTGAAATGATAGTAAAATTACTCAATTTTTCAAATGTCAAGTTCATTAAAATTATAAATTTAGGCTCATAGCAAGACTTTCATTAATTTGGTTCATGAATAAAAAACTATTTATACAATAATTATTAATCCTTTTATCTTCTTGTACTGGTTATCTTTTTTTCTTGTACTGGATATTTCTTGGGATTTTTTTTTTCTTATTTCAATCATGCTCTGTTATCTGTGGTTTTCTTCAGGACAAAGCGGACTGGAATATGAGAAAGATAATGTGGACTTTTGTTCTTTGGAAAATATCCTTTTATTAAATTTATTATTTATATAGAAGTGGAACTATATTCAGTTAATGGTATTTATTTATTGTGTAGGCTGTTTGGGACCAGCTGTGTCTCCATTGTGGTGGCTGACATTTCGGCAAACATATTGCGGGCTTCTTGAGAGCATCATGCTGTAGCCTCCATCAGTACTCTTTGAGGAAGGCCACAATATGTTGACTGAAACATCAGCCACTATGACAGAGTCGCAGCTCCTCCTGGGTAGCCTAGACAATGCAAACAATACAAAGTCAATACCGAAGTCCTTGCAACTAATGATATTTATGTATTTTTCATTATGACTTGCAAAATGCTATGATTTTTTATGTGTTACATCTTTATCTGTGGGGTTGTGTGGGGTTTTGTAGGATACTGGTGAGTTTGGAATTGCGCCTAAAGTCTTGCGAGCTACAAGTGACTTTAGTCATTTGAAACGAACTAGAGAGAGAACACAACGTACATTTGATGGAACAATTCCAGGCGAACCAGTTTTGAAATTGCTTCTGGAGCCTGTAAGGTGAGTTCTTTTCTTTGAGTGATTTCATGTAAAATTAGACTAAAATTTCTTAACCACTTTTGATTGGATTGAAAATATTTTCATTCATCAGGGGTGGTGACAGACAGACCAGGAAAACTGCTAATTGACAAGGAATTTGCTAGTCATTGTAGAGAGCTAGTTATGTCAGAATTTATTTTTATTCATGTGAAAAAATTATTTTTGTATTTGCTTGAAAATGTTGATCTGAAAAAAATGCTTTTGAAGTTTCCTTTGTTCAATAATTGAATATCAGATTTATGTCAGAAGTGTCATACTTTAAAAATATGCATTATTCACTATTGCTCTCAAGCTTAGCTACACAAACGCACTTTAAAGGTCAATCACACAGCAGATTCTTCTCTTGTAGGGTTACATGTTTTGGAGGGTTTGTGGTGGAATCTCCAACATTTCCTGAGTCTCAGTGGGTCTGTTCCTGTTAGGAGTCATGATTTCAATTTCATGAGATTATTTTCGAGCAAAGGTGGCAGTGACATCAACTGATGTCACTGCAGTGCCTCTGACCGGGGGATCCTAGGGTTCCAGCCCTGGTTGAGGCAAGATTTTTGACACTAGGAAGATAGCTAGGTTGGATTCAGCTGCTATCTGGAGAAGAATTATCAGCCAGCTGCTCTGATCGGTAGTTTTCCATGGTTTCTCCGATCAACATCAGGCGAATGCCAGAGCAGTGCCCTAACAAATGGGCCTCATACTGCATGTGATTTTTCCTTCCTCTTCCTCATCCTATCTCACCCCTTATTTACACTCACGTGTACTTATTATACTACTACACTTGTTGAGAAATCAGGCGCTTGGAGTTGGTCTCGGCTGGGGCGGTGCCACACTGGTGGGGGATATGAAACAGTTATGAAACAATCTAGGATGAAAGATGCATGGACAAAATGTAAAAGAACTGGAAAGGATGTGGATCATACTTCTTACGTTATGATCAATAATGATCTTTCAGCAAAGACGACGTGGCAAAAGGTAAAGTACAAAGAGGGCATAATGAGGAAGGGAATAAATGTTTTTACTCTTGCATTTGCAATCAGGCTACAGGTAAACTGGGACTCATGTGCATAAAGGTGAGAGAAGAAATAGTGACTAAACCACAGAGAATCACTGAAGCATATGCGGACTATTTTCAAGAGGTATGTGCCACAAAACTCCATGGAGTGCTCTTGACAGTTGAGGCTAGTTATCTTGAGCTGATTGAATATCTGGATATGTCAAGTTTTACTGTCGCTCAAACTCTGTATGGACTTAGCGAAAACTCTGCAACAAAGCTTGATGATATCTCCACAAAATACCTTAAAAGATGTGCCTTGCAACTAGCTCATAACTTGACAAAAATCTCCATAAAATCACGTTTTACAAGTGTAGCTTCCATCATTGGAAGACAGTTACAGTCATCCCCACATTTGAGGAAGGCAACAAACACATGTCAAGTAACTACAGGTCTGTAAGCTGGACTAGCACTGCAGGGAAAGTAATGGAGTGACTTGGTGCACAGAAACTGTTAAACCATACCCTTACTAACAACGTACCCAAAAGCAACACTGGAAGGTTTACGACTACAAATTTACGTAGTGCATTTGCTGACTGGACTAAGACTATTGATGAAGGAAATTCTATGGTTGTCATCTATTCAGGCTATGCAAAAACCTTTGGTAAGGAACTGCACAAGAGGCTATTGCTGAAACATGAAGCTTTAGGAATCAAGGGAAAACTTCAATGGATCTAGGAAAACCTGATGGACAGATTCTTTCAAGAGCATATAGGTGTTGTGCCATCTACACCATTACGTGCCACAAGTGGAGTTCCCAAGGCTCAGTCCTTGGACCCATTTTATTTATTTTGTACATATGTGACCTGCAAACAAAATTAAAATCATAATGGAATTGTTATGCAGATGATACAAAATTATTCAGAGACCCAACATTACACTACTGTGATATTCAAGAAGATGATTGAGGAGTGGTTGACTACTTGGCTGTTTCCCTTGAGTAATAGTGAGTCTATTATTTTACACCGTGGGAGAGATAACCCTAGGTCTCAGTCCTCAATTGAAGAACACTAACACCTACATCTGAAAATGAGCTAGGAGTAATTGTAAGGCAGAAATTGAAATAGGAGTGTCCAGTAGCTGCAGTCACCAGAAAAGCGAATTCCATACTCTACTCAGAGACCATAGTTTGACAATTAAATCAAAACAAACCCAAACTCTACATTGCCACTATTTTTTGAAAAACAGATTAGTCAGCACATGGAATAGTCTGTCAACACAGTGTGTCAACGAGAACATAACTCTTTTGTGACATGTTTGAATAGATTTTTGTGTGAGATATAAATATACCTATAAATTAATTTTTATCGTAAATTACAGACTGATGTAAACTTGGGGGAAATATGTGTGCAATTGTTAAGATATGTGTTTATCAGCTTTTGCTGCTGCCATAAATGAATGAAATAAAGTAAATAATTCAGTCCCATTCTATAATAAATTAAATTCATTGAACTCCTTTTTTCTCTAATTAATTCTGTGTTTCCTTGACTGTTTTCGCCTCTCTTCATCTAACAGTGCATTAGAGAGATCTTCATTAGAGGAATAATGATCATCTTAAAAAATATTTGAAATTATTAAAACAAAAGCAATGTTGGCCACAACTCTGAAGACACTAAATTTCACACTTTGTTCACAAGACACAAACCGCAGATATCTCCTCCTGCTCAGACAAATCACTCTCCTGTTGGTGATCCTTAAGAAAGGTAGAAATAGACTGGGGAAACTAGTCTTGCACTTTTTTTCATTTTTGTACAGTTATGTAATTTTATAATTTTGCCTCTTGAATGCTTCTAATAATTCATCTATCCCAAAACAAAATTTGTCTCCATACAAAGCTAGAGAGATTCACCAAAAACAAACAAACAACAACATAACTTCCATTATTGAAAATTCAAAAAATCCTAATATTGAAGAATGAATGGCATAGAAAAAAAATAATAATGTAGTTCTTCTTCTTCTTCTTCTTCTTCTTCTTCTTCTTCTTCTTCTTCTTCTTCTTCTTCTCCTCCTTCTCTTCTTCTCCGTCTATTCTCTTTCTCTTCTTCTTCTTCCTTACAGGGTTTAGGTTGTGTGACTTGTTCAGGCACCCTTTTTTCTCCTTGGTCTACAATGTTTCTTTTTCCTTCTGTACTGTAGTTCACAACTATGAATGGAAGTGTGTTTATTGGCACTCCTGATGTGAATGTATCTGTATCTTATTTTCGAGAATGTTTTCATGTAATTTTTTAACTATTAAAACATCTATTTCAGAATTATGTTTCTTGTTGTGTAGCTTAGTGTGCTTTGCAGAAATTTCATTTATGACATTTTATTATTTTTTATTGTGGGGGGGGTCTTCATGTTTTTCCATATTTCTCTAGCATACACGAGCATGGAGACCGCAATTGTCTTGTAAAACTTAAGCCATTTCGTTTTTCGGATTTGGTCTCTCAGATACTTATGTATTGATCCACAAATATTTCAAAATTTTACTAGTTTCTCTTCCACTATTAAAGGTGATATCCCAACCTAAGTATTTAAAGTTGTTAACTTGTTGTAGTCTGCCATTTCCTATTGTTATTTTAGATTTTTCTGGATATTTGCTTCAAAATGTCATGACTTTTGTTTTTTGAGGGAACATTTTAAGTCCATATTCTTCAAGGATTGGAGATGAAAATGGACATTTATAGCTGGTTTTCATTCTTTTGTGTTACTACTTTGTCATCAGCGTATAAAATAGAATCAATGGAAAAAGAATTATTTAATTGCACTCCTCTATCGATTTTATTTTTCCATATTCTATATACGTTGTCCAAATACATATTAAAAAATGTTGGTGATATTGAACTGCTTTGCTTTGCTTTGCTTTGGTAGAGATAATTATATTAGTTTTACTGTTTTCTAATATGACCGAAATTTCTCTGTATACACTCTTTATAGCTTAAATTAGGTATCTCTCTGCTCTAATATTTTTCATAGAAGTTATCAAAAGTTCTTTCAAGATTGAATATTGTCAAAAGTATTTTCACGATCTACAAATGGAAGATGAGTTTCTTTGTTATGTTCTTTTCACTCTTCAATCGCTTTAAGGTAAATATTGCTTCAGTACATAAATGACCTATTCTTAATCTTGTCTGCTCTTCAGAGAGAAGTGCTCCTGTCTTCAGATGTTAATTTAGAATTCTAATGTATACTTTCATTATACAGTGAAATTATTCATTATTACAGTGAAACCTCTCTGAAAGATCACCCCTACATATACACTTCTCTCAATGACTGATTTTTTTCGGAAAGGGCACAGAAACCCATATACTGTTTGCAAAATTTACCCCCCTGTTTGATCTAGAACTCTAACCATGAGTCAAATCGACTCTCATAGTACACATAAGTGCCCATGCGGAGTCTGCTTGATGCACTAGTACTCTGACCGGTCACCTAAGGTTCCACTGTTTAGTGCTTCTTGTGATCCCACCTAGGTTGTGTCTCTGACTTCCGCCGGGTTCGTGTGGCATCATCATCTTCAAAGGTCAGTGAGTCGAAATGACTCATGATTAGCAATAAGAGACTATTTTAGTGTGCGTCGTTCTTACTCATCGTTAGTAAAAGAAGGCATCTTTGTCTTGTCTTGTTTTGACAAATACAAATTGAATATTGGTTCGATCACTCCATTATATGTAATCCTTTGAAAACCAATGAAAACCAAAGCAAAAATTTATTATTTACACTTATTTTACGTTGAGTGAGTCGATTCGACTCATGGTTAATAATAACGTACCTATAAATATGCGTAGTGTTCGAGGGTTAACAGATTTCTACTCTCCCCAACCACCGACCAGTTCCCTGATAGCAATTTTCTTAAGAGACCGTTTTCAGGAAAATTGTAAGTATACCTAACAGCAAATTTTCAGAAGTTAAAATGAGAATTAGCGACGTTGTTAAAAGCATTCTTGTGACATGTTCTGAACCTCACCTTCACTCTCGAGGAAACCAGAAGATTGTGAAACTAGCTGAAAAGGAAAAGTGACTGCGCGAGGCAAAAAGGGCTTTTGTGCCCTTGTCGCAACAGACATCAGAAACGCAAATATAAGAGGTCCGAAGCATCTTAAAAGAAGACTTCTCTCTAACATCGTCCACTCCAAAACACTATACGCGGCTCCGGTATGAGCAGATAGACTGGGGATCCAAAGCTGAGGGGTGAGAAAGTCCTCCGTTTAGAAGGACAGCGCAATTCGGTGTCCTCAGTGTACAGGACGGTCTCGTAGAGCTCAGTGTTGGTCTTAGCGGGAATTCCCCCAAGAGACCTCTTAGCATACAATGTAGGCTTTCACGGCCGGTTTCTACATTATTTGGCATTTTCGGGTTTGTAGGCCGTGGTCTAACGGAGACTTGTCCAGACGTTTCGCCTGCATCCTCAGTGGCGTTGCTGGCGGGGGCGAAGTGTTCTGTCTGAAGTGTCGCAACAGACATCAGAAACGCAAATATAAGAGGACCGAAGCACCTTAAAAGAAGTCAGTGACAGAACACTTCGCCCTCGCCAGCAACGCCGCTGAGGATGCAGGCGAAACGTCTGGACAAGTCTCCGTTAGACCACGGCCTACAAACCCGAAAATGCCAGACCTCTTAGCGTTCGAAAGGGTGGAATTGTACAATATTTGAAAGAAGCTGCCGCGGAACAAAAGCAAGCAAAAGAGGTGAAAAGGAGAGCCAGAGGAAGGCTCGTGAAGACCTGATAAAAACGCTAGGACAACGAAGAGACAGTAAGGTGGACTTACAAATTAATTTCACAACTGATCAAATGGACGGACATACGGGCAGCGGAACTACTAACCCAGGTATGCCATACTTGAGTGCGGAACCTGACAAACAGAAAAGAAAGCAATAGAAGATCAGAAGCAGTGGTTCTTGGTTAGGCCATTAGGGTGTGCAACGTCTCTCTTCTCTCTCCTTTCCTCCTCTCTCTCTCTCTCTCTCTCTCTCTATATATATATATATATATATATATATATATATATATATATATATATATATATATATACCCATTCACAAAGGTATACATTGCATGCATACATATATTTTCACTAACATAAATAATGACAATTAAACACAGAGTATCTTATGAAGTCTGATAGCATGCTGAAAAGCAGTGACGGTTCCCGCATATCTTTTCCCATCACCCGCTTCGACTTCACTGGGCAAGGGCCTCTCCGAAATATTTACTGCTAGAGTTGGGTTCCTTCATATCGACTCTGCACAATCCAAACCGTTTTACTGGAGTGTCAAGAATTGTATTGTACACGTTGATTCAAAACGTTTTTACTCGCACTTTTGTATAGAGTATTTTCCATAAGCTCGTACAAATTTTAGGTTAAAAGTACAAGTGTCTATACCTAATACTCAAAACAATCTAGATAATTTTCAATTTACGACGAAGCACAAAGTCAATTCAACGCTTTTTTGTTTTCAGGAAATTTTTTTTCACGGTTGACAGAAAAACGAACACTCTGACTTCGGTTTTTCAAAACGCATTAAAAAAGTAGCCAACTATACGTTTACAAATGCATTTGGGTTCTCATTAATTCGTAATGGATGTGTAATTGCAACTTTAAAATACAAGAAAATGTGCACGTGATATTCAGTTAACACGATTCTTATGAATGCAACACTGCACAGCAATGTATTCGCGTTTCGCGCGCTAGCGAAGAACTGCTATTTTGGGATGAATGAGAGCTTATTTCAGTGGAGAGATACCTCACACTTCCTTCTTTCAATTTAATTCTCTTTCAAACGTGTGCTACCCGAGTGTTGTATCGTCGAGACGTATCAAGGCAATCGCAGAGATCTCCGCTGCGTTTGCGCAGTAATACTCGCATCGTCGAAGGCATAACATATTGGTTGAGTACTCTATCCGTACAATATACGAGGCCCTTTCCTCGTTCGCATTTCCCGAGTGTGCTCCGGTTGTCTGTCACGATGGACATTGGCGGAGGACTGTGAATCGCAGCTTCCGAACGGCGCGTGTTTTGAAATACTGTGCTTCGGAATATTGTCTTCTTGTTAAAAGAAAATGCAACGAATTACTTTGGATGGGCACATGCGAACCTGCGTATACGCACGAGTCGCCACTGGCAAGGAGCCGAATTCACGGCTAGCAACATGAATGTTGGAAAATGGAAAAAAATGGCACAAATTACATAATTCATAAACATCATGCCAAAAAAGGAGAAGACGGAAGAAAGAGAAGACCAACATAACAAAGTAGAGGATGACCTACCGCTAAGACCACGCTCTGCGAAGCAATGCCTAACGGCGGTACCGCAGGGGGAGAACCGCAAGGTCTGAACAAGGATGGCGGTTTTAGTGGGCAAACCTCTGAAGAGTCCCACACTACCACGAAGATAAATTGTGGTCCCTGTAAAAGATTTTAGCATCCCCCCCCCCCCCGGAGAAAAGATAGATTGATAGACATGTATTGATTAATTGATGTATGTAATGAAGGAATATGGGTTGCGCAGGGAGACGGCGGGCGCGCGGCTGCTACGGCGCATGGGCTGGCGGCCGGGCCAGGGCGTGGGGCCGCGCGAAGCGCCCCGCCCTCCCCGTCCGCGGGTGCTGGGCTGCGCGCCGCCTTCTGAGCTGGGCGCGCGCGGGGCCCAAGACGACGAGGACGAAGACGAGGAGGCGGCTGCTGCGCTGGCGGCGGCGGGCGTGACGCTGGCACCGGAGGACGTGGCGCCGTTCCTGGCGCGCCCCAAGGCGGACGTCTTCGGTCTGGGCTACGAGCCGCTAGCGCGACGCCCCGTGCTGTCCGGCGGGCCTGCCCCCGCGCCCGCGCCCTCTTCCGGCCAGCGGCCTCGCCCACTGCGCCTCGGCGGCGCGCGCGGCGGCTCCGTCGCCGTCTCCGGACAGGTGAGCCGCCACAGCCAAATTGCGAGTCTTTTTTTATTTCATCTCTACCATTCTCGGTAACATACCGTATTCGTTTGCCATCTTAGTGCGAACAAAACATATTGCATGCTGACACGTCAGATGTATTAAGAAAATCATTGTACGCACACCTGGCGATACGTAAAATTCCTTATTTTTATACAATCTCAGAAGAAGGTAACCCATATGACCGAGTAGAGACTACAGACGATTCCAAGTTTGAAGCTGATCACCCTCTCGTAGCTCCGTCTCGCTATTAGCTCCCCTGCAACACCATCAGTGGGGTCTTCCACAGCGTTCGCCCTCCCACCCAAGATACCTTTTCCCATCGGGGACTGGGGCTCTAATAAAGGTGTTGTGTCTTTGAAACTGGAGCGTGTACGTTAATATAGTTGTGTGATTCTTTTGTCCCTTTTCTACATCGAAGCAAATTCAACCTCTAACCCAATACCCAATAAATTTATTACTCCCGTTTCTGAAATACAGGTGGTTCTGCTAGCGTGACAGTCAAGCTAGCACAACCAACTTCAAAAAATTAGCACAATCGATCTAAACTAATACCAATGTTTAGAGCATATTTATTACTCTAAAATGAAATTTATTACTCATGCGGTTTACGAACAAAAAAAAAAAAAAAAAAAAGTGTCAAAACACAATTAGTTATGCAACCCGCACGACATTCGCGTATATTACTGAAGAATACCAACGACCTCAAAACACTAAAGCCAATTAAAATAATACATATACAATCTATAGTACACATTCAGTTCTAATTTTTAACACCAACAAACAAACTTTGAATGTGAAAACGAATTTAAGAAATATTGTATCAACTGAATCGTAATGGTCAAAACATGCAAGAGATTCAAATTCAAAAATAGATAGAACCAACGAGCACAATCGCAATAAACCAAACACACAATTAACAGAGGTATCACACTGTTATTTAAAACTAAACAAATTTATTACTACTGTTGTTTACGAAATAAATAATTTTATAGAACGACATACTTATCCAACAACGCACGATATACATGAAGTAATTTATAGAGTGTAGTAAGCCAGAAGCAAATAAAACATATTCAGTACAAAATTAGACATTGACTTCTAAATGTTAACATCTGGGATCAAAATATAAACGTGGAATCGCATTAAATATACATTGTATAAACTCAATCGAAATGGGCAAAACATGCGAGAGATTCAAATTCGAATATAGAGAGAACCAACGTGCACAATCGCATAAAACCAAACACATCATTTAACAGACGTATCACAATGTTAACACTAAACAGAAATTTATTACTCGTGTTGTTTACGAAATAAATAATTTTATAGGACGACATACCTATCCAACAACGCACGATATCCATGAAGTAATTTATAGAGTATAGTAAGCCACAAACAAATAAAACCGATTCAGTACAAAATTAGACATTGACTTCTAAATGTTAACATCTGGGATCAAAATATAAACGTGGAATCGCATTAAATATACGAAGCATATTCGGAAAGTAAGTACCGTTTCATTCTAGCGCCGTCGAAGCGCTGTGGTAGGCGCCCCGCGCATGCGCACTAGTCTTCTTGTTCACTGACCTTCAATTGTCGCCATTTTGGTTACTCTATGTTGTGTTTTCAGTTTGCTGCGCACATTCAAAATGTTTAAGACAATTAGTTCTCCCGCTGACTGTGAGATTCGTCCCGTGATAAAATTTTTGAACGCGAGGAATATTAAACCGGCCAAAATTTATCGTCAAGTGACAAAAGTTTACGGTGAATACGCGATAAGTGATGGAATGATGAGAAAGTGGGTACGAATGTTTAATGCAGGTCGAACAAATGTCCACGCCGAGGCTCGGAGTGGTCGGCCTTCTGTTGTCACCGATGATTTGGTAAGGAAAGTTGATGAAGCAATTCATGAGAACAGACGCTTCACAATGACAACTCTTTCAGAGGCATTTCCACAAATTTCACGTACTGTTTCATGTACGCGAACTTGGTGGCAAGCGCTTTGGATCTGACGATGACACGAAAAATGCTGTGGAGTCGTGGTTATCGAAACTGGCGGGAAGTTTCTTTAACGATGGTATAAAAAAACTGGTCACCCGCTATGACAAGTGTTTGATCATTGGCGGAAACTATGTTGAAAAATAGTTTAAGACATGTATTTTCATGTAAAAATAAAATTGGATTCGAAAAAATTGTTTTACTATTTTTTTTTCAAAACGGTACTTACTTTCCGAATACGCCTCGTACATTGTATAAACTCAATCTAAATGGTCAAAACATGCGAGAGATTCAAATTCAAATATAGAGAGAACCAACGAGCACAACCGCATAAAACAAAACACATCATTTAACAGACGTATGACACTGTTATTTAAAATGGAACAGAAATGTATTACTTCTAGTTTTTTCTAAGTAAATAATTTTATAGAACGACATACCTATCTAACAACGCACGGTATACATGAAATAATTTATAGATTATAGCAAGGCACAAGCAAATAAAATCCATTCAGTACAAAATTAGACATTCACTTCTAATTTTTAACACCTGGTAACAAAATATAAACGTGGAATCACATTAAATAAATATTGTATAATCTCAATCGTAATGGTCAAAACATGCAAGAGTTTCAAATTCAAAAATAGAGAGAACCAACAAGCACAATCCGAGAGTACCAAACACTTCTTTAAACAGACGTATCATAGTATTAATTAATAATAAATAGAAACTCTTTCTAATTACTCTTTCTATTTACGAAATAATTTGAAACATGACATTCGTATGCAATGATGCAGAATATTCTAGTAGTAATTTATAAAGTAAATAAAGCCTCATGGATTTTAAACCTGTTGATTAGGAAAGTTCATTCAGTACTAATTTATTACATTCCAGGAAAAATGATAAACGTTGAAACATTTTAAATAAATATTGTATAAACTGAATCATAGAGGTGAAAACATGCAATAGTTTCAAATTTGATCATAGAGACATGCAACGAACACATGAAAGGTAACCAAGAACATCATTTAACAGACATTTTATACTAATATTGTATTCTAAACAGTTTATTTGTTTTGCTGTTTACGAAATAATAATCAAAAAAAGACATTCTAATGCAATTACTCACGGTATTTTGGGTGTACTATCGTGCACGTACAACTTAAACCTATTCAATAATAAAAAACACATTCAAAATTACATTATTAATCTAAAGCTAAATGTATAAAAACCTGGAGCGGTATCTTAGTGCATTAACTGATGTCACTGCAGGGCATGTGACCGGGAGGTCCTTGTTTCGAATCCTGACGGCGCACAATCATGCCAATTCCTGATTTCGTGTCCAAAAATCCAACAATCGAAGTTTCAATTTAGGAATTTGTATGTGCGTGAATGGTTAGGTGGGTATGTTAAGCGTTGAGAATGAGCCAAACGAGGAGCGATTCATCAACGTTTCCGAGTGAGTTGGAGTACAACATAACCATCAAGTGTGTCGATTATGGTTTTTCGCACACAGCACTTTTTTCAGCAAATTTGAATCGTGTGTAATTTTTATGTCTCTGATGATAATCGTCGGCGGGCGACGCGGGCGGTCTGGCGGCCTCACCCCTGAAGTCACGCGGCCGTGCCAGCATTGTGTCTGAGGGGAGCCTGGCAATTCACACTTAAGTTTCAAGAGCAATTAATTTAATTTTTGCGTACTACAAGTACGTAATTTATTAAGTAATTATTTATTTTAATTTTTGCGTAATACATTTGCTCTGCAAATGGCATATTTGATTTTGTGGTAACTAATTTTGGCAGATCCAGGGTAACCTTCTGCTAGCTCACCATTAATTACGTAAATATCTGAAGAGCAAACAAGTTTTTTTTTCGAAATTAATTAGCAATGAAATAGTTATAAGTGGAGGCATATGCGGTTTTGTGGTAATCGATATTGGTAGTGCCAGCGTAAGAGAGGTGGGGAACAGTCTATTTCGTAGGTGGTTTCGGATGCCAAATCGTTCAACACAGAATGTTAGCAGATCTCGTGAACTTACAGCTCAGCAACTAATGAAGTTGGCGGAATTGACAATTACCATGTTAGTTCAAGAACAACAAAATGTCTTTTTGGGGGAACTATTGAGCAACAAAAAGAGCGAGAAATTCCCATGTACTTTTTTATCTGTAATTTCTTGGATTTCTTGCAATGGTGGTGCTAACATGACATTAAGTTGACGGAAAATTGCATATCCTGTATTTTTTAAAGAGTAAACAAAACACATTTTTTAAAAAAATTACTAAACGTAAGCGGCAATTTCCTATGGAATTATTTTTATTTTTCTCTGAAATTTCTGTTTTTTTTTTGTTTGTTTGTTTGTAAATGTAGGTTTTCCTGATACGAATTTAGCGAAATTTCTCATTTCCGATGCTAACTTGTGCATGTGCCATTTTACTTCGGAGAGCTACTAAGAATTTCTTTCATTCTTTTCACGGCTATCTCCGATTATCTTAAATTATGCTGAATGAAATATGTTCGTATGTTCGTATAACAATGCTTTCTGTGAAAACTAAACTAAAGTTTTTGAATCTAGCACGTGTCCGAATTGTTTTGCGAGTGACTGTAGATCGGATATGCTGTCAAAATTACATTTAAAAATGTGTTTTTTTTGGCAAGTGCAAATATAACCCAGTTTGTGGTTTTTCCATCTCTTTTATCAACAAAGATAAGTTAGATAAAAATTTCTATTTCCTGTAATAGTAAAACGAAGCTCGCCAGATGCAAAAATAAGGAGACAAAACAATTATCTTCGAGATTTTTTGTCACACGCAACCTTTTTAAGCAAAAACTAGAAGTTCTTCTACAGCACATATTTTTTGGCATTATTGCAAACAGTTTCATAAAATTATCATGTGGTAATTTCGACTCTCACTTCAGCTATCACTTGAAAAAGTTCAAACAAATTCAAAGGTAGCGTGTGTGTCTTTCGATAGGTTGGATCAGTAGCCTTTTTTACTGCAACAAACCATCAATAAAAGTCAATTCATAATATTAGTAGTGCAACATACAGGCAAGCAAGGATGTTTTTACGATACGTTATTGTTTTTTAATACACGGGACTTCAGTTAATCGTTTGTAACTCGTGGTAAAACTGTGAAAAAAAATTAATACTTTGCAGCATTAATGACCAAAAAAGCTCTTTTATTTTATTGATATATTTAATTCATTACAATTTAACTTCATGTATTTGATCACAAATTTTGTGACAGCTTATTACAAACATTCTATTATTAATTCATTCACATATTTACAGAATTTGGTTGAAAACATCTGAACGACGTTTTGGGGAACTCTTTTTTCCCCATTGCTGAATTGAAGTAAGTTTACAGATCTGCCGACATTCTTTGTCGAACTATTTTGCATCCGATGGGAAGGTTGTCTCCGGAAAGAGAGATGGGCGATAGGTCACGTAGCTCCTCGACCGGGTGCGACCGGAGGTATCCCCGCGCCATGGCCAGAGAGAGCAGTTCGCAGAAAGACTTGGGGGCGTTGCGTTGTTTAACGTCGAAGGGTGCGACCGCAAAAACGTCCACAGATGTGGTGCACGGCGGCCGCGAACCGAGCCTGGGCGAGGGGGCGGACGGGAGTAAATGCTAAACATGGTAGGCAGGTTATAAAATCGTTACGGTCGTATGTAAATTGCGGACCAAATAATTATTTCATCTTATCTCGTGATTCTTTCTAATTATATATGTAAATTGCGGACCAAACCATCTCAGGTAAGGAAAAGGCCAGAAGAAAAGGAAATTGAGGTAGGCGCATTAACCAGGGAACACGTACGGGGTGCGTGGGCACCCCAGACGTCTTGTGATGAGCCACCCTCGGAGCTGACTGGCTTCAGCGTATTCCTAAGGTGACTCGTCACTTTGAGGACTGCGATTGATTAAGTAACTTCGGAAAGTTGAGGGGAAGGGGTAGGGCAGCTTACTCAGAAGACGTTTTTAAGTAAAATGCACCAATTATTATTAATTAGGAGAGACGGGGAACGATGGATTGAAAGGAGATGCACGGGAGTCGAGATTACTGGCGACGGCCTCTTACCCCATCTCCCCGTGGACCAGGCGTTCCGGCGGGGGCGGCAACAGCAGCGGCAGCACCCTGGGAGCGTGTCATCATCCCGTCAGTCGTCCGGAGTCGGAGAAGCAAGCCCGTTCTTCCGTACGTCACTGCTCGCCACTGCCCCTCTGGCTCTGCCGGGCCCGTTTATATTGGGCCGTCTTGCATTCGGCAGCGTTTTTTAGAGGCCGCTGCCGGAATGTTTTGCGACGCTGCGTGCCGTTTGCCTTGCGCATCTTCCTGGCGCGGGGTGATGTGGTAATGGCGGTTCGCCAGTCTCATTGGTTTCTAGAAATGTACTCGTAATTCCTGAGCGGTTTTCCTGCTGTCTACTCTCCGCATATTTCCTCCCCTGTTTAACGGTTTAATTGTTATGACTGTGAAAGTGGGGGTGTTGAACTAGAGCTAAGCAGAAAGTTCTAGGCCGTCGTCGTGGGGTGTGCGTGCAGTCCTTCTCGTCTGTGTGCGCGTTTCACATTAGTGTGGATGTGTAATATTTGAGGAAAATATTCATTTAGCATTGAGATTATGCCTTCAAGAGCATGTATTCCAACTTTTAAAGATCAAGTAGGCCGGATGTTGCTTGAATCTGATTATTCGGATTCTAAAATAAGTGAGATTATATCGGAATGTGAGGACAGTATTGAAGTACATTCTGAGGAAAAAGTGAAAAAATTTGCGGCAAGGAAGATGCTTATAAGACTAGTGAAATTACCCATACAGAAGGAAGTGAGACAATTGATGGAAAAAATTTGTTCGTTTTGAATTAAGAAGAATGTGTTAGGCGAGGAGGAATTTTCTGAGATTGATTATTCCTTACATGAGTAGCTCTCTTAGTTTGAATTTAATCATAATACTGTACTGAAAAATGTAATGACCTTATATGATGAAAAAATAGATTTAAACAAAATAATAAGAAAATCTGAGATAATATAAAAGAAAATGGTTTACAGAATATATATAAACTGTAATGTAACCCCGCGCGGGACGATTTTCGCCGAGTGCCAAAATTATTTCAATTTATCATGGGCAACCCCACTATCAAAAAATGTCAGAAATTCTGCACTTTGCACACCAGAAAGATGATTTATGGTTCAAAGGAATGCGGCAGTCGCCACTATCCTAGAGAACGAGGGATGTTTATTACAGTCCACCACCTTATTACAAAATAGCGTAATTACTAACATCCCTACTCGGAGTAATTTCTCGTTACGGCTACCACACCCCTACGCACTAATCTCACGCATTAGATGGCGTGAAGCGCCGCAACCAACCTACGACTCGTCGAGTCGGCCTCTGTACGGCAACACATTGCCGGCTCTCCCGCAGCTCGCGGCCTGCGCCCACCCAGATCGCCCGGTCCGCTCCGCTCCGCTGCTAGTACCAAAAGAGAACGTTTTCACCCTCGCCAGGGCTGACGCTCGCCCTTGCCCCCACTCCGCTGCCTCCTAGGAATTCCCGCCGACGTCACATCCGTTTCTTAGACAAAGGCCACGCGGCCTTAGCGTCGCCTATGCCACGCGGCCGTTCGTTACCAAATGTTTGTGCACGACGCTACAGTATATTAACCCCTGAAGACCTAAATATTTCCATCTGTAGCATTCCGTCGAAAACCTGGTAAGACATTAATATGTTATTCCTAATTCTTTGTTATTATTAAATAGAAAGTAACTAGTTTTGGGAGAATCTAATTTTTATTATCTTACGAGATATCAAGCATTTACTTCAAAAACCTGTCTTTTCTTCGTGTGTACATTTTGAGGTTTGAATAAGCTTTAAAGAGTATAATAAATTCGAAAAAATTACTACCATAAAATTGATCAAATAATATCTAAATTATATTCATGAATAAACTACTCATAGGTTTTTATTGAACAAACGTATGTCGAATTATATAATATTTATTAAATGCAGTTATGTTTTGCTCCAGTCCAACTTATAAATACTGATATTTTTTTCAGTTTCAGGGCCATTTGTGCTCATTGAGCCTTTTAAAACTTCTACTGGCGCGATGATCACCATAAAATTGAAAGACATTCCAGAAAGCATTTGCAATCCTCAAAACAAGGAACAACTCTTTAAAATTGCAGGAGTGATTCGATTTAAAGGGCCTAAAGAAGTTAAAAATGATGTCAGTAGGATCATATATATATATAATACAATTTATTTTCCTTCACTTTCCCTTGTATATGCTTATCCTGATAGTAGCAGCAACAAATATGTCTGCAACGCAACTTTTATTGTCCAAATAGGAAATATAAAACAGTTCTATACCTATCACCCTTGTACTATCGATGGATTATTGAAGAGGGTTAGTAGTGATCAACGGGTCAACAAGGGCTCATAAAAGGCAACAATAATGAATTTGAGTTATGCGTAATAAATTAGTATTGAATAAGTATTTCATTACCAATCTATATATTTAAAAAAATAAGGTATTTTGCCATGGCTTCGTTTAGAGCTTCTACTGAACCGATTGTAGTATTTTTTCCTTTAAATGAAAGAATGTGATCCCTAGATGTGTTATCAGATATTGTTTGTGTTGATTCACCAACATTTAGTGTGTAAATTAATTAATTAAATATTTCTTTAATAGTACGCTTATCAATAGTCAATTGTTTTCTTCCAAAGGGTGGCTGTTTCAAAATCGATATATATGAGTCGATATATGATGATATACGAGTCGACAGCGCCACTTCATGGTGGCGCTGTTTGATGTGTTGTTTTGATTGTTGAGATTTGTTTACAATTCATCAAGGTTTTGTTTCAGTGTAATTATTGCATTGTGGCGTTGACAGTTTGCATGTATTTGCTTTTGTGGTGTATTTTGTAGAGAACATTCGGACAGTGTGTTTTGCTCGGTTGTACTAAAGTAGTGAAGTTGTTCACAGGTTATGTCGAATTCCGAATCCTTGCCCACGCGCCCCAAAAGATGCAAACTTACATTAACTGGACGCAGGGAAAGAGAAAGTCAGCGTAAGTGATGATTTTCTCCCCCATACGTCACATACAGTTTTTGACTGTTTTTGACTAATTAAATAAATAAATAAATAAACAAATAAATAAATAAGTGTCGTGATAGTGAGGTCATTTTGTTTTCTGATGGGTCGTTGTTTATGAAATGTCAGTTTTGTTCTGCTTTGTACTTCGCATGTGAGAGAAATTCTGCAAACGAGTTTACTCTGTGTTGCTTAAGTGGGAAAATAAGTTTGCCTTCGAGTAATATGCCAGAAGAAATCAAAATTGTTTATAGGACATGATGACACATCAAAAAACTTTAGAAATAATATCCGTCAGTATAATAGCCCTCTTTCTTTTGTGTCATTTGGCGCCGATATTGCATTGCCACCTGGTCATGGGCCATACGTGTTCAAAATCTTGGGAACTCACATCACAGAATATCTTCGTTATACCCTGAAGATCCAAACAATACAATGTATTGTGAACATTAGTCTGAGCACAGTATTTTACATTTATCTCAGATCTCACCGTCATATTTTGACGGGTTTTCACTAGTTTGGTTTAAGATAATTGTCCTAGAACATTTTCAATATTATCTCATTTGAAGTTGGGGCATAGATAAGTATATTTTGTTTAAAAACTTATTTAATAAACGGACACAGTAAAACAAATTTCAATTGAACGTGTATTTAATAATTTATTTGGGTTCAATTGTGTTCTCCGTAACATAATACACGAATATCTAAGGAGTTGGCGCAATGTTTAACAATTATTATTTATTAATCGGCAATAGGAATTATTTTCTCTTTAAAGAAGTAAAGTATAGAAAAATGTTTATTAACAAATCACATTAGAGTTGATTCTGCTCGCTCGATAGCATCCTTATCTCAGTACAAATTCTGCCGATAGAAAGAATCTATGATTTGGACTCTAAAATATTTATGTAATACACGGCAGCATCAATAAAATCCTAAATTATAATTGCATGTGTATATTATATCTACCTGTTCACAACATTCTATTTATTACTCTAAAGTCGTCCGCATATGCGTAACTAATAACGGTTATAAATTATTAATTTCAAAAACAGCGAGAGTAATAAATCTCTGTATTAAATAATACAGCATTGTTTGCGTGTTTCATTGTGTCCTTACATTCAGTTCATTGTGCTCATTGGTCCTCTCTATCAATTTCTAATATCTGGCAAGTTTGGAAAACGATGACTTTTTAAAAACCACATCTTTAATATGCTGCAGCGTTAAATACACTAATTTATTACACCTCCGAAAAAGTTACTACTAGAATGTTGTGCGTGGTTGCATACGAATGTCGTATTTAAAATTATTTATTTTGTAAATAGAAAAAGTAATAAATTTCTATTACGTATTAATTAATAGTATGATACGTCTATGAAATGATGTGTTCGATTATCTCCGATTGTACCCGTTGCTTCTCTCTATTTTTGAATTTGAATTTCTTGCATGTTTTGACGATTACGATTCAGTTTATACAATATTTATATAATGTGATTCCACGTTTATATTTTGTTCCCAGGTGTTAAAAATTAGAAGTGAATGTCTAATTTTGTACTTAATAGGTTTCATTTGCTTGTGGCTTACTATACTCTATAAATTACTTTATGTATATCGTGGGTTGTTGGGTAGGTATGTCTTTCTATAAAATTATTAACTTTGTAAACAACTGGAGTAATACATTTCTGTTTAATTTTAAGTAACAGTGGAATATGTCTGTTGAATGATGTGTTTGGGTTTATGCGATTGTGCTCGTTGGTTCTCTCTAGTTTCAAATTTGTTTGTCTTGCTTGTTTTGGCCTCCACGATTCAGTTTATACAATATTTCTGAAATGCGTTTCCAAGTTCCTAATTTGTTCCCAGATGTTAAAAATTAGAAGTAAATATCTTATTTTTAGTACTAAATAGGTTTTATTTGCTTCTGGCTTACTATACTCTATAAATTACTTCATGTATATCGTGCGTTGTTGGATAAGTACGTTGTTGTATAAAATTATTTATTTCGTAAACAACAGGAGTAATAAATTTATGTTTAGTTTTAAAAAACAGTGTGATAAGTCTGTTAAAAGATGTGCTTGGTTTAGATAGATAGATAGATAGATATTATTCTGCAGGTAGGTATATACATCCTGGTGGCAGAACTCTACAATTTACACATTACTAATATTAACTTTAAATTATTTAACAACTTAACTTCAAATTATTTAAAGACATAATAATGATAATAATAATAATAACAATAATAATAATAATAATAATAATAATAATAATAATAATAATAATAATAATAATAATATGCTAACAATAATAGCCTTAACTACATTTTTTGGTTGACCTGCACAGTTATTTGAAACTATTAAATACAAGATTACACGACTTTTTAATTACACTTCACTTCACTTCACACATTATTTGAAATTCACTTCTCTTTCTACTTCTATACTGCACTACACTGCACAACACTTCACCACACTTCAATACAATACTACTTCGAATATAATTATATATTTAGAACAGGAACGCATTTAATAGTAATTAACACAATAATAATAGCAATAAAGTATCAATAATAATCAAATAATAACTGATATAATAATCCAACTTACTAAACTAATAACGTTTACAAATACCATTAGTTAATTTATTTTTAAATCTTTGAACACCTAGAGGAAAGGGTTCCAAGGCTGTCGCAGGTAACTTATTCCAGTCCGTTATTGTTCTATTTGTAAATGAAAATTTTCCAACATCTGTTCTCTGTGGCCTAAACTGAATTTTGTGCTTGTGATCCCCCCTACTAAGGTACGAAGGTCTACCCAATCGGATGTAGATATCTTTCCAAGCTGGATAACCGGCATACGCTTTGTACAGGGCACAGAGTCTTGCCTTAACTCTCCTAATTTCTAGAGACTCCCATTCAACATTCTTCCTATTCCCTCGGAAAGTAAGTGTATACGCCCTTCTCTGTAATCTATTCAAATATTCCTTTTGGGAATTTCTATAAGGGTCCCAACAAACAGCCCCGTATTCCATTAATGGACGAACTAAAGATAAATAAGCTAATTCTCTCGCTTTCGCAGTACTCTTTTTTAGTATTCGCATAGTAAAATGCAAGGACCTCCAGGCTTTCCCTACGACACAGTTTACCTGATTTTCCCAACTCAATTTGCTATCAAAGATTATCCCCAGGTACTTACAAGACACGACTCTTGGAATGTTTTCGTTGCCTAAACGGTATTGAGTTTCATTGTATTTGCGGCCCCTACCAAACGTGATGGTTTTGCTTTTCGAACTATTTATTGTCATGTCATTTTTTTTCGCCCAAAAATGTAATCTTTCTAGATCACCCTGCAAAATATCCTCGTCTGCATTTGATTGAATAACTCGATATATTATACAGTCATCTGCAAATAGCCGTACCTTTGAATATAAATTGTCTGGCAGGTCATTCACAAATGCGAGAAACAGGAGAGGTCCAATAACACTTCCTTGAGGGATCCCTGAAGTTACTTTTGCTTGAGTCGAAAATTGTTGTCCAACTCGGACTTTCTGTTTCCTATCTCGAAGAAGCTCTTCAATCCACGCCACAACTCTGGGGTCAATACCCGATTGCATTAATTTGTGAACCAGTTTATCGTGTGGAACAACATCAAATGCCTTCGCGAAATCTATTATTACGGCGTCCACCCTCCCACTATTATCAACTTCATCAGCTATATCCTGAAACAATGATACTATCTGACTCTCGCAAGACAAACCGTTCCTAAAACCATGCTGTCCCTGAAAAAGCCATTCTTTTCTTTCCCATTCTTGTCTAATATAGCGATTGTGCTCGTTGGTTCTATCTATTTTGGAATTAGAATCTCTTGCATGTTTTGACCATTACGATGGAGTTTATACAATATTTATTTCATGCGATTGCACGGTTATATTTTGTTCCCAGGATTCGAAAACTAGAGGTAAAGGTCTAATTTTGTACTGAATAGGTTTTTTTTTTTTTTTTGCTTGTGGGTTACTATACTCAATAAATTACTGCATGTATATCGTGCGTTGTTGGATAAGTATGTCGTTGTATAAAATTATTTATTTCGTAAACAACAGGAGTAATAAATTTCTGTTTAGTTTTAAATAACAGTGTGATACCTCTGTTAATTGTGTGTTTGGTTTAATGCGAATGTGCTCGTTGGTTCTCTCTATTTTTGAATTTGTTTGTCTTGCTTGTTTTGGCCTCCACGATTCATTTTATACAATATTTCTGAAATGCGTTTCCAAGTTCCTAATTTGTTCCCAGATGTTAAAAATTAGAAGTAAATATCTTATTTTAGTACTAAATAGGTTTTATTTGCTTCTGGCTTACTATACTCTATAAATTACTTCATGTATATCGTGCGTTGTTGGATAAGTACGTTGTTGTATAAAATTATTTATTTCGTAAACAACAGGAGTAATAAATTTATGTGTAGTTTTAAAAAACAGTGTGATAAGTCTGTTAAAAGATGTGCTTGGTTTAATGCGATTGTGCTCGTTGGTTCTATCTATTTTGGAATTAGAATCTCTTGCATGTTTTGACCATTACGATGGAGTTTATACAATATTTATTTCATGCGATTGCACGGTTATATTTTGTTCCTAGGATTCGAAAACTAGAGGTAAAGGTCTAATTTTGTACTGAATAGGTTTTTTTTTTTTTGCTTGTGGGTTACTATACTCAATAAATTACTGCATGTATATCGTGTGTTAGATAAGTATGTCGTTGTATAAAATTATTTATTTCGTAAACAACAGGAGTAATAAATTTCTGTTTAGTTTTAAATAACATTGTGATACCTCTGTTAATTGTGTGTTTGGTTTAATGCGAATGTGCTCGTTGGTTCTCTCTATTTTTGAATTTGAATCTGTTGCATGTTTTGACCATTATGATTCAGTTTATACAATATTTCTTAAATTCGTTTTCACATTCAAAGTTTGTTTGTTGGTCTTAAAAATTAGAACTGAATGTGTACTATAGATTGTATATGTATTATTTTAATTGGCTTTAGTGTTTTGAGGTCGTTGGTACTCTTCAGTAATATACGCGAATGTCGTGCGGGTTGCATAACTAATTGTTTGACACTTTTTTTGTTCGTAAACCGCATGAGTAATAAATTTCATTTTAGAGTAATAAATTAGTAATAAATATGCTCTAAACATTGGTATTAGGTTTGATCGATTGTGCTAATTTTTTGAAGTTGGTTGTGCTAGCTTGACTGTCACGCTAGCACAACCACCTTTATTTCAGAAACGGGAGGAGTAATAAATTTAATTTTTGGGTAATAAATTAGTAATAAATGTGTACTAAGTATTCCAATTGGTTTGATGTGATTGTGCTATGGTGGTTGTGCTAGCTTGACATGGCCCATTGTGAGGTTAGGTAGGGAAGTTATCTATGCTGATTCAGATTCGTGGTGAAATTGTGAAGGCAATTGAGGATCTTCTGTCACGCAGGGATACTTCGAATGATGGAGTATATTATGTTTTCCAAGAAATGACTTAAAATAATTTTTGTGATTTACACGAAGTTTGGAAAATCAGATTGTGTTTTCCGAAAATTTAACCTTGAATAACTTCATGTTAACAAATCCAGTGCTGTTTAGAAACTAAAGTGTTTTAGGTACGTCTCAATTTCGAAACGCTAATAAAGTGAAAATAAAAATAGTGACTCTTACAAAATCATTCAAATATATATGTCAAGAAATGTTTCTCGCACGCCCATACATATACCTATACAGCACGCCAAAACAGCGGATATGTTCGTGTGAATATTTTTATTGTTTTCAGTAATCAAACAATTCTGCAGAAGCCTTTCGGTTCAAAATCTTGTGTACTATATCGATCACTGGCAAATCTCGAAAAATGAAATTTCGACTCATAAGCATTTGTTGTTTTCGTAGGTTTTAAATGAAGTCACACGTTAATAATTTATTAATTAAGAAGTAAGAATTACCAAAAAACTTCATAAAAATTATAACGACGATCATAATTCAAAATTATTATTTTTTGAGTTCCATCAGTGTGACTGACCAAGAACAACTGTGTGTAATTGCACTGCGTAGCGCACAAGCACTGAGTCAGTTCCGGAATCCGTTTCATTCGTAGCTGCCCTTCACGCGTGTGGGGCAGCACTGTTGCGATGACGTTTCTGCCCTGCACTAGGGCGGGTTTCGGTGCAACGAATGGAAAACGCCAATACACCACAGGTTGCCATACATTAATACTCTCACACACGCAAATTATCTCTTACACACAATTCACGTTCGCATGCTCACACACATGTCCATCTCATGTACACACACACACACACACACACACACACACACACACACACACACGCATCACCATAGGATGCGCAGCCCAAAACAAGTCGCAACGTTTCTTGGCCCCTTTTCCCATTGAAGTTTATTTAATATATTTACTAGCATATAAAAACATCTTTAATTCATACATCAATTTCTCTTAATTCTTAACTTGAATTCATCATTCAATTGATGTTATGTTGAACCATTTACCGACCATACCAGATGAACTGCACAGTCTTTTAACAATTTCCCAAATGGTCAGGTCAAAAAGGGGAAAATCAGGCACTGAATGTATTTACGGAAATAAAATGTTTAAAGATATGGGGCCCTTTTGAACATTTTCAAAGGGCCACGACACCCCGACTCCCCCCTGTGTGCACACGTGTGCACTGCCTGTGCACCTCACGCACCCAAGCACACATACACGTACTATGCTCGCATTTTTTCTTGATCCTCGAGGTCCCTAGACCTCGCTCAGCCTGGCATAGCACGGCCTTGTAGAAAATATGAGCTCCACTCGCAACGTCACGGCTCTGTTTGCAGTGCTGCCCACCTTCCTCCTTTCCAATGCGGACTTCTCACTTTTCGCTCTCTCTTTCTAACGACCTGTGCGTACGGTGCTCCTTCTTGTTACTCAATTATTTCTATAAATATTAATTATTTCTTCAGAATTTAAAAAAATCTTCCATTGTTTCTCATAGCTATCTAGTCCAAGACGAGTTATTACGCCGAGTTTTCTGTCAATGAAGTTGACAGCCCTGCACTGCCGTGACGTAGACAGAACCTACCTCACCTCGCACTCCCCGCTGGAGTATCAAGATAAAGTGCGCGATTAGTTCCTTGATGCATTGGACGGTCAGCTGCTCTGATCGGTAATTCTCCTCTCACTACCTGGCGAAAGATAGACTGCGCGCTATCTTCCCTTTCTCTTCCTTGTCGACACATACACTTACATGCACGAAACTACATGTCGGGAGCTTAAGGCTTGTCTCGGCTGAAGGCGATGCCCCACTGTTAGAGATTTATTTATTTATTTATTTATTTATTTATTTATTTATTTATTTAACGTCAAAAAACAGTTGAAACTGCGTATGACGTGCTATGGGGAAAAATGAATTGTGTGCACATTTTCAAAATTCTGTGATCACTACACTAAGTCATATACTACTTAAATTATTTAAAAAAATAAAAAAAACCTCCCATGTAATAAAATCTATTTTCAAGGATAAATAAGCAATAAATTTTGGCTCTTATCCATGTTGTCCTTCGGAATAATACTTCCTGCCGCAACATGGAAACGATAATTTGAATAATTGTATTTCCCACTGAATTCTAGAAGACGTGCACAGAAAATGAAGTTACATTTATGTCCAGAAGCAACACTAGGCGCCATCTCAGCATTTGCTCAATGGATCAGGGAAACTGGACGAAAAACCTGATCGAGATGGGGGTCATTGACCCGGAGGCTGTAGTACAATACTTGTTACAGGTTGTTTATATACATTTATACAGTCCAAATGGTAAATAATGCATTATGTATCATTGTTAAAATGAATGTTACTTTTCTTGTGATGCTCAGTATAGTCTCTAATTGTATAGAAACAGTTATGCAGCAGAAACGATTTCACTTGTGATTTAAACTTTTCTATCGAATTTAATCGTTTAATGTCGTCTGGCAAAGTGTAAAATAATGTACATGTATTGTATGTGAATTTTTTGTAATGAGCTGTTGATACTGTCACCTGATGAATATGATTTCTACGTCGAGTGTTATAGTAATAGACATCGGCACTTTCTGAAAATATATTCCCGCCCTTAAGTAAGTCATTTTTGACAAAAACAACTGATTCGTATGTATTGTCTGTTTATTAACAGACAATGGTAAAATTCCTAGATTAATGAAGAGAGGCTTACATGAATCACGTGGGTGGGATTTGGTTATTATTCGTACATTCGTTTTTGTAATCTAAACGTCTGGGAGCTATAAGATGTATTTCCCCAGAATATTATGCCATATCTCAGGCGGGAATGAACATTCGCGAAATATACACAACGAGCAGTATGAAGGCTGACTGAATTTGCAAGAATTCTGAACGCGTAGCATAATGAACTTAATTTTGTGTTCAATTCATTTAAATGGACGTTCCATTTAAGGTTTGACTGAATTAAGAGACCTAAAAACTTTGTTGCCTTAACATCTGTGAATAGTACACCGTTCATTTTCAATGGATCACAGAATTGTTTATTTGAAGTGGAAAACTGCATTAAAACCGTTTTCTTTTCGTTTACTATTAATTTGTTTTTTCGGAACCAATTTGAAACATCTGATATTGTACTATTCACGGTTTCTTTATTGCAAAGGATGTTTGTATCATCTGCAAAGAGAACCGCTCTTCCGTTTCGAATCGTCGAGGGCATATCGTTTACGTAAAGTAGGAACAGAATGGGGCCTAAAATCGATCCTTGAGGAACTCCACATGCAATGGGCAAAGAGTCGGAAAGGTGCGTACGTAATGTTCCATCATTCCAGTAAGATATTTCAACTCTCTGAGATCGTTGTTTAAGGTACGAACATAACCAATCTAGAGCAATAGCACGGATTCCATATGAAGGTAATTTTGAAAGTAAAATGTCATTATCAATGACGTCAAAAGCTTTTGAGAGATCTAAAAATAATCCAATAGGTGCCTCGTTTTGATCCAATGATGAGGCGACATCTTTAAGAAAAGAAAATATAGCTGTTTCCGTTGATTTTGATTTTCTAAATCCATGTTGGCAATCTGAAAGCGCGTCGTGTTTACTGAGAAACGTTTCCATTCGTACGTAAAAAAGTCTCTCTAATATTTTTGAAAAAACTGATAGAAGAGAAATGGGCCGATAATTTTGAATTTCATTTTTGTTGCCTTTTTTGAAGAACGGCTTAATTTTAGCTGTTTTGAAAATATCTGGAAACGTTCCGGTGCATAACGATGAATGAAATATGTGAGTTAACGGGTGTATAATAGCATACGCACAGGTCTTTAACAAATCATCCGGAAATTCATCTAAACCGGGCGAATATTTATTTTTTAGTTACCGATTATTTTGAGAATTTCATAGGAAGAAGTTTCGGAAACGAACATCGTGTCTAAAATTTTGGGTGAACTGTCTATTATTGAATTTTGTGGCTGAAGACCCTGAGTGAGATCGGCAGCAATTCTCGAAAAGTATTGGTTAAAGAGACTAGTCACTGTTGCCGGATCGTTCACATTTATATCGTTATATTAAAAAAAAAAATTCTCTACAGGGTTTCTAGTTGATTTGGTCGTATTTTTTATTATATTCCACATTGCTTTTGTTTTGTTTTTTGAATTCAAAATATCCTGATCATGTTTCATGATTTTAGCCTTCCTTATGACCTTTCGTAACAATGTTTTGTATTCTTTAAAGTAGATAAGGAAATCTTGAGATACGTTATGACGTTTAGAAATGAAAGAAAGAATTCGCTTGTTTTTACAAGACGTCCTAATCCCTTGTGTTGTCGAAGAATTGCTTTTCCGTGAAATATTTAATTTTCTTTTTTGAAGAGGAAAGCAAGTGTTAAAATGAAATGAAAGAGTTGAAAAAAAAAGAATTATATTTGTCGTTTGTATCAACAGCATTATAAACCGCTTCCCATGACTCCTGCATCAAGTAATCAATGAATAATTTTATTTTACTTTTTGTAAACAATCTAGTCATACGTGTATTATTTATTGTGTCAGTGATCGCATTTCTTATAATGGTAAGAATTTGTGCATCGTGGTCACTGTATCCTAAATCTTTTGTTTCAACTTCATATCGAGTAGTAGTTTTGTTAATTATAATTTGATCAATTGCCTTCATCGAATTTTGTGTGATCCGTGTAGGTACATTAATTGTACCTAATTGTAATTGTAATTGTAATGTCTAAATTGAAGGAATTAATTAAATTGAGAAACTTTTCTTTCTCGCAAGATTCGACCAGAAAATCAATGTTAAAATCAACGCATACAACAATGGATTCAAAAGAGCGATTGCTGACTTTATTAAGTGTTATCTCCAGGTTTTCTAAGAACAAAATATAATCTGCAGTTCTCTTTGTTGGAGGTCTGTAGATGCAAAGTATTATCACTTCAGACTTATCAGAGATATCTGGTTGGGGAAAACTCCGAAAGCAGAAGAGAGAAGAAACCTCGCCACCAGTCGGGAGAAAATATTCAGCGCACTAACGGGACTAATGAGTACAGCCGTTTACGTGAGCGATGAGCGTTGTGTGTGTGTGTGTTAGGCCTTCGGCGTGGGGGCGCTGGAGGAGGAGGACGAGGACATCTACGCCACGGAGGACATGTCGCAGTACGACTTCGCGCTGGGCGGCCCCGCCCCCGCCGCCTTGCGCGCCCCCGCTGCCGCCGCCCCGCACGACAACTACCTGCACAACTTCTGCAAGGACCTGGCGGCCGTCGTCAAGGACTTCTTCCCGCCGCCTGCGTTGCCCAGGGCGTTCCGCCCCGGCGCCGCGCCGCGCCGCTCGCGCTTCGACCAGCCCACGCCCACCCCTGCACCCACGCAGGTACGAATGGAATCACTTTCATCTTTTACGAAAGAAATGCTGAAAATAGATTGCCACAAGTGCAATATTTGATCCCACCGGGTACCGGGGCCGAGATGCTCTAACCGTCTAAGTTAGAGAATCGAACATTGCATTTGTGGGAACTTGTTGTAGGGGTAGTGTTAAATGCAGCGAATAAGATGACGTAAACGCATTTTTGTGTATCCTTTTATTTTTTCAAAAGTTACAACAAAAGTGTAAGTTTTTGATATCTCATGTTGTTCATTATTCGTGAATGTATTCATTCACATTATTCGTGAATGTATAAATTACTGCATAAGTGAGATCAAGTATTTCCAATAATGTAAAATCTTTCTTGAAAAATTCAAAACTTTTCTGTGGAAAATGATTCAAATGATTTTTTTCTTTTTTTTTTTTTTTTTCTTTTCTTTTCCAAGATGTTCATCTGTCTGTAATTGATGTATGAGGTTGGTGAGTAGACTGATATGTTTTTGATGGATGTTCCTCGAAATATAAAAAAGTATTTTTAAAAAAACAACACAAAAAACGTGTAAAGTTTTAACTTGAGTTGAGTATTATGTACTGATTGCATCGTTGCTCTGGATTTAATTCAAACAATTGTGATGGAGTCCTTCACCTTTACCTTAAATTCTGAGAGGTAATTTTGGACAGTCGGTAATGTAAACATTAAGCATTATTAAGATGAATTGTAATTGGATAGAATTAATTTGTGTGTATATTTACAGGGTCCATCACATCAGTGGCAGGTGCCACGTGTGCTCACTACTAATGATCGCGCAGTGCTGGTGGGTGGAAAGGAGGAGGAAGTGCTGGAACGAGAGCATTTGCGTGCTGCAGCACTTAAGCTCACTGAGGGGCTGCAACAGGAGCAGAGGTGTGCTGGGCCCTGGACCGTAGGCTCCTTTGTGCCCTTTGCTGCCCACCCTGAGAAGCAGCGTCGATATGAGCAGTACCTGGCCCTTAAGCGTGCTGCACAACCTGGTGAGATGCAACTTACAACAAGACTTCATTTCAATGTGGAACTGCAAAAATGCTCTCTTGCAATGACAAAACTGTTCCCATGTCACCAATAGCACATTCCATTTATGATTCTTGTTTGATAAGGAATTACATTGAAATCTCTTTGTAATGGATTCAAAAAATAACCCTTGTAGAGAGGTTCTGATCAAACAAATGTTATTCTGGGTCTTGAAAATTGTCCTCTATGAAGCATTCAATCATGAAACTTGTTGGTTCAGAGTATCACTATTGTTACTTCTGTTTGAATATGTTCTGAATGATTCTGGAACCTATTGAAAAAAATAAACCTAAGATTGCAAAAGACCTCATCAAAATTGGGTTCATTGTTAGATCTATGCAGAATCTATATTTCACTCTCACCTTTCTGTCTTTACTACGACGATAATCAGTGTTGCTGACACTCGAAATGCTTTTAAGATTTTAATCACTTCAGATGTTAAAAATCTTGAGAAATCTCATAATTTTTTATAAAATGTCTCAAAAATTGCCACTTTTCAGGAGAGTGAAAAAATGTTGTAAAGTTTCCAATACAAGTTAATAATAATGTGACCAATTTCCATCATTGTAACAAATCTCAGTTAATATCTGAAATACATGTCATTAAAATTTGGTAGAAGATGATCTTATGTTTCAGGCGACATTATCTGAAAACAGCCAAATTTTTAAATATGTATTGTTTGTGAGTGGGTTGTTCAGATTTGCTATGAATCTTTCTAACAAAATTGTGGTGTTCCTCAGAGAAACTGATGCATCTGCAGCCTCTGAGCATGAACGAGTGGGAGCGTCAGAGAGAAAAGACTGAATTTGAGCAAGCAGCTCGCCTTTTCCAACCTTTGTCTGCTGACATGGGGGAGCGTTTTGTGTCTGCGTCACAACCTGATGATGCTACCAATCCCATGACTCCTGTTGAAAAGTTGATGGGTGGAACAGCTGAACAGCAAAATGCTGCAAAAATGAAAATGTTTGGAAAATTGACACGCGAAGAAGAGCCATGGCAACCTTGTGATTTACTTTGTAAACGTTTTAATATAGCGAAACCCACAGTCAGGTTAGTAATTGTGACTTGATCTCAAATTATATATTAAAATTTAATAATGATTTGAAAAAAAAATTTGCATCTTTGTTTCAGTGGAAGTGCAAATACTGGAAGTCGTAAAAAAGTTTCTGTTTTTGACTTTTTGAAAGCAGTACCGCAAAACACCTTCCAAGAGAAAACTGCCCCATCTGCTGAGCTGCCTGCTGCAACTACTGCTATTGTGCCTTCAGTTAGTTCAGCAGAGCCTGTGCCTGAGCCACACAAAACTGCCCTTGAATCCACTGAGTTAGAGACTGAGCCTGAGTTTGCATCTGGCCCAGAGAATATCCAACTACCTGAAAGTAAGGAAGAAAATATTCAAGAATCATCTGAGGTAATTTTATTTAATTTTATTTATTAATGGAACACACCATGGCCTACTGTACTGAAGGCCGGAGCACTCAACGTGGCAACGCTGCATCGTCTACATGAAGGGTCCAATGCTAGCCCATCGCAGAACAATTGAAACTTACGAATTTTAAACCCTGGTTAAAAGCCCTCCGTTTACCGCAACTCTGTAATTTACGTGACGGTTTAAGCATTTTATTATTGAGTAATGACAGTTTGGTTAAATCAAACGAGAGAAAGAAACAATAGACTTCGTTTGCGAAACGTATTGCTCGTAATGACGAAGTGCATTTAATTTTGCACTTGCCCAGTTAGTACATGGGTTGAATAACGCTATTCACAAATTCTTGAAACAAAATAATTTATTCAAAATATTGCATGATACATAATTCAAAATAATGCGTACATAATAAATCTTACACTCCCTCCATACTGTCCTATTTAAATTTATTAATTTTTCTTTTAGAATTATTTGAACCCTTAACAGAAGCTAAGAAATCATTCTGCTCTTTGCAGTAGTTTTTCAACAAAATATTTGAAAAATACGGGTTAATTTTATAAATTACTTCGCTCAGAACTGCACCACATTCTGAGCATCTCTCTTCCAAGCCAATAATTTCTGGGAGGGATTCATTTAGAAGGGTCTTTGACAATTGTACAAGTATAGAAAATTGATTTTTCATTTTAATAAATGTACTCTCATATTTCTCCGAAACTAAATGTTCCATTACCACAAACACTTTCATACACAAATATTACAATGTCCCTTTGTGCCCCCTCAAACATGAAATTACCCGACATATCAGATTCCAACCACTTCATGCATTGTTGACATGTCACTTTTTTTTGTAGCTTGAAAGTAACATAACCAGAAACATAAATTATGGGGAATTTATCTACATCTATTTCAGACTGGGAAGCAGCTCACTGAACAAGGTCCTTGAATGTGTCTGAATAACAAGATACATTTTCCATTGTTTCATCATCAACTTCACAAATTGCTTGTTCAAATATTTCTCTGTGAAGCTTGACCTTTTTATATTTAGAAGATTTAATGCCCAAGAGTTGCTGCAACTTAATTTTTTTTTCTGACTCCAAGACCTGAGTCACAGAGACATTATAATTTCCCCCAGAAAGTTGACGATATGAGCTAAATTATCTTTCTAGCCTGTCAGTAGAAAATGACCCAGGCAAAACATACTTTACATCAGGAAGATATAAGGAACACTCAATAATATTTTTCATATTAAATGTAGTATTAATTAAGGAATGGAAAGTGTCTTCAGTTAATCGTCCTTTTGTAAAATCCATCATTCGCCACTTCCGTAACCAATCCACAAACTCCTCCAAAAAAAATAGTCGAACATCTCCTTTTGATGTAAATGGTGAGGCATCAATTTCATTTTTTCTTCCAGAATAACACAAGCTTTTTGTATTCATTACTGTCCACCATCTATTGATAATATTTAAAAATTCTGCTTCTTGAGAATGACCTGCCTGAGAAATTGCAGCAATTGTTTCTGGATGGAAAACATTGCAAGCTAAACCTACTTGCTACCTTTCAATAACTGATGGGTACACTGATTTGTAATTCAGTTTCGAAGCACATTTCAGCAACTGCTTACTCTCAGATTTATACAAATTTCTTAAAACTGAAAAACTACTATGATTTGATTGAGGATCAAATTTTAGTCTTATCAGCATCTTTTAGACTTATCCAATTATTGCGAATAGATTTAAGGCAATGCACTTAATCAAAAAGAAAATAATATAAGAATTGAATTTAGGATTTCTCCTTTTCAAAGAATTATCTTCTCCTAACACACTGAACATTCTTCTATTGCCCCAATTATTATCGGCTATGACACTTAACACATTGAAGTTACAAGCTTGAACAGTATTTACAGCTCTCACTGTCATAGCTGATAACTCATCACTTGTCAAGTTCTTTACAGGTATTAAGCCAATAGTTGCTGCCATTGAACCAAATGTGGAAGCAATCATGAATGCTCAGAATGCTCAGAATTGTTTGTGCTGCAACATTATCATGATTATCAGCATATCCAAGAAAGGATCCTGATTTATAGTCAATGGATGGAGTGACATAGATTTCATCAACAAGAAGATTCACATACCTCTCCCTCTCTGACAGATTATCAGAAGGTGATTTAATGAATGCTTGCTGATCTGAATATGCAGCATTAAGACTTCTTGTCAAACGTTTAAGATGTTTTGTGTGTGGCAAGAAAAGGATATTTTGATTCCTTACAGCATAATAACAAGATTGAGAAGAAAAACACATAATAAACGCAACCTTAATTAGAAGGGGTGAATACACTTTTGTTTTCAAACAACAAGCAAAACTGATCAATTAAAAAAATAACTATTGAAGAATCGGTGAAATCTTCATCTTGATGGTTTTCCAGAAAGGTCTTAATAACACGGAGCTTATTTTTAACGTAATTAACTAAAAGTTTGTACTCTAACTGAGCGTCTTTTGCCAATTGTTTATCTTCTATGTTCCTCCTGTAGCGAATGAGTAAATTCTCCAATTGAGACCATCTTTCTAGTTTGGTGTGGGGCAGTATCCATTTCAAATCTAATTTGCCTATTTCACTGGACCCAACATACACTGAAACTTCCAAATTTCAAAAAATTTTTACACTTGTACTAACTGCAGGAGGCCCTACTGTTTCCAAAAGATAAAAAATACCCAGGTCTTCACTAAAATATACCTTCCGTTTATCACACTCAGAATCACAAATAAATGTCTTGTATTCTTTCAAGCACTGGAACTCATCTACTTTGTCTTTATTGAAGAAAGCTTGCTCTTTATCACTTTGTAATTTATATCATATTCTTTGAAATAATAACAATCTAGAACAAAATAATTGTTCCTTAACAAAACATGTTGGATGTCAAATATTGCATTATGTTGTCATATTAATTTATTTATCTATGTATATCTATCTATCTCTCTTCCTGTTTATGTAGAGCTAGCTATCTGCTGCCTGTTTGTCTCTATCCATCTGTGTCCGTGTGTGTGTGTGTCTGTGTGTGTGTGTGTCTGTGTCTGTGTGTGTGTGCGCGTGCGTGTGTGTGTGTCCTCTCTCTCTCCTCTCCTCTCTCTCTCCTCTCCTCTCTCTCTCCTCTCCTCTCTCTCTCCTCTCTCTCTCCTCTCCTCTCTCTCCTCTCTCTCTCTCCTCTCTCTCTCCTCTCTCTCTCTCTCCTCTCTCTCCTCTTCTCTCCTCTCCTCTCCTCCTCTCTCCTCTCCTCTCCTCTCTCCTCTCCTCTCTCTCCTCTCTCTCTCCTCTCTCTCTCCTCTCCTCTCTCTCCTCTCTTTCCTCTCCTCCTCTCTCCTCTCCTCTCTCTCTCCTCTCTCTCTCTCCTCTCTTTCTCTCCTCTCTCTCTCCTCCCTCTCTCCTCTCCTCTCGCCTCTCCCCTTGTAACGTTTCAACTTCGCTGGCAGGTTTGCCACAAGGTTAACTTAAATTTATAAACAAATATTGTAAACTAACTTTTGATTGTTAAATGTTACGATAGTAACAGGAAGTGTTGATATTTAATTTGAAGGCTGTTGATGCAGATTGAGAGACACAAAAAGGAAAGAATGTTGATACAGAAATTGAAATAAGATTTGTATGCATCCTTTGAAGGTTAAATAAATTGTTTCTTTAAAAAAAAGAAAAAAGAACAATCTCATGTGTTACATGAAGAGTGAAAGACGTCACTAAAGATATTTGGATTAGCGACGATACAACATAAAACAATGATGTTGTATGGATGAATAAATTTGTAACGGCAAATTAATAAGGCAAGGTAATTTGAACGTTACAAAACTGGTGGCAGCGGTGTGACGACGTGGAAATTGTTAAAAGAATTGGTTGCAACAACGTGGTGAGACGACGTGGAAATTGTTAAAAGAATTGGTTGCAACAACGTGGTAGGACGACGTGGAAATTATTAGAAGAAAAGGTTGTAACAACGTGGTGGAACAACGTGGTGTGCCTGGATTTGTAGTTCGCAGAAAAAGTGGTGGTTCTGCGTGGAGTGAAAATTTATACGAAGAAGAACTGTGGAATGTTTTAACCATGTCTGGAGATTTTGAAGGAGCCTAGAAACTGTCAGATTGAAACGTGAGTGACAGCTGATGTGTGTGTGAAACGGGTATTCAGATAGATTAATTTAAGAGTGTTTCCTTGTCGAACTGGTCAAACAAAGATAATGGCTTTTTTAAATAAATGTAAGAAAAGTCAATTAATCAGTTTAGCTAGGGAATTGAACTGCGAGGTTTCGGAGAAAGAAACTGTTAAGAATATTATAAAAAAAATATCTGAAACAGAGGATTATGATGAAACTATAGTAAAAGAGATTTTAGAAACGGTAAGGTTGGAGGAGGAGGATAGATTAAAAAAAGAGGAACAAGAAAGGGAGGATAGATTAAAAAAAGAGGAACAAGAAAGGGAGGATAGGATACGAAGGGAGAAACACGAAATTGAACTGGCAAAAATTGAGTTGGAAAAATGTAAGGTGATGTCGAGAAATACTTCTGAAACAAATAATATAAATAATGAAGGTCAGTTAACTCAGGGATTACAAAGTAAAATTTCCTTGAAACTCACACAGTGCATGAAACATTTTCAATCAAATGAAAATGATATTTCTTTATACCTTCAACAATTTGAAAATTTTGCTTCTGCTGATGACATTTCTAAAGACCAATGGGGACCTTTGTTAATGACACATTTGCCAGGACATGATGCTGAATATATAACGAGAGAAATGGTAGGGGAAGTAAAAGATTATGATGAAATAGTGAAAATATTATTGAGTAAGTACAAAGTAACCGCAGAAAAATTACGACAGAGATTCTTTTCGATCAGAAAAACACCAGATAAAACGTGGAAAGATATTGCTTATGAGCTAAAAATAAGTCTTAATGGTTGGTTAGAAGGCGTAAATGTATATTCATTTGAGGAACTAAAGGAATTACTAATAACGGAACAAATAAAACGATGCGTGCCGTTTGTAGTTAAAGAGCATCTAGTTAGCAAATGGACTAAATATACAAAACCTAGAGACATAGTTGAAGAATTAGAAAATTACGACATTACTAGAGAAAATTTTAAATTGAAAACTTGTGATCAATATTTACTAGAACAAAAAAATAAGTTTTATAAATCAGCTGATGCTACCAATTGCTATGAGAAATCCAAAATTCAAAAAGAAAGTAATAAAAAAATTGATACTAAACAGAAAATTGAGGAAGGATTCGAAGAAAGGAAAGAAATACATTGTTATTTTTGTAACGGTATAGGACATATAAAACCATTTTGCCCAAAATTAAAAGAAAAAATGGTTGAAAAGAATATAGAATCTGAGCATGTTAATTATTTAAAAACTTCCAGTAAAGATTTATTAGCACCTTATACGTTCGAAGCTTATATAAATGGAAAAAAATTGAAAATTTTGCGTGATTCCGGTGCTTCTATAGATTTAATAGAAAAAAAATATGTTAGACAAGAACATTATATTGGAGAAAGTGTCTGGGTATGTACTCCCTTAACAGAAAATCCCATATGTTTGCCTGTGGCAGAAGTAGAAATCTGTGGCCAATTTGGAAAGGTTTATGGAAAAGCGGTAGTAGTTTCAGATAAGTTAGACAGAGATGAGTATATATTAGGAAATAAAACTGCAAAATTGATAAAAGAATTGGAAGATGCAGAAAACAATAATAAACTGCCTTGGGTTCGTGAGGCAAGAGATGAGTATAAATTCAAGATTGTTCAGTTAGAAAGTGAAATGAAGAAACTTCAAAAAGAAAATGAAACATTGAGGAGTCTTCCGAAGTCACCAAAATCTAGTGAAGTGAAAGCTTTAGAATTGCTTGTTGCCAGTCATGAAGATCAGCTAAAAAAATATGAAGAAAAATTTAAGAATCAAGAAGAAGCTAGCAAATTGTTTGAGGATGAATTATGCCATTTGAAGGCAACATCAATATGCAGTAATCAAGATGCAATGGAAAAAGAGATCAGAATTTTACAAGCTGAAGTTAAAGAAACTGCTAAAGGAAGAAAAGAATTCATGGATAAAATGAAAAAAATTTCAAAAGAATTACAAGAATCAAAAGAAGCTCTGAATCTGGCAGAATTGGCTCTCTCCGAAGAGCAAAATAATACAAAGGCTATGAGGAGAATTTGTGAAATGGAAAAAAATGAACTTCAATTAAAAGTAGAGCAAATGGAGAAAAAAATGAGAAGACTCGTGGATAGTTGTGACAAACTTGAGAAAGAAAACAGAGACCTAAAATTACTGAAAATGGAGCTTGAAGAAGCGGTAAAAGTTAAGGAAGAGCAAATGGAGGATTTCAAAGCTAGAAGAAATGCCCAATTTGAGACGTATGAAAACTTGCTTAAAAATGAAAAAGAACTACGAGAACGAGAACAAAGGGAAGTTCATCAGCAAAATATCATGCGAGCACAGACTCCCAAAAAGAAAGAGCAATTGGCAAATATTGCCAAACTCAAAGAAGAGTTGAAAAAAGAATACATGAAAATAGCGAAACTTGAAAAGGAAAAGAAATCAGATCATCAGATCAAATCAGATCTCAAATATATTAAAGAAAAAACAAATGCAAATTGTAAAATTTTAAGATGGAGTTTGAATTTTCAGATTCAGCATAGACATGGTAAGGCACATGGAAATGCCGATTGTTTAAGTAGAGGTTTCGCAATTTCATTTCCGGACTAATCTAGATGTCATAAAATAAGAGTTGTTATTGTATATAAATTTTAAACTTGATTATAAGATTTACAAATTTTGGCACCAAGGTGACCAAAATTCTTGAAAGAGGGGAGGTGTTTGTAACGTTTCAACTTCGCTGGCAGGTTTGCCACAAGGTTAACTTAAATTTATAAACAAATATTGTAAACTAACTTTTGATTGTTAATTGTTACGATAGTAACAGGAAGTGTTGATTTGTAATTTTTGAAGGCTGTTGATGCAGATTGAGAGACACAAAAAGGAAAGAATGTTGATACAGAAATTGAAATAAGATTTGTATGCATCCTTTGAAGGTTAAATAAATTGTTTCTTTAAAAAAAAGAAAAAAGAACAATCTCATGTGTTACATGAAGAGTGAAAGACGTCACTAAAGATATTTGGATTAGCGACGATACAACATAAAACAATGATGTTGTATGGATGAATAAATTTGTAACGGCAAATTAATAAGGCAAGGTAATTTGAACGTTACACCCTCTCCTCTCCTCTCTCCTCTCTCTCTCTCCTCTCTCTCTCCTCTCTCCTCTTTCCTCTCCTCTCCTCTCCTCCTCTCTCCTCTCCTCTCTCCTCTCCTCTCTCCTCTCCTCTCTCCTCTCCTCTCTCTCCCCTCTCCTCTCCCCTCTCCTCTCTCTCCTCTCTCCTCTCCTCTCCTCTCGCCTCTCCCCTCTCCTCTCCTCTCTCCTCTCTCTCTCCTCTCTCTCTCCTCTCTCCTCTCCTCTCCTCTCCTCCTCTCTCCTCTCCTCTCTCCTCTCCTCCTCTCCTCTCTCTCCTCTCCTCTCCCCTCTCCTCTCTCCTCTCTCTCCTCTCTCCTCTCCTCCTCCTCTCACGCCTCTCCCCCTCTCCTCTCCTCTCTCCTGCTCCTCCCTCTCTCTCTCCTCTCTCCCTCCTCCTCCTCCTCTCTCCCTCTCCTCTCTCCTCTCCTCTCTCCTCTCCTCTCTCCTCTCTCCTCTCCCCTCTCCCTCCTCTCCTCTCTCCCCTCTCCTCTCCCTCACCCTCTCCCTCCTCCTCCTCTCCTCTCTCTCCCCTCTCCCTCTCCCCTCTCCTCCTCTCTCCTCTCCCTCTCCCACCTCTCCCCCTCTCCTCTCCTCTCTCCTCTCTCTCTCTCCCTCTCTCTCTCCTCTCTCCTCTCCCTCTCTCTCTCCTCTCTCCTCTCCTCTCCTCTCCTCCTCTCTCCTCTCCTCTCTCCCTCTCCTCTCTCCTCTCCTCTCCTCTCCTCTCCCTCCTCTCCTCCTCCTCTCCTCTCCTCTCTCCTCCTCCTCTCTCCCCCCTCCCTCTCCCTCTCCTCTCCCCTCTCCTCCTCTCTCTCCTCTCCTCTCTCCCTCTCCCTCTCCTCTCTCCTCTCCTCTCTCCCTCTCCTCTCTCCTCTCCTCTCCCTCTCTCTCATCTCCTCTCTCTCTCCCTCTCCTCTCTCTCTCATCTCCTCTCTCTCCCTCTCTCTCTCCTCTCCCCTCTCTCCTCTCCCTCTCCTCACTCTCCTCTCCTCTCTCCTCTCCCTCTCTCTCCTCTCCTCTCTCCCTCTCCCTCTCCTCTCCTCTCTCCTCTCCTCTCCTTTCCTCTCCTCTCTGCTTTCCTCTCTCTCCTCTCTCCTCTCCTCTCTCCCTCTCTCTCCTCTCCCCCTCTCCTCTCTCCCCTCTTTCTCTCTCCCCCTCTCCTCTCCTCCTCTCCCCTCTCCCTCTCCTCTCTCCTCCTCTCTCCCTCCTCTCCTCTCTCCCTCTCCTCTCCTCTCCTCTCTCCTCTCTCTCTCTCCTCTCTCTCTCCTCTCTCTCTCCTCTCCTCTCCTCTCTCTCTCTCCTCTACAAATGACTGGCTAATCACCCAGAACCTTGAGAAGTTCATAAAAAATAGGATAAGTTAATATTTGCAACTTTGCTGTAACTATTGATCTTACTGGACTAGATTTGATGAAATTTGGGAACATTTCACTATTACTAGTTTAAATTATTAGAACTTTTCTTCTATTGAACATTGTATGATTTTTTTTCTGAGTTGAAATGTTTGCTCTTTCATTGAAAACAATGATTTAAAATTTGGACTTTTAAAGGTATCATTGACAATTTTATATAACAAACTAACATAATAGTACATTCTGTTAGACTCCGGTGAGCTCAGATGTGCAAATTTCACTTTTATTTTCATAGTTATGTGATTACCGTTGGTTAAAATATATGTTGAACTCTCTATCCACTTAATGTAAACTTCATTTGACCGACTGTTCTTCACGTATTCACATTTTTGAAATTCCATATCGACAATGCCTACATCAATATTGCCTTAACCCAAGGTCCATCAGGTTTTTACTCCCTGGAGTGCTGGTCAATTACCCAGTAGGTAGCCTTGATGGCACAGGGGTTTTATGAGAAATTTTAATGACATCAGCCGTGAAACTGAGAGAAATTTAGGGGTCAAAGCGATGGACACCATCTTTGAACTTGCAACACTCTGTGTTTTGAATTGCTATCTTTATCTCTTTTTCTTCGTGCATATCAATTTTAATATTTTGATGCTCTATCTTTAGATATATGTGGTTTCTATTATGTTTAACAGGTATTTGCTTACTTCCCTCTGAATCATGTATACACTCCTGCATTTGTTCTTTGATCAAGTCAAATTTCATTTCAGTACCCGCAGCATATAAGCGACTGACAGTTCGATATGCTGTTGCCACACATTACTACGCTCATGGCATCACCTACATGACAGATAAATGAAATCTCAAAACATTAACACTTACTGACAGGCTATGACAAGTCTTCATATAATGTTCATAACCTTCGCCACAGCCGAACCTTATTGCCTCAGCAACTTCGTGGGAGTCAGATGAGCAGCAACGGTGAATGCAGGCTGTGAGAAAGTAAACAAATCCTCGCAAGCTGATTGCTTCAGATTCACAAGACGTACCACAGCACATGGCGAGAGAACTGTCAGAGTTGTTTATACACTGCTGGTACTGTAGTTAGATATAAATAGGTATAAGCTGTATTCTAAAATTGGGTAGATGTTGCCCAGTGACAGAATGCAGAAACATGAAAGTACAATTACAATTACAAGTAAAAACACAATATACGGGTGAATCACATAACTTTAGCCTCCTGTAATTTTTGGACAGTTGAAGGCTGCAGTTATCACAGAAATTCATGAGGGAATGGGGCTAACTGATGTATGTATTCGTTTCTCTTTTATCACTAGTTTTTTTTCCAGATATTGAGGTAACTTTTTAAAAAAATGGAATTATACATGTTTTTGAGTCTATCAAGGCGAGCGTAAAAAGACAAATCCAGTGATATACATATTGTCATATGTTAGATAAGCATTTTTTTGAGTAATTTTCATTTTATTGCAACTCTGTGTTTAACAGATATTTTGAATGTAACAGTCCACTGACCAAGGTCACAGCACTCTTACTGCTAACGAGTGCTCAGAGCTTTACAATATCCATTAAAACAGTCACGAAAAATCAAAATACTCCAAAAAATGCGTATCTAACATATGACAATATGTATATAATTGTATTTATCTTTTTACGCTCATCATGATAGACTAATAAAACATGACTAGTTTCATTTGAAAAAACAAAATTACCTCAATATCTCGTCAAATATAAGTGATAAAATGTAAATGAGTATATGTATAAAAGGCCCTGTTTCCTTGTACACTTCTATGAAAACTGCATTGCAATAACTTCAACCATTGAAAAATTGCAGGAGGTGCTAAAGTTACGTGACTCACCCTAAATAATAAAAATCAATATAAAAAAAACAACATTTTTTTTTTGTCATTATCTAGACATGCAGATGGAATTAACATTCATATACTACAAATGAAAATACAAAAATACTAACATTTAGCACCGATTCATTCATAAAACTACTTCCATCATAGTTTAATGCTGTCACCAACTGTTCTTCATGTATTCACGTTTTTTTAAGTTACTTTTTTAAACTGACAACAATTATCTTCTGATGAGTAGCCCATATAATATTTAAAATTTCTAGACTCATGTATTCACGTATTTTTAAGTTACTTTTTTAAACTGACAACAATTATCTTCTGATGAGTAGCCCATATAATATTTAAAATTTCTAGACTCGGTCAATAGTTATAAAACAAATGTTTAAATTTTGTAGGTTAGAGCCTCTAGGAGTTTCATAAATTATGTAACCTCAGTAAACTTCTTAGTTGTTTGCATTTTTAGGTGCTCTGATGTCTAACCAGTAAATTTCAAGTTAATTTCTTGTGATCCGTATTTTATGAAACAATTAAAACAATACACTGGGGTTGAATTAATTAGAGTTGCGAATAGTTCATTGGCATCAGTGCGTTAAACATCATTGTCAGTTGGAATTAAGTTTCTCTTGGTAATAAGTTAGTGGAAATTGGTTTTTTTGCAGGGTATTTTTAGGAGGCAGTATATCATGGTTCACATTAGGTGTAATTAGAAGTTACTTTTTTATTTATTTCAGTAGGCTTTCACCTCATACATTATACATACACTTGAATTGATCCATTCAGAACTGTTACAATTTATGATTTTCATTCACCCATAAAGAACTACATATTATCTTAAATTTTCAGTAAATTTATGTAAATTTTGAATTAAATCTTGTGTTGGGTAATGTGTAAATGATGTGCTATGTAATTATTTCTTAATCTAGTTGTAAATAGAATTGTTGATTTATACTTAATGTGTATTTTGCAGCAATTACATTAACATAATAGCATTTGATTTCTTACATTATAAACATGCGCGGCTCGTCATTTAAGGCTGTAAGGCAGAGCCTCTCCTATAGAAATCCCCCCCCCCAAAAAAAAATTTAAAAACATATTTATAAATGAATTTATTTGTTAATAATGTCTTTCTGAGTTATATTATGTAACAATCATTTTAAAATTTTGTTTGTCAGTTTGATAACGGCCGTCCGAAACGCATTTGAAGCTGTTGACAGGGAAGAGAAAAGCGTTAGGCTCCCACTTCATTCCGCCATAAGGCCTGTGTAAATCATGGAGGCGTGAGGTCATGAATTCACTGCACAGGCATTCCAGCAGACTTCAAGGGTGTGGCCTAGGGTCTGAAGAAGGATGTGCACACCAGATAGCGTTACTATGTAGCTCAGCGAGTAGCACTGTACATCTCTAGTTTTTCCGATATGCGGTAGGAGCGCTACTCCCTCAAGCCTTTATGAGAAGCGTGAAGCATTACAGGACTCTCTGTAGTCTTCGTGATCAGAAGAAATTATGTATAGAAATGCAATGCATTACATTACAACAACAAAACGTGAAAACAATGAGCCGCAACTGATAATAAACATTATTGTATTGTTGAAGTATGTTTGTATTTTGTGTTACCAGTATTTGATAAGTCTATAAAATATCCTAATATTTTCATGTGGATTGCAATCTATATATAATAGATTTGATATTTGATTATAATTATGATTAATTGTTGGCTTTTGTGTTTTTGTTTTAAATGCTGCATTAAAAAAGAATTTATGTTGAACAGTTTCAAGTTTTCTAATTACATAATCTGCACTAGGTGACAATATTGTAAAACAATATGTACAAAGTAGATAAAATTTACTTTATTTCTTTAAATATGTTGTTAAAATTTATTCATTAATATTACCATTTGGTTTCAGGACTTCTTCCCAGAGCCAGCTGAAAAAATTGATTTATTTAAAGCCATATTCTTGAGTAGTAGTGAATCAGAAAATGAAGAAGAAAAGGAAAAACAAGGCAAAGAAAGTGATGTGCCAAAGCAAAGTGTTCCAGCAAGAGAAGTTCATTCATCAGTGGAAGTTTCCCACCTAGTCGCTTCTGCTCCAGTGGAGATGCCAGTCATATCTCCAGAAGCTCGGAAAAGACCCCCTCTCGTAGCCTCTAGTGCAAGGAGTGGTGTGTTTGCAAACCTCGATTTGGATGCATTAAGCTGTCCAGCTACCAGCACTTTCCCTGCATCTGAAAGAAAAAACAGTGAACGTGATGAGCCAAAGAAAAGTTCAGCATCTGTTCCTTCTCAAGACAACTCGATGTATGGTCCTCGGGAGCCTACTAGCCTTTCTTCAGGGTTGAGTAAGGGGCGAACATTAACCAGTGTGGTTGCTCCACCGAAACATAACTCTTTGATGAGTGAATGGGTTGAAAGAACATCATTGCACAAGAAAAAAAAGGAAAAGAAGAAAAAGAAGGAAAAGAAACATAAAGACAAAAAATCCAAATCATCAAAGCATAAGAAGCATAAACATGACAAAAAATGAAAGTGTGAATGTTGAGCTACTTCTTTTTAATTATACATTTTGGTTATGTCATTGAATTAACATTGTTGATTCAGTATGTATTATAAAAGTGTAGAAACCGTTATAATAATCTATATTTTCATGTTCTCTCTTGTATTTTAATTTTAAAAGGTGTTTAATAATACTTGAGCAAAGACAAAGGAAAGTGCATTATTTCATCCTCTTTTTGATTGCAATACCTCCATTGCATCAGCTTCTTCAAACTGTCTCCAAAAATCTACAGGTCAACAACTCCATCAATAAAATCACACGTCTGTCTATGGATTGAGTTTTGAAGTGAACATGTTCTTCCATCCATATCTATGAATTTTATATTATACTTGGTAGTACCAGATTTCCGAACTGGCTGAGTAGGCTGCAGCCTGCAGTGCACAATTTTTGGGGGCAGACGATTTTCAGTGGATGCAATATTTCATATGGCAAACTATTTAATATTTTTATAGAAATATTTCTTTTCATATTTGTATCAAAAGAAAGTGTTAATTAATCAAATTGTCAATACGATCACTCAGAAATCGTCTGTTGATGCAGAATCTGATGTCGACCATTCTTTGAGCATACTATCAGTGGAACCGCTAGATAATACTTGCAAACAAGCAATTAGCGTCAACCACAGTGATCATAACATTAACATATTACAAACTCAAAACTATCCAGTACAGTGGAATGTTGACGATGTTTGTCGATGGTTAAAATACACGAGAACTACTTAATATTGGTCAAAAATTATTTCAGCAAAATTATGACATTGATTTTTCTAACTCTAAAAGCCAATATACAGATCAAAGTCAAAATTTATCAAAATCATATTTTTCCAAAACAATTGTGAAGTTGTTAAAAGGTCATGGTTAATATTTCCGCCATATACAGGACATCTCTTCTGTGCTTCTTGCATGTGCATCTACTTTGCCCACTACAACAGGATTTTTTTTTCCCTAGGGCTTTTATCCAGCCGACAGCCGGTTGCCCTTTGCGTCCCGAAGGGACGCATACTCGACCATACACTAGACAAACACTTGCAGGCTCCTCTGATCTGGGGTCAGCAGAATGCGAGGCCCTCCGCGACAACACATACACAAATTCAAGGGACAAACAGCCATACCCAAGGCGGGACTCGAACCCGCGACCCTTCGGACCGAAGCGCTGAGTCGGTACTCGCTCTTAGCCACCTCGGCCATCCAGGTCGGCACAACAGGATTTAATGACTGGAAAAATAGAAACACTTCTTAAAATGATAACAGTTCTGAATATCAAGATTGCATAAGTAAATTTGTATGTGGATCTACAATTTTAGAGAGAGTGGATTCAAAGCTTGTGAAACAACATGAAAATGAAGTGGAATATTGGAGAAATGTCCCAAAAAGAATTGTAGAAAGTGTGAATTTTTAGCATCAAGAGGATTTTTTTCGCTAACGAGATTATTGATTCTTTACAAAATAGAAACTTCTTACGCTGCATTGAGTTCATATCCAAATTTGATTCGTTTATGGTTGACCATTTCGACCAGAATGAAAATAAAGGGTCAGATTCAACGTCCTACTTATCTTCGACAATAGCGAATTTATTGCTCTGATGTCTGAGCAAGTAAAGAAAGAAATAATATCAGAAATGAAAAGAGGCAAATATTTTTTAATATCCCGAACTCGCATGGACCAACTAACATTTGTAATTCGATATGTTTTGAAAAACGGGGATCCAGTAGAGCGCTTCACTGCGTTTGTTCCTAGTGTTGGGCATAAAAGAGTTCAAATAGAGCAAGTTATTCTTGACTTGTTACACACAAGGCTTGATTTACTAGAATGTAGGGGACAACGCTACAACAATGCGGCGAATATATACAAAGGTCTACAAGCACGAATCCTCAATCTGCAACTACCAGCCATTTTCGTGCCGTGCTCAGTTCATTCTTTCCAGCTTGTGTGATCAGCAGCCGATAGAAGTAGTGAGTCGTCCGCCTTGCACTCCTACAACCTCACAAATTCTTCGCGTTGAGTACGGATCGTCGGCATTTACTCACTCAGAAACTAAACTCGAATAACACAGTTTTGAAATCACTATTGAAACACGTTTGAGTGTTCGCTCTGATGGAAGACAAGCTCTACATTCAAGTTATAAAGACACCACGACTCTCCTTGAAGAAATTTCTACTGACAGTGATCAAAAGAAGGATGTATCCCTGGAAGCGCAGAAAATTTTTGATCACCTTAAGGAACTCGAAACTGCTATAATGGTTTGCTTTTGGAAAAGCGTTTTAGTTGAATTCAATAAAGTCAGCGTGCGTTTACAGGATTCTCAGACAATGGTGATAACTGTAGAAACAGACTCAGTCTTATATAATTAACTGCACTCATCAATTTCTAACTTGCGCATTGAAAAAAAGTTCCATAACTTTGAGGATGAAGGATCACTTTGCAACAAGAAGAGGTTACGTTTATATGTGGTGAATTAAAACACGGATATTATTTTAACAAAACGTTTATTTTGTTTCTTATCACATCACTGAAAACACTTGATTTATGTACAGATAGTGTTAACTTGATTATTTCTTTATACGGCACACTTATCTTGATTATTTATTTACACACTTTTTTTTGCACTGTCGCACAGTCCTAAGCACTGACCACTATTCGATGCACTGACGGTTCACGGCGCTGGCCACGGTTTATGTCACTGAGCACAATCCACTGCACTGCTATTTAACGTGATGCACACACTTCAAAGCTCAGCTTCCACTTCATCGCCGGCCGCCGCGTATTTATACTCGGTGGGCGCCGTCTAGAATTTACTGGAACTGGCGATAAACTTCGCGAACACTCCGGGACCATCTAGTTCGGGGGCCGCCGGCAGAGGTCGCGATCCGCGCATACCATGTAGTTCGGGGTGGTGCCGGCAGATGACGCAATATTCGTTACAAGATCTTCCTGTCTGAGAAAATCAAGCTAGCATTTGAAGAAAGTGTTTAAGATCACACGGAGTTTGAAGGAAAAAAAGTATTTTGTGATCAACAAACACTATGCAGCTCTCGACATTGATTTTGGAAGTGAAAAAGAAAAGAAATATATAATAATCCTGTGAATACAGTTTAATTTTTGTGGGCGTTAACTAAAATCTTCAAAGACCAAATTCTTTAGAAGGCGCAAAACTTCATTGAATATTCATTAGATTTGGATATTGGTTTCCGAAGAATGCGAAAAAGATGACATCAACTTGCGATGTTGGTCCGCAAAAGCGATTAGTTGAATTTAGCACGTTTGTGATGTCATCGCTTGACGCAGGAACTTCCCCTTAAGCAAACGCAGTGCGCATCAATACCGAAATTTGTACGAATTGATAAAAATAAATACCAGATCGCCATTGGCTACTATCAAGAAAGCGAGGGAATGGGCGGGCGAGATTTCGTTTTCACCCAAAAAGAGGAGTCTTGTGAGAGTCGTCGAAGTGAACAGCAATGGCGGCAGGGAGTTTCAAGGGCACTGCCGTCCAACCAAGATCGAAACACAGACAATGTCAACTCTATACACATTGATCACTTACAAATTTACACTTAACTCACAACAATAAATCACTATTTTAATACAATTCAGATCCACTTGTAATAAATTATATACAAATATACACAAATACACTTCTACAATGTTCGCATGAGATTTGAATCAAGTTTCCTTTCACCAGTATTAATTGTAGCTACACACTTAAGTTGGACAAATGTGTCCTTCCGGTTCAAATTAATACCCTTCTTCAGGTCTTTGTCCGGGCGCCAATAATTACGGTACATCGCCACAAATATACTATTTTATTTGGGGAACCTGAAAGGCGCAGGGGTCTTGGTAGGGAGAAGTCTTTGATGGAGATCGCAGGTGAAGAAAACGACACAATTTTCAGTAAAATTGAAATTTATTCAATCCTCGAATGAAAAGAAAAGAAAAATGTAACACATTTTTGAAAGCGAGAAAATTCGTCACTCATACCATAGAAAAATCATACCTTGATATTTCTATTAATAAGTTGTGCAATTTATCAGTAATATCTTTACTCTTTATTGATTGTGAACCCATACACTAAACCTTGTTAACTTTCTTTAACATAAAATTTACAATGGTATCCCCTTTTTAATCACAACATTTCAACGAATCCCCCTCCAAAATAGATCATAATTCTAATTTACAAATGTTTCGAGTTTCTTAAAATAAGACAGTTCTTAAAAATAAACTTCTGATTTCTCTTGGTTCGTTAATTTGGTAATCTAAAGAAGTTCTGTTCCACTACTTTGAAAACTTCCGAGTTTATATGTAGCTTTGCAGTTATCTCTTCGCGTGAATTTTCGAAAGTGATTTTTCACTTATTGTTTCCCACTCAACGCACAGAAACAAAACTCCCAATACTTAGCGTTTCGCCGTCTGCTGCTGACACCCCTCTTCCACCAGCGAAGGTCGGGTAGCGCGTACGGCTGTCGCCTTCCCAGAGCCCGCCACTAGCTGCAAGTGCAAAGTCGGTAGTCGGCCGAGGCCTCCAAGGATCCTCTTGCATCGCCCCCAGCACGCAACCGCAGGTCTTCCTTCTGCCTTCGTCCAGTCGTCTCCTCACTCCGTCACCAAATCTTCGTTACACCAACACTCCTTCTAAGCGCCTTCTTTTGTCACAAGTTTGGCTTTCGGGATTTATGCAGGTTACAGTTCGTGCGCTAAACGAAATAAAATTACTACAGTTCACAAGAGTGGTCTTGTCGAAACTAGCTCCGTTTTTCGAGCAAATAACTGAATAAAACGCCGCCCAATAAATATGCGAGCGTTATCTTAAACTATTCGGCTGCGTGATTCTAAACTCATTCTAATTCTTCCCATCGTAATATCGAGAAGTCGGAAAAATCTATTACTTTCACAACACTGCAAAATTTAGTTCCTTTTCACCAGCATAAAATATTTCTTATTCACCTCACTTATTTACTGCTTTCGGAAAAGCTACTTTGCGTAACGGTACAATTAATACACGTCGTACAACTCGTCACTGTTACCTAAGCATCTGTCCACTCACTAGTCTCGCACGTCCTTTCATCTCCGCTGCCGAAATCAGAAAAGCGTTTTAACGGTTTGTCCATTGGTCAGTCGGCGTGCTTCTCCCTTTTGCCCGCGAGACGTACAGATGCCTCCCCTATCTCGCAGGTCAGTCGTCAGGCGGCTCTACACATTCGTTATTCGGTGAACAGCGATCAACCACTTGCCGAATCCCGAGTAGTGTGGATGAATTGCTTGCCATTTGTCGAGTAACGAATGTTCGGTGCTCACCCTAACCACCGCGTGTCGGTTCTTTGGACATATACAAGGAAGCGAACATTTGCCGAACAGCTGTTCTGGATTGGACGAGCAGTAGCTCGCTACATGTCGACTGCCGAATGTGTGGAGCCGCCTTAACGCTTTGAATGCACCCTGATTTTCGCGTTAATTCAAATGAATTGGAGATGCTTTCCCCCTTAGGACCAACTCATTATCAGGACTCTATCATTATATATATATATATATATATATATATATATATATATATATATATTGAAACGCGCCGTGTTTCCAGACGAAACGCACAGCGGCCTCTACGATTCAGAGGGCGCGTCAGTTGGCGGCTCCCGCCTAGCGCGTGAGGGGGTCCCGCGACGCACGAGACTTAACGGACGGGGAGGCGAGAGCAGAGTAGTCAGAGCTAGGCAGTGTAGGGGAGCGCACGTATCGCGCGGGACGTGGCTGAATATTTAATGACGGATGAGTGATATGTGATATCAGAGACTCGTGAGTGAACAATACAATAGTGAAGATATTAGTAAAGTGTAGGCGACGCATTCGCGAGAGGTTCGACGAGAGTAATTGCAGTAAGGCCTAGGCAGTGTAGAGGAGCGCACATATTGCGCGGGACGTGGCTGAATATTTAATGCAGGATGCGTAAGATGTGATATCAGAGACTCGTGAGTGAACAATACAATAGTGAAGATATTAGTAAAGTGTAGGCGACGCATTCGTGAGAGGTTCGACGAGAGTAATTGGGGCAAGGACTGTAGATATAACTTGATCAGTGTGTGGAAGCTAACGACTGTGAATGACGATGTGAAAGCCGATAGGAGAATCGTGTGGCGTAATAGTAATATGACGCAAGCAGCAGCATCGTAATTTTGAGCATAGTGAGTGAAGTTCATATTTGATGTGAATGGACGAGGCAGTTGGTGTAATCCGGAGACGAGCAACGCCGAACCGAGGGCGGTTGGACACGCGGAGGGGAGAGGCAGCGACGCCACGGTCGCTCCACGGACACGCCGAAGCGGCAGCCGACCAACGCCGAGGGGTGCCGAACGTCTGGTGGGCATGAACCGAACATGAACAACGCTGCCAGACGACCAGCAGGTTGAATTTGATCATATTCGAATATTTTGACTACTATGTAAACGGGTAAGACAGTGATTCTAGGTATTAGGGTCCAAGCTAAAAAGAGTTACAAGGTTATTGTATAATTATTGAAATAAAGTTGTGTATGTTAATTATATTTGGAAGTCGTATCAATGTTTACCCTACCCCGGAGCCCATTCGCAAAAAAGAAACCCTGACCCCTTCAATAAATTTACTGATGCACAGGATCGGAACCCCGGTCCGTCACAATATATACATGTATATACATATACATGTATATATATGTATGTATATATATATATATATATATATATATATATATATATATATATATATATATATATATATATTGTAACGCCCCCACTTCGGGGAACGCCTTGATAGAATGCTCTTTCGAGCTTTAAATGTCGGGGGGCAGGATCTTTTGGGGTATGAGAAAGTAGCACACCCAGACACAAAATTAGATAAAACAATGATATATTCTGAAATATGGCACAAGAGACTCTTTACACTTGACACTCAAGTTGAAAATCAAATCAAAAGAATTTACAACACACACAAAAAATCTTTACTTAATGATTTGCTCGTTATATTGTGACTAATTACCTCCTAGCACCCGTGCACGGATTTTTGCTAGATTATTAAATCAAGTGAAATTGAACTTTCCCACACTCCTGGGATTGATTACCATTACACGTTATCTGGGATCTTATCGCTATTTTACATTCACAATTTTCCTCGTTAATAATTTTACACACAACAAAATGAGGAACTCTAATCAAATATTTACACAATTTCTAAATTGAATGCAGTTGAATGCATTACCGTCGTACAAAGTTAATTTACTTCGCCGTGAATCAAATCTAAGGCGATCTTGCAAAGTTTAATGTTCTTATCTTTCGCTATCACTCCCGTCCAAATTCCGGTCTCCCCACTTTCGCTTTATTCAAATGCGGATTACCTTTGCAGCTGGCCAAGCCCCCGGGTTACGCACCGCCGCGCCACCTCACCGCCGCTCGCGTTTCCCAAATGTCCTAGGAAGCCGTTTCCGTAACCCGCTACCAAATTGCCGAACCAGTCTTCTATCGCTCTCGCCGCCAGTTCCAGAATAATCTTCTTTAGCTCTCGCCGTCAGATCCAGAATAATCTTCTTTAGCTCTCGCCGCCAGATCCAGAATAATCTTCTTTAGCTCTCGCCGCCAGATCCAGACACGCGCACGCGTGTTTCTCAGTTTCTCGCGTGTGTTAACGTGTCACTCCACCAGCGCGTTGATTATCTAATACGGTCCACAGTCACGTTTAATACTCCACTCAATTCTCACTTATTTCAGCTCACGTTCAGTAAGAACAGTGAAGGTTTTTTCCCAAAAGTGCTCATTTCGCGCAGAGGACAGTTGTATGAAATCCAGTGGAGACAGACTGTATTGGCGCTGCAGCCATCCGAAGTGCAGTTGCGACGCCCAGCGTAGTAACGCAAAAATCCGATTTGCGACGCGCCAGAGACTTGGAGCGCGGGCATACACGTTCGTGGCGAGGTCGAAAAGAAGAGAGAAGAAGAGGAGAGCCGGGAGGGAATGAAGCGTACGAGAGAAGGGTCTGGTTTGACTGAACGCGTGACGGGCGGGCGAAGCGTACCAGAGAAGGGGGAGTGACGTCGCTGCGACACCGGGCGGCGAGAGTGCCAAAGTCGGCCACGAGCGAACTGAAAAGCGCCGTAAAGATAACCGAACTTGCGACTTTTCTTGCGAAGATTGGTGCGGGCCAGAAAGTGGATAACGGCAAATTTGCTTAGTAGTTCATGTGAGAAACTCCCTAAATTCAGTATAGAAAGACTGTCACCTTTTAAACAAATTCGTGGAGGTTTAAATTCTGCTAAAAGTATACCATGTTTGATTTTGAAAAAGGCCAAAACCTTGTACAATTTTACGGCAATATTGTGTAACTAACTGTCTTCATTCTGTGTTATTGAAGTGTAACCGCTTGTCGTCGGTCACATTTATGACCAACTGAAAATGGAAGCAATAATACCCGACATTAGGACCTACACGTAGTTTCTACAGTGGCGAAGAGATGGCGTAAGTCAGAAAAGGATTTCTGAACGCACTCAGACCATAGCCAATCAGGAATTTTTTTTGGAAATACGGACGTGGCGTGAACTTGCGTCAAAAGAGCTCGCTCTCTTTCTGGTTCGAGACGCCGAGGTGAACGGTTGCGTACAAGTACACCACATAGTCGACGAGGGACACGCGGAAGATAACGGAACACAAAAGCTTTAATAAAAGGTAAATGACTGAACACTTTTCATGAATTTACGTACTGTGAATGTCGTGAGATTACATGGAATTAGTAAATGAATATTAAACAAGAATGCAATGAATGAAAGAACGACGGCGGTAATAGATCGAAATGAATCTGTAAAACCACGTTGCTGCATTCTTGTTGCTAGAAAGGAGGACTATTGTAACATAGGACATGTTTCTTCTTTGTTACAGCTTTCATATATTTTTCATATATTTTTTATTCTTATTTTTGGAATTTCACTTTGGAAATCCTATTATGGAATTTTGAGAATTATTAGAAGTACGGATTATCCAACAACTAGCTTGACTTTTGCTATTACGAAGTCATAACTTGGAGTTTCGGACTCGCATTCTGATGCGACCATCGCCTCTGCGAAAGCTGTGGTGAATTTTCGCGGAACGACGAGGAGACGGCGTTCGGAATACTCCAATTTCGACGCGACAGGCAACGCACGGACCTTGCAGAAGAACGACGATCTTGAGGCGCGAGTGCCGCGCGACGGCCAGCTACACAGCGTGGGGCCAACTTGAGGGATTCGCCGGTCGTGAGTCACAAAAAAACAGAAAGAACACTCATTAAATTTCAGTCTGGAAAAAAACTTCTGAGATAGGATGTGTAATTGATTCAAATCATTTAAGAGACGTTATGAAACAAAATTTTGTGTTGAAAGGCTATGTAGAAGCCGAAGGTCAAATGTGACTATTAAGTGTAACGTAATTAGTGATTTAAAAGGTAGTAGTGAATTTCGAGCATTGTGTGTATTTTTTTTGCAGGATGAATATTTGTACTATGATGTGTGTGTCTCATGTGTGATATTTTTTGTGAAGTGTAAATATGTATTTATTGCTTATTTCTTGTAAGCGGGGATCAGAGTTATTATCACTTTAGTGAAAACTGCAGTTTAGGTAGGGAATTAGCTACCATAGTTTTACGGAAAGTGAGAACATAGGAGGATCTGTGAATGTTATTTGTACAATGATTTTCATTCATTAGAATACATGTTATTTGTTATTTAAAACTGTAAAATTGTGTTGGCTTGTTAATTGATCAGTAGTTTAGCAAAGACGAACCCACTACCGATAGGGAAGTTTATCCGTAAATTGAGATATTCCCAGGGATGCGTGACGGTGTAATCACACGTCACGAAATTAGGTTACATGATAGATCTACCTAGTAATCGGTGACGGTTACAGAAGAAAGATTAAGTTTTTCCACTATTTGATGAATGTGTGAATATCCTTTTTATGAATTAAATTGTACGTATTATAGTAGATTTCCATGTTACTTAGTCAAATTTCTTTCTTTCATGTTTCTGGTAACGCGTGCGTAGCCCGAGTCCAGCACTTGTGGGCACCGCAGAACTAATGAATAAAATTCATTTTTAAAAGCCCGTACACGGCAGAGAAAAAGGGCAAAGAAAGAATAGCAGGGCTCAAAAAGGAAAGCGATAACATTTTGTTGGTACTGATTTGTGTTTTGGCAGCCGAACTGACGGTACAATTTGTAAAATTTTGTACCAAAGTCAGGTCATTTAGCGATCCGAAGTGATCTCCCTTTTAATTCAGGTGTATTTGTGTATTAATTTCATTGATTATTTGTTTAATTCGAGTGTATTTTGTGTATTGATTTCATTGATTATTTGAATACATGCTCATTATTACCCATATTTTCTTTGATTTATGTGTCAAGGGTTCAGACTAAAGGCGGACATTTGTCGAATATTCTCTCCCGTTCTCGTAAGCGAGAAAGGCTGAACGAGAATGGAGCCCACGAGAATCTCGTGCAACGAGAACGCATTCTCGAGGGCGAGACAACTCGATAATCTCGTAGCCGTCAGACGGGGGGCCTAGCCAACGGTCTTTCGCAGGCATCAACACGAGCTCGTTCGCTGACCAGGGACCTCACGTCCGGGCGCAGAGCTTGGCGTCACGTGATACAATGTTGAAAATTTATCGAACTTCTCGGTATAGATCTTGTCCTTTCTAGTAGCGACAGAGAATAGAGAAACGTCTTCTTACCCATAAATGAGTCTTCCCACGCATCCCAACCTTCCTTCTTACATGACTGTGTTTATCACAAAATACGGTTCTTTGCTTAAATTTGACTGTTTCACTAACATTCGCGAAAATTATAGCCCAGTTTCCTTATTCTGCACTATAATTACAACTAAAACTATTAAAAATTGACATTGAACGCTAATAGACATTAACTGTTCTTACGCCAGGAAACAACCGAAATGTTTAATTTAAAATTAATGATTGAAACGTTTAATTTACACCCATGTATTATTTAAGAAGTTTCATTAAGAAAAAATATTAATAGTACTATATAATAATTAATATTAATAAATATTTTAAAATATTAATACTAATTAAATTTTAAATATTTTTAATACATTTTACATTAAATTTGTGCAAATTACTTTATTATTTTGTTTGTTAATTTATAAATTTATTTAAATTAAATGTTAATTTTAATTAAAAAGTAAAATGTTAATATTAATAAACTTTTTTATTAATTAATAATGTTAGTATAAATTTCTTAATATTAATGAAGTAACATTCTTCTCGAAATGCCGGCGGCGCCAGCCGAATTCGTTTACTACTCTCCGTGAAGTCACGAAGGTTAAGCGAATTCAAGACTCGCGGGTTGTTGGTTGGGTGACCGGCCAGGAACCCCGGGATCCAACGTCGTCGAGCCCCTGGCCGAAGGGATAAAAGGCACTGACTGACTACGACGTGACGAGACTTGACTTGAGATTATTGTAACGGAGGATTACTCCTGAAATAAAGCACATTAATGGAGGATTACTCCGCAGTGCAAAGCGCTCAACGCCCCTTAAGGGGCTTGGAGGCGCGTTGCGTCAAGGTGTAGATGCAACAAACTTAAAAAAAAAAAAAAAAAAAAAAAAAATGCTCCTCCAGATGCTTTTTACAATGTAAGCTACCCTCCTATAAGGGAACCCTTGTCCACATGCGATGTTAATGGCTAATAATAATAATATTTTCATAATTTACTTTTATTACAAATTTTCTCAATGTGTGCAGTTAATAATGTCAAAATATATTAAATCCTTAATATAAACTAGGAAAATAACATTTTATTTTAGCCCTATTTATTAAAGTATAATTAAGATTTAATTGTGAAATGAACTAAAGGACATCATTTTTTAACAATTAACAAAACTGGGCCTGAAAGCCTGAGCGTTCGGGATCATCTCAAGGTGTCAAAGCTCCCTCAGTTCGCCGTAGAATGGGACGGGAAGAAACGATCCTACGCCTACGGCGTGGCGCATACGTTGACAGCCTCTCCACGTGCGAAATTCGAAGATAGGCTTAGGTCATCTCTCAGGTCAGATGGGAGATAGCTCGATGAAGGACACTAAGAAAAGGTTCTCTTCAATGGAATCAATAATTATTATTTCATAGTTCAACTTTTCCGAAGTTTAAATTAAGGGAGGTTTTCATTTACATACAAAGTATGCAAAATGTAAACACCCGAACACAAAACGTTTACAATAATAAGAATAGACTTTAATACAGTTGTTGCTGTGAACCATCTCCTTTAATTTTTTTATTTATTTATTACTTTTCTTGTGTGCGACGATATACAATACTTCAATATTATGAAAGTATAAGGAAACGTTTCATTATTACGCTAGTAAGCAATTATTGTATATTAATTAGGGAGAAATCCTTTCTCTACACTAAGCAGTTTTGATCACGAGTCTCTTCCGATCTTCGGCCGGCTTGGACTGCTTACGAGAATACTCTATCCCCACGAGATACGAGAATCTCGGAGTCTGCTTGCCTCCCGCAGAGAAAGAGAATCTCCTTCGTCAGTGTACTCCCTTGTCCTTGGCTGGGCGCTACCCCCTCCACGACCCTTCTTCGGCCAACGAGAATGATTCACAGGTCGGACGAGATACGAGAGAGACTGAATACGGTTTTGTCTGTCTCTAGTTCAGGCCTTACTCGCACCCAAAAGATCCTGCCTTCTGAGATCACAAGCTCGCTTATCGAGCATTCATTCCACCACGCTCGCCCCAGTGAGTTTTGTGTAGGTGGTGGGCGCGTTAGAATATATATACACACACACACATTATATATATATATATATATATATATATATATATATATATATATATATATATATATATACATACATACATACATTACTCATACAGGATGTGTCACGTTACTTTAGCACCTGTAGTTTTTGAATGGTTGAAATTATTGCAATGCAGTTTTTACGGAAATGTGTGAGTGATTGGGGCTAATTATACTTGTATTCATTTCTATTTTGTCAGTTGTATTTTACGAGATATTGAGGGTACTTTGATTTTTCAGATGGAGCTACACCTATTTTTATTCTATCATGTCGAGGGTAAAAAGACGAATCCAATGATATAAATATTGTCATATGTTAGATAAACACTTTTTGTGTAATTTTCATTTCGGCGACTTGTTTTTAACGGATATTTTGAACGTAAAGGCCGCCACATAATGTCACACAGCGCTCCCCCTGATGTCGCGCGCTCGGAAAAGGGAAGCTGATTTCGATCATCTTCGTATCTTCGTATTTGAAGATACGAAATGTATTTCAAATCTTCACAAAACTGTTGCATTCTTCCCCTGAACTCTACTTTCCATCCTTCCGCATTTTCAGATTTTCTTGATTCAAGGAATTGAAGGATTGAAAATAAGGATTTGTCCACTTACATAGACGGCTGATCTTTGCATTAGTTTCCGAATACACTGCAAACATAATATTACATTTTACAATTTTCTCGTGATTTCTGCGGCATTCAGTACATTTTCAAAAAAAAGAATAATTAATGATATAATAATGATGTAAACGTTTTAACTAGTGCATACCCCCTGGAACACCTTTTATATTGAAAATATTCACGTCACTTACACGAACACAAATATTTATATTCAACGAAAATACTAGTTTGTAGCCTGGCCGGCTCCACGAACTGCTAACAAAGATTTGCCAAGTTTGACCTGGAATACAACGAAAAAAATGAACCGCTCAAAACCCGCACAAAAGGCATTCAGTAGTTCCAACATTACTGATGCAAACCTGATAGTCCAAAATTCCCATCTAGAAACTTTTCTTTTTCCTTTTCTGGCCAAGTTTCCAAGATTTTCCGCCCACCGTGTGCCGAGGCGCTATGCGGAGACGCGATTAATTAGGCAGAAAATGTTAAATATTTAGGAGTTGCATTAGATAGCTCTTATATTTACACCGCACACAGAAAACGTTCAGAAGAGAGCGCGGCAGACCAGAGGCAGATTTATTTATTTATTTAGTCAAAAACAGTCAAAAACTGTATGTATCGTATGGGGGAGAAAATCATCTGCGCACGCTTTCTTGAGTTTCAGAATCCCTTCCCAACAAGCATTGCGAAGCTTGTTTCACAAGCGGAGTAAAATGTCAATAGCAAACTGCCTCACGCTTTATAGAGCAATTATTAGGCCGCAAATGGACTACGCATGCACAAGCTGGTCAATTGTAGCAAATTGATCCTTGAAAAAACTGCAAATAGTTGTGAATGAATGCCTCAGGGCCGCCCTCTGCGCCGCGAGGTACATCCCTGTAGCGGAATTACACAGTCATTTATCAATGCCACTGCTACATCACTTAAAGAACATTATACAAAAATTTTTTGAAAAAAGCAGCTGACTCGGAAAATTTTCTCATTTCTGAAATCACTTCATAAGAACCCGATCAACGGGCGAAGTATAAGCGACCAAAGCACTTGCTGGAGTAAGGAAATCGAAACAGCGCAGTGAGATTTTAAACATGAACTTTGTTTTTCTGCACACGCAATGCGCGTGCCAGCTGGCTTAAGTCGTTCTGGCCTATTTTTCTTTTTATGTTGCAAAATTAGCCATAGATGCCCGTAAGCGTAGGAATGGTCGCACGGCGGTGGGGTGGACGTGCATTGCACTTTTCGTGTGTTCCCAAAACTGCACGAATGAAATCGAGAGACTTTTAGTAGTTCAGAGGGCAGCACCGTCTCCGTTTTTGTTTTGTTACACTTTCTCCCAGTGAGATTTGTTTTTCCTCTAATATAAAGCGGTATTTTCACGACTATTCCACTCATGAAATTTCAGCCAATAGCGTGCAAGAACTGGGACTCTACCAGCTAAATTAGAGACGACCTTACCATGCATATTTATCAGTTATTGATCCTAGGAGGTGATAAATTTTGCGCCTTGTTTTGTCTACAGATAGAGGTTATGTAATTTTGCTATTATTTTTATTCCATGGTTGGGTGTTTATCTTTTGTTTGAAATTGTTTGAGCGCAAAATGTTGCAGCAAAAGTTTGGTTCGACGTCGAATGACGAAATAGAGGAAATTATTTGTAAATCCAAACCAAATAACACACTCAACAACAGGAAATATATTTGGAATCAGTTTGAGAAATTTTGCGAGGAAAGGAAATATAAATTAACCGCGAGTAATACAAATCAGGAAATATCATATATCTTAAAAGATTGGAGCATGAATATGAGAAAAGTGAATGGTGAAGAATATAAAGAATATTCCGTGAAAACGATATGGAACGTGACTGCGAAAATGATACAAGAGAATTTTTTCAAAGAATCCAATATAAATATTTACCCATTTACAGATATGGAATTTCAAGTCGCTAGAGAGACTAGAAATGCAAAGAGAAAGTTACTACAAAACATTCTGGAGAAACGAAAGGTTTGTGCAGTAGCTCTTAAATCGCAAGAGTACCAATTAATGACTGATACATGTGGAGAAAATACGCCAGAAGGGTTGCAAATAAAGTTCTTTCTTGCCGCCTCATTAGAATTAGCGCGGCGTGGTGGAGAAGCGGCAAAATGTTTAGACTATTATTTCCAAACGGAATTAGGTCATGATGGTAAAGAAACCGGTAGAATAGCCTATAATCCCATATTTTCCAAAACAAGGAGGCGATGGAAAGCTTACAGAGAGGAAATAGTTGACACCAAATGAAGAGTCGCCTTCTAGATGTCCGGTAAGATTATACAAACTTTTGGCAGAAAAACGCACAGGTAACATTAAAACTGATCGATTTTTTGTCACACCTAACCCTTCCTTCCCCAAAGTCAGGTATTTGGCACAAGAACTGCCCTGTTGGGGAAAATCAGTTGTCTACGTGGACGAAAACGTACGCAGCTAAAGTTGGATTTGACACAAAAAAAACAACAGAAAATAACTAATCATTTTTGTTGTTCAACTGCAGTTTCTGAAATGTTTCAAGCGAGCATACAAGAGCAAGAAATAATAAAAATTACAGGACACTCCGTCACACATCGTCACTCAAGACATATCTTCAAATGAATGAGGAACACCATTCTTCAATTATTAATAAATTAAGACATAGTAGCGCTTCAGATTCAACATCTTCCTTAAAAATAAGCGAACAAAACACGTTTCCTTCGAATTAAAACTTTAAAGATAGTATATTTAATAACTGTTTTTTCAAGTAATTTCGCTCTTAGTTTGTCTTATGTTAATTTTTTTGTTTATAATTGCCCTTATGTATATATTTCGGTTTGATGTAAAAATATTTGAATAAAACAATGTTAATTATTAATAGTACATTATATTTATGAAATTTCATTCGTGAAATAGTATTGTAAATTGTAAATTTCCAAACCACTCGTGGAATTACCTTTGATAACTTAGTTGTGTCCAATAGTGGACTGGGGCAAGAGGGACCAGGAGAGTCATAGTATGCTGTTTTATTTTCCCTACTGATCCCAAAAATCAGGAATGCAAAATGATAGCATCATCGGAACAAACAGGACGAAAGTATATTTTTGCTTTGAAGTAAGAAAAGTTAGATGGTTATTTCAAGTCAATAGTAGGTTACAGGTTTCGCCCATCTTCGTAATTCCCAATTCACACGTCGAAACTTTTCCCGTCGCTCTCAGATGTTTCACATGAAAACGAATGTAGATTTTGTACATTTTTGCAATAATATTGTTACGATTCTAGGTGGTGAATTAAAACTCGAGTATTATTTTAACAAAAATGTTTATTTTGTTTCTTAACACAATCACTGAAAACACTTGATGTACAGATAGTCTTCACTTGATTATTCTTTATAGAGCACACTTCTCTTGATTATTTATTTACACTACACTTCTCCTGATTATGTATTTACACTACACTTCTCGTGAGTATTTATTTTCACTGTTCACTTCTCTTGCACTGTCACACAGTTCTAAGCATTGACCACTGTTTGATGCACTGGCCACAGTCCACTGCACTGACCACAGTTCACGGCGCTAGCCACGGTTCACGTCACTGAGCACAATCACTGCACTACTATTCACCGCGATACTATTCTACACCTGCGCTACTATTCACCACTTCACAGCTCATCTTCCACTTCAGACTTAAGACTGACTCACGGTCGCCGGCCGCCGCGTATTTATTACTCGGCGGGCGCCGTCGAGAATTTTCTGGACTTTGCGATTAGCGCCAAGAACACTCTGGGACTAGCTAGTTCGAGAGATACCGGCAGATGTCGCAATCCGCGCATACAGGTAGTTATGGTGGCCGCCGGCCCATGACGCAATCCGCGCGTACAGGTAGTTCGTGGTGATGCCGGCAGATGACGGAATATTCGTTACAATATAAACAATCCAATAAAGGACATAGGTCTTAATAAGTATGTTGGCATATACTTCATTACCTGATCGTGCTGTACAAACAGCATCATAATATGTATGAGCCACTAAAATTCTGTATATCTTCATGATTTTTTCTGTAAAAGCTAAGCAATTTTCAAGACTTTATTTGTGTAAAAGTTAGGCCAAATATTACGTAGGTCACCAAATCAACTGTTTACTTCTGCCACCAGGGCTATCAAGTCGTTTCCCAATTGTATGTTAACATTAACCCCAATTGTATGTTATAGCATTTAACATTCCTAAAAACGTTATGAGTGTTATAACTGCCGAGGCGAACGTTAAAAGTCGAGGCGGAGCGTAGCTCAGTTCAAAATTTGAATTGAGCACAGGAAACTGCAAAGGTTTTTTAAAATATGATAAAAAAGTGAGAAAGAAAAGATATATATTTTTAAATAACCATATTGTCATCGACGCGGGCGGCCGAGGCCCGGCAGTAGCTCAATCGGTAGATGACGCTAATTCCTTTTGTATTTGTTTTTTTGCCTAGGGCTGGTGGAAGGAAGTTGACAGGGGACTGTTCCACAGAATTACACGACATTTAGGTGATTGAATAACAATTTTCATTTAATTTTTTTTCTTTGACTGGTGTCAGTGAAATTACATCTGGAAGGAATGAATTAAACACTAAAATCCTACCTAATGAGCTCGGGTTAAATTGAAAGGTAAAAACTACTGATAAAAAATAGAAAACTACTAATAAATTTACTTCTTAGAACTAGCAACAAACATGCCAGGGCGCGGCAACGCTGGTAAAATCTAAAAAAAAAAACGTCCTCGTTGCGCTCGAAGAGCAGGTAAAGGGAACTCATTAGCGTGAGTTTTTTTTCTTGCCAACAAGGCGACTTATGCTGAGGAGCGATGCGTCGACTGCTGTGCCGGGGTCGGTGAACTCTGCCTGGTTGGTGTGGTGGTGTGTCCTCAGGGAGCGCCGGGCATTAGCGGCGGAGGCGACGGCGGCTGGCAGCAGGCGGCGGGCCCGGTGTCGTCTGCTCTTCCTCACGGCAATTTTGCGGTCCATCAATTGTCGACCGGAGTGTCGGATCACGGTGTGGCTCAGAGAGTTCTCCGAATTAGTTCATGATAAAAGGCGTGTATGCGCCTGTTAATCATTTAGCGGGTCTACTAGTGCAGTGTCCGAAAGCGGCTTGCTTTGACACTGAATTTACTTCCCGCGAGATTGTTAATAACAAAAGGAAGAACTTTAAAAGATCGAAACTTCTCCCAAATCTACACACAACCTCCCCTTACGTGCATTGCTCGCACGAACATTCTAGTCCAAGTCTCTCAACCGAAATCCCTTTGCTGAGGCGCGCCCACTCCCAAGCTCGCGAACTTATAAAGTTCTCAGGAGCGCTGCTTGCGCGCGTCCTCTCTCCACCGGCCCTGTCTATCAAGTTCTCGTTGTACCAAGTGCCCTATGCCACGTTCACCCTTCCTTCAGGTACCTGTCATTCTATTGGCCCAGAGATATTACGTTCTTTTAAATTTCCTGCCAATCAGAAGCATGGATTTCCCAAAATTTTCCATGGCCAGGCGCACTCCTCCTCTCTCTCTCGCATTTATCATACACATGTGCGCTCTGAACCTTTCATTGCGTCATGTAATGCTCGCTCTAATAAATAGTTTTACATTTACGGCTTAGGGCTTCCCCTCGCTGGACGGGCGTGGTGTTTATGGTTGTATAAACCTTCTGGAAAGGACTGGAAAGTCACTCACAGAAAAGGGTCGCGATTCCAAACAAGACGGAACATGCGCGGGCCGGGGTCGTAAATCCCATGGGGGGCACCGCGCCGGCGGCGACGGAAGAGTCGAGCGGTAAACACACCACCCCACTTCTCTATGACTACGTATTATTAATGTTAAGTAATAATCGTGCCGCCACAATATATTTATTACAATTTAATACATTGAAAATTAATATTTATTTTGTATTAAATTCTGATTAACTTGGTGTTGAACGTTCCTCCACTCCGTGAATTTGGCACTGTGTTTATTAACATTCGAGATTTTTTCCAAACGAGTATTAAAGTTTAATGTAGGTAATACTTCTCTCGATGATAATAATGAATACAAATTTCTAAAACAAATATTTAAAAAGCCAATAGTTTATAAAAATATACGGAAGGAGTCACTTCTACGCTAATAGCACAGGGGCTCGAAATTCGTTGGCACTTTGAAAAGCCGATGAAATGGTACGTGGAACCAAATGTTTCACACATTTCATTTTATTATAAAGCAGCACCTTCACATCATCGCTAAGATCATGATAATATTTACTTCGAACCGTTTTCAAAACAAAAAAGGTTGCGACTTGTGTGTTGATAAAATATTGCTTTTTTTAGATCTAGTTTGTCGACGAAATTCAAAGCCAGAACCTAAAGAAAATATCATTGAAAATAACAAATGTGATAAGACACATTTCACTTGGAAACAGCATAATACCGCCAAAGACTTAATAATTCTCTATATGTGAATCGCTTACGCGCACAGCAGAGGTTGCCCCAACACTTTCCCGCCAAACGACGTTATTTTTGATATCTCTATTGGCCGAAAAACGCTGAGATAAGTTCGTTCAATCACCGCGTTAAGGAACTAAGGAATGCGTTGCGAGAAATGTGCGACGTGAAATGTGGATAATCGAAACAAAGGACACTTGCCGACCCTCACACACTATTCTCCGTTCACCCTAAGAAAAAAGTGGATGTAAACAATTGCACGTGCTTTGGGATGCTAGCCATTGGTTAGTTGGCGCGCTACACCCTCAGGCGTGTTCATGTGCAGAAGAAAATAGTTTTCGATGTAGTGGCTCATATCTCTCACAATGTTAAAATTCCAGACGAAACCTGTAATCTATGTCTCCGACTCGAAAATAAAAATATCATTGTTCCCACGCTTGCCCTGCCGGAAGACGAGATATCGATGTCGGTGACAGTTATGTGTCCAGCGCCTGCTTGGTATCAGCTCTAGCTGAAAAAATGAATCCGGAGAGTCAAGAGGCAAACTGTACCTGATGGAATATGTATACATTTATATTACACAACCGCCATCTATGATATTACTTTCGAACTATTGTGTAGGTAGATAAGCGAGTGCACGATGTTCCTTTCCCCCATTTTATTCTAGTTGTGTGTGTGTGTGTGTGTGTGTGTGTGTGTGTGTGTGTGTGTGTGTGTGTGTGTGCGCGTGCGTGCGTGCGTGCGTGCGTGTGTATATACAAGTATTCTTATTTTATTTAACATGGTAGCTGTTCGTTGGTTATAGAGATTTGTGAAGTGAATTCAAAGCATATTCAACAGAAAGAAAAATGTCAGATGTTACAATACCAGTGTTTGATGGTGAGGATTATGGAAATTGGAAGAAGCGTGTTATTGTGTACTTAAAGTTGAAAAAGTGTTATTCAGTCATTAAAAAGGAAAAAACAAGTACAGACAAAGAAGATTGGGATGAGTGCAATTTAAAGGCTATAAATTACATATACAGCGCTATTACAAATAAACAATTAGAGTTCGTGAGTGACAAAGAAACTGCTTATGAAATCATGAAGAAGTTTGACGAAATGTATTCCAAAGAATCAACAGCATTACAGATTGTTTGCAGAAACAAGTTAGATAAATTGAGGTTAAAGGATTTTAGCGATACGGGTGTATTTTTTAGTGAATTTGAGAAAGCAGTAAATGAATTAAAGTGTGCGGGCGCTAAAGTATCAGAAAAAGAAAAACTGGACTACATGTTGAGAACACTGCCAGAATCGTACAGCTATATTGGTGATTTAATTGATGTTCTGAAAGAAGAAGACAAAACAGTGGAATTTGTGAAAAGTAAGATCCAGATGATGAAATTGAGAGACGACGATGAAAATTTAAATACAAGATCCAATGCGTTCAACACTGAAAGTAAGATGAGCCTGACGAAACAGGAGCAAAGTTATTATCAGACTGGTAGGAGCAGAGGGTCCTGGAAACGTGGCGGACAATACAGAGGAAATAATCGAGGAAATTTCAATCAACAAGGAGGTAATAATTGGCAACGTGATCGTAATGAGCAGCATGGAAGTTATAATAACTGGCAACGTGGACGAGGCGAGCAGTATGGGAGTTACAATAAATGGCAACGTGGACGAGGCGAGCAGCATGGAGGTTATGGTGACTGGCAACGTGGTCGGCGTGGATCAAGAGGCGGTCAGCATCAAGGCGGCAGAGGCAGCTATCGACAGAATGGACGCAATATGAATTGTTTTCTGACAAAAATTCAATCTATGGTGGCGTGTAAAGAGACGAGTAACAAAAATGAATTAAAAATTGACTGGTTACTTGATAGTGGTTGTACAGATCATGTAATTAATAACGATGAATATTTTTCTGATTGAATAATTTTTAAACAACCTGTGGATGTTAAAATTGGAGATGGTAAATTTTTAAAAGCTACTAAAGTCGGACATGTAATTAGCTATTTTCCAGTTTATGGTAAAAAAATTCCAATTGAAATGCGAAATGTGTTTTATGTTGAGAAAATGGATAGAAATCTTATTAGTTATGCAAGAATCACAGATAATCACAAGATTGTATCAGTGGGTAATAATTCTAAAATTTTTAATCAAAATCACGAGTTAATTGCGATTGCGTGGAAAGAAGGAAGATTGTATAAAAAATGACTAATTCACTCAATATTAAAGAAGCTAATGTATATACCATGAGCGAGAATAAGGGAGGTATTACATCAAAAGAAAAGTGGCATCGTGTATTAGGGCATATAAATTTTAACTATTTGCAAACATTGTGTAAAGATCAACTGTTGGATAGTATACCTAGAATATTAGAATCAGAATTTATGAAATGCAAGACATGTATTTAAAATAAAATGCATAATTTACCTTTTGAAAACAATAGAAGCGGTGCTAAAGAAATTTTAGAAATTGTTCATACAGATTTAAATGGACCTCATGCAACAACAGGTTTTAATGGAGAAAGATATTTTCTTTCGTTTATTGATGATTATAGTAAAATAGGTAGAGTTTATACCATCAAATCAAAGGATCAAGTTTATGACTGTTTTATAGAATACATAAATGAAGTTGAAAATCTGCCCGGTAAAACTATAAAAAAATTGAGATGTGATAATGAAAAAGAATATTTGAACACAAGAATTTATGATTTAATTAAAGAAAAAGGAATTGTTTTGAATGCTTGTCCACCTTATGTACATGAATTGAATGGTACGGCTGAAAGATATAATAGATCAATTATGGACATGTCACGATGTTTATTAGCTGAAGCAAAAGTTGATAGAAGATTTTGGCCAGAAGTGGTATGTGCGGCTGCATATCTTAAAAATAGAACATTAGCCAATACTATTGAAAACAAAACACCTTATGAAATTTTTTCAAAAAGAAACCTGATGCTAAACATTTACGTTTATATGGGAGTAGAGTTTTTGTGAGAGTACCAGAACAATTGAGAAAATCTAAGTGGGATCGTAAAGCAAATTTAGGGGTTTTGTTAGGTTACAGTGAAGTCGGTTATAGGGTGTTAGTAAACAACAGAATAATTGTTGCTAGACATGTTGATATCGTAGAAGAAAATGTTAAATGTATTGGTTTCAAAGACAATGATTTGGAATTTGAATATTCAGATGAGTCTAACTGCAAAAGTGGTGAATCAGAATTAAATGAAAACAACATAAAAGAGAGTATTGGAAGAGGGATTTCGAGTATAAATAATCAAGATCAGGTACAAGAATTAAGGAGATCAAAAAGAGAGCACAGACTACCTAATAGATTAAAAGACAGCTATACTTATAATAATGTGATTTATGTTAACTATTGTAGCGCAGATAGTCCTGCAAATTTTGAGGAGGCGATGAATAGTAATGAATCTGAGTTTTGGAAGCAGGCAATGAACCGAGAAATGGAATGTTTAGAAATGAATAAAACTTGGACATTAGTTGAAAAGCCTGATGATAAAAGTATTTTAGATGTGAAGTGCGTGTATACAAAAAAGGCCAATAACAGTTATAAAGCTAGACTAGTTGCAAGAGGTTTTCAACAAAAGGAAATTGTAGATGATATTTATTCACCAGTTGCAAAAATGCAAACATTGAAAATATTGCTGTCATATTGTTGTCAAAAGGGCTTAATTATTGAACAAATGGATGTAGAAACAGCATTTCTTAATGGTAAAGTTTCATCAGAAGTTATGTAAAACAAGCCAAAGGTTATGAAGATGGCACGGATAAAGTTTGTAAATTATATAAAGCATTGTATGGTTTGAGAGAAAGTCCACGTGCGTGGTATGATTGTTTTGACAATTTTTTGGATGAGTTAGGTTTTCAAAGAAGTAATTATGATTACTGTTTGTACGTTTAGAGAGATGGAGATGATATGATTTATTTAATTATGTTTGTTGATGATTTGTTAATTTGTTGCAAAAACAGAACTAAAATTAAGACAATTAAAAGCATTCTGTCAGAACGGTTTGGAATGAAAGATTTAGGCGAAGTCAAGAACTATCTTGGAATTAATATTAATAATGATTATTGGAAGAATGTAATGAAGCTCAGTCAGGAAGCTTATATTGAATCTTTAGCTAGTATCTATAACATTAAAAATTCGAAATTGTATAATACACCAATGGAAGTAAATTTGAAATTGGAACCTGCACAAGATGTATATCACAATATAAGATATAGGAACTTGATAGGTGCTCTTTTGTTTATTTATTTATTTTACGTCAAAAAAAACAGTTAAACGTATGACGTGCTATGGGGAAAAGTGAATTGTGTGCACATTTTCAAAATTCTGTGATCCCTACAATAAGTCATATACTACTTAAATTTTGAATTTTGAAAGGGAGAAAAAAACAAACAAAAAAAACTCCCATGTAATAAAATCTATTTTCAAGGATAAATAAGCAATACATTTTGGCTATTATTACTTCCTGCCGCGACAACATGGAAACGATAATTTGAATAATTGTATTTCCCACTGAATTCTAGAAGACGTGCACAGAAAATGAAGTTGCATTTATGTCCAGAAGCAAAACAAGGGGCCATCTCAGCATTTGCTCAATGGATCAGGGAAACTGGACGAAAAACCTGATCGAGATGGGGGTCATTGACCCGGAAGCTGCGTTACAATAGTTGTTACAGGTTGTTTATACTCACTTATACAGTCCAAATGGTAATTCATGCATTATGTATCATTGTTAAAATTAATGTTACTTTTCTTGTGATGCTCAGTATAGTCTCTAATTGTATAGAAACAGTTATGCAGCAGAAACGATTTCACTTGTGATTTAAACTTTTCTATTGAATTTAATCGTTTAATGTCATCTGGCAAAGTGTTGTAAAATAATGTACATGTATTGTATGTGAATTTTTTGTAATGAGCTGTTGATACTGTCACCTGATGAATATGATTTCTATGTCGAGTGTTATAGTAATAGACTTCGGCATTTTCTGAAAATATATTCCCGCCCTTAAGCAAGTCATTTTTTACAAAAACCACTGATTCGTAAATAAAAAGACACGGTAATGGTAGAATTCCTAGATTAATGAAGAGAGGTTTACATGAATCAGGTATATTAGTTCAGGAACACGACCAGACATAAGTTACAGTGTAAATTACTTGAGCAGATTTCAAAATTGTTATAGTGACACTCATTTTCAATATGCCTTGCGTATCTTCAAGTATTTGTATTTGACAAAAAATCTGAAACTAACATATAGTAAAAATGAAACAATTGATACTCTAGATTGTTTTGTAGATGCAGATTGGGCAGGTGATAACATCGATCGTAAATCTACCACTGGATATGTAATTAGGTTATTTGGAAACGTCATATTTTGGAAATCAAAGAAGCAAGGCAGTGTTGCGAAATCTTCCACTTCAGCAGAGTATGTAGCATTATCGGAAGTTGTAACTGAGATTAAGTTAGTGAGAGATATATTGGATATTTTTGAGGTAAAATTTTTGAAACCTGTAAAAATATATGAAGACAACTCAGGTGCATTGAGCATAGCAAAATTTGGAAATTTTTCAAAAAAATCAAATTATATTGAGGTACAGTACTGAAAACATAAATTGATCGCGGCCGTCTGCGGCTAAGTTCAGCTTTTGCACGGCTTGGACAGCCCTTGTCATGACGAAACGTCGCAGGGGGAGCCTCACAAACCTTCGTAGCCAATCTCAACGCAGGGGGCAGTGCCCTAACAAAATTACGTCGTACAAAATGGCGGGCGCCGCTAGTTCAGATGTGGAAGTATTTTCAAATGAAAAATACATGAAAGAAACACTTGTATGAACATGAAAGTAAATTAATTGAAAAAATATATGAACTCATAGCACTTAACCACTGTTAACACAATTCTTTTTGAAGAAATTACATTGATATCAGATAAAATAACACTAATTTTAGAACAATTACGTTCTTATAGATATTTAAATTCCAATATTCTTGTCCAAACGCAATTTATGAACTTTATCAAATGACCAGTTTACTACAGAATTTTGCGATAAGAAAAACTATTATAATTGCATATTTTCAATTGTTCACATGTATATTACATTTGCAAAAATTCAAAATACTGTCTTTCTCGAATCGTTAGGACTTCTAGGGAACCATTTCAGTAAAAGAAAGTAAAATTCAAAGACCAGCTGTATATTTATCATTAAAGTAACAATTAAAGTAGATATTAAGCTATTAATTTGCATCTCATGTCAAAATTGTTATTTTGCTATCATCAAATCAGGGGCAATTTGGGGACACTCCCCGGCAGGAATAGCGCACATTTCGAAATTGTTTATAAAATTGTTAATTGTTGCAAAATTGTTAATTCGCAGTTTTTGGTTCTGGGACACCAGAAAACCCTTCCCACTTTAGAATTGGAAAATTTGGAAATTGTTTATACATTTTTAAATTTTACCAAAAAACCTATTGCTTTTTTAAAATTGCCTTTAAACTAGATGTAAAATTCCGAAATCCGATTAGCGTTTTCTTTCGTTTTCGAGATACGTAATTGTTTATAAGAAATTAGCATGTCATGACAACTATTTTTTTGGCAGTTCCCACGTTAAGCTTTTCTACAAGCCGTTTTGCAACGGCTCGCTTAGTTTCTCCGGCAAATACATTTGAAGTTCCTAACGGGGTGGAGGGGACAAGCGGCCACAACGCTTGCATTAATTGCCACGAAAATTGTTGCTGCTTAGATATTCCTGGTTTTCAGCTCCTTAATTTTTCATTTTATTCTAAATACTTTAAGTTCCATTTGTTTAACAATTACAGAATAAATTTTAAAATACTACTCGAGTCGGCTACCGAACAATCTTCAACTTGGGAGCAAGAAAGAATCATCAATTGGCTTCCAGAAATACCTCCCGGTGAAAATTGCGTCCTTCCTCCACACGTTTCAAGGCGAAATAGGCTGAGCTTGTAAGCGTAAATCGTAACACTCGCTTTCCCTCGAGAAAACCTTTATCCACCTTCTTAGGAAGCCAATTCTTTACATATAAAATTGTGGAAATTTTTTCAAATTAAATATACAAGAAAACAATAATTTTGCGTTAATTGTCTTGACGTATAAATATAGACATTAAAGCTTCCGGCTCCTCAGTATTCACACGTTCCAAATACGAAATACATCGTTATAACATTCACAATTTCATTCTAACCAGTAAGTCTGCTGCCTTTAAAGCATATAGCATCAGCATGGAATATGCGAAAAAGTAATAATATTATTATAATATTGTATTGACATATGTTTATTTATGGACATTTGTAATTGAAGGAATGTGAACTTACGTATGCAGTTAAGTAAATTTCAATGAAGGTGCAAAGTTTGCAAATAAACATGTTTTTAAAATTCAATTATTCCAAGTTCAGAACAATTCCTAGACGCATTCTTTTCGATTCGACACTAACACGCCAATGATTTTTGACACTACCCTCTGAATCGAAGTGGATTGTTTGAGGTCATCGCTTATCGCGTCAATATCATGGGAGTTTACACGTCTTCGAAATACGTATACGCCGAGGTCATCTTCATGAAACACAGAAAATCTCATATGAAAGAATCAGTCGTCATTTCAACAATGAAGCTACTAAGACATAATAATCATAATATCCTCAATTTAGTTTACTTATTGTGTTCTTTCGAGCGTGCTCCGTGTCTCTGAGTAGCAAACATTAACATAATAGTTAAAATTGAAAGTAACCATTTAGGATGAAGAAGTTCACATCTCCTTAAAATTGTTTGTAGAAAGTCATATCAGGTTACTATTATTGTCAATAAAATTGTAGTTTTTTTTAATTTGAAATAACTTCTTGGATACTTTGCGGTTTAATTAAGAAAATATAGCTACCCGAAGTTGACGCTATGAAAAGTAAACATTTCGAGGTTTCCACTACGAGACGTATTTAGTCATCCCTATTCATTCGCTTAGTATACAGCAATCGCTTTCATTTATCATCAATCATGTTACATAGGGTTTCTAATGTTTATATGTTACCGGGTGTCCCACCAAATATGGACCACCCCCATAACTTCTAAACGGTTCAGGGTATCGAGTTGCAGTTTTCGCTGCACAATGCAAAATCGTAGGGCAGGTAACATGCTGGTAGAGGAATTCTCTATAATAGTTTTAGTTTTCGAGAAATTTAATCATCTCTGATTTTTTAAATTGAACTATATATTTTTTCTTCAGCAATGTTATCATCATGAATATTGGAATAAAATGATTTATCATATGTTAGTATTTTAAGAGTAATTTGAGTATAAAATTAGATTTTTGGCATCAGATTTTCAAGTGAACGGGTAGCCTTTGCAACAGTCGTCGTTTTGGGAAGGTGGCCTTCGCGACGTTGATACTGTTTTGTGAAGAGAGGAGTGTGAGAAGGATGGACGTGTAGGATGAAGGTGTAATTGCAGCAATTCATGATCTTGACATGAAAAACATATGAACAAACATCAATTTTAACGATCTGAATGAGAATTTTTTCCCAGTTGTTGATCTGAATTGAACTTTTCTTCTTCTGAAATTCCAAAGCAACGATAATCGAAAAGAACGGAATAAAAAATATTGTAGCGAAAACGATAATAATAATAATAGCAATAATAATAATGATGATAATAATAATGATAATAATAATAATAATAATAATAATAATAATAATAATAATAATAATAATAATAATAATAATAATAATAATAATTATAAAAGTCATTTCTAAATTTACAAAACTCGAACTCAGTGCACAAACAAGCTATCACTTTAATATATGGGAAGCGAATGAATTCTTAAAGATTTTCATTGTAATATCTTGATTAATTCATCAAATAATAGATAGGTAGACATTTTCTCTTATTATTCACAGTAACTTAACTTCCTATTTAAACACGTACTACCAGAAGAACAAAGTAATAAAAAACTTGAAATACTCTTGACAGTTCTATCAGTGTAACTACCAAACTTTAACAAAAATGCATATCTGCATTCGCTACTGTTCATTCTGATTAGAGAGTTTCTCATTTCATAGCGCCAAGTGCTGCCTCAAACTTGAAAATGCAGAAGACAGAAGTGGACAGTTTTCTTTTCCATTCAAGAACAGCAGTCGTATGGTTGCAAAGTGGACGAGTGATCATTTTAATTAAAAATGACATTTACCAACGAAGAGACGGTGGTTGGCTTCTCGTTTAGTTTGAAAATATTTATTATTATTAACATCTTCTTTACGCTACCAACTTTTTATTTCGTTCTTTGGAACGATCAATGTTTTTAAATTTTAGTAGAAGGCAAGTTAAATCCAAATAAATAAATGGAAAATGTCTCCCATTCTGATTGTCAAAATTGGTATTTCTTAGTGTGATGTCTGTGCCATCACCAAGAATTACTGTAGTTATGCCTCTTATCCCCCACTGCCACCCCTCTCAGTCAAGACGCAACCGTGTAGACGTCGTGATGGCCACCTTCCCCAAAAGCGAGAGTTGCAACGATTACCCGTTTAATTCAAAATCACATGTCAGAAAGCCTAATTTAATACTCAAGTTACTATCAAAATATTAGCAAATGATACATCATTTTAATCCTCTTTTCATGGTCTATCTATTGCTGGTGATAAAAATATATAGTTCCATTTACAAAATCGAAGATGATTTTATTTCTCGAAAATTAAAAATATTATAGATAATTTCTCTACGGCTCGTTACTTGCCCCATGATTCCGCATTATTCAGCAAACACTTCATTTCGATATCTTGAACCGTTTAAAAGTTGTGGGGGTCGTCCATAGTTGGTGGGACCCCATGTATATGTAATAACATTACAACTGCATTCTGACGGGCAGGAATTCGGGCTCTGTAATTATTCTTTTTTGCGTGTAACCTACTCTGTGGTGTGTGAAAGTGTATTTATTTATATATTTATTTTTACTTCCTCGTAAACATTCGGAGTAACAAAAGTAATATTTAGAGAGGTATGTATGTAATGTTGCAGTAAATCGATGTCGAGAATTTAATGGAATTACACGTTTTGGGGTCTTAAGTTACCAAGAGAGTGTTGTTATTATATCGAAACGTCCGTCTTTTCGTCCATGTGTCCGCTGGTCTGTCTGTCTGTTTCTCTGTGAACACTAGTGTGTAAACTATTCGTAGAATTTTTGTCAAAACTAATTTTCCATTAACGATCTGGCCCGAATCGAGGCCCTGAGATTTTGGAAATAATTCTTTAAATTTTGGGGTAATTTAGTTGAAGCCCCTGGGATGCATTTTCAAACTTTTCTTCAAAACGGCTCCAGAGTTTTTCGGCCTACATATGTAACCACAGTCGATTATCCGCCAACGTCGGAACTCGAACTCTAGGGCCTCGCGGTCAGTAACGTTACAGGGAAAACTGTAACGATGCCACTGAGCTATCGCAACCTTTGCAACATGTACTTAAAAACATTGTAAGTCTTTTTCCATACAAAGTTTTAATTTTTCAATATTACAAATATTCAATTGTTTCATATTATTCGTGCGCATAGTAAATTTAACTTAAAGCTTCCTGCTTGAATCGTGTGTAACAAATCGGACAAATTGTATATTTGAAAAAATTATTACAATACAATTAATTAATTATTACAATTAATACAATGAAGATCTATTGAGTGACAAAATGACATTCCTCTAAAACTGAAAAATGTACCGAAACGAATGTTTGCTATTCTGGCAGTTTTCTGTGTACTATTCGTTACTTCTGTGAACATTCTCTGAAAAATACACTGTGTTAGACGAAAGATAATTATATATATTTCTTTCTTAATGTAATCTGCTCTTCATTATTAGTCTTTCAAATCATCTCATGTGCACGTTTCTTAAAATATGAGTGTTTTTCCGCAAAAGTTTGAGTTATATAGTGACAATATATGTTTTCGAACACCACCAATACACATGCTGGAGATTTATTTCCAAGTGGAATCGTTTTAAATACTAATTTTTAAAATACGTTTTATTTAGAATTTTGTCTGAAATAAACAGTAGCTTTTGCGATTTTTCGAAAGAATTTTCTGGCATCAAGAACATTGTAATATTCAAAACACTACATAAGTGACCTGCCCAAGGACAATATCGTAGCGTATTTGGTTGGGTGGCTTCTTCTTATGCTGAAGATCTCGGGTTCAAATCCTACCTGCACTACTCATTTTTTATTCTGTACATTAGAGTATGTATCTGACAAATGACTTTGAAATCAGTTGTAGACATGGAATTTTATATATCGTTTTGCTTTTCAATAATTATATATTTTTTTGTCTCTCAGCCGTGTCTCTGTCGTTTCCTTAAGGTTTATTAGAAGAATGAAGTGTTAGTAGTATAAAAGTTGTAATATATTACGTAACCGTTACCAATAAAACAAGAAAATAAGACCGGTTTTTTATTGTTTGTATTGGTAGTCAGATGAATAGAAAGTGAATAACTGCGTCAATGGTAGGTGCTTTTTTCAATTAAATATTTTTGAGAATCGACTAATTACCAGCTGCACTGAAACCCCTATTTTCCGAAAGAAAGCTGTAACGGCTATTCAAGCCAGCAGTGTAATTTTTGTTATCCTAGCTGGGAAGCGATAACCGAGCAAGTGGCAACAGTTCAGGATTTGGCAACAGGGCATTGGACGCAAGAGGCCTGTGGCCGCCGCTTGGCCCTTTAACACGAGGATGGTTTAAATTTAATGGATGGAATAAATTTAAAGAAAAAATTTTGAGCAAAACTTTTGTGAAAATTTTGAGAATGTCCGTGGGGCTTGATCTAAAAACCCCCAAGTTTTAAAGAATGGTTTTCAAAATTTCAAAGCTTCAACTACAGATAGATGTGTCTTCAATTTGAAAAAAATCCTACGCATGGTTCAGGATTTGCTCAGGATTTGGCAACAGTGCATTGGACACAGGAGGCCTGTGGCCGCCGCTTGGCCCTTTAACACAAGGATTGTTTCTTCATTGTAGGGAAGAAAGTGAGAGGGAATTATGTGAGCTTATTGCACTCGTCGGTCACAAATCATGTGCGACCGCGCCATGTGTCTGCCTGAATTTTGACATTTGCAAACACGTTAGGAACGTATGTTAGCACGGTGTTTAAAAAATCTGTTCCTCAATGCTTCTGTGCGAAATTAGTTGTATTTTAATGTGTACGAGAATTCGTAAACGTGTTTTAAATTAAAAATTTCACAAAACAATATGAATATCGTCATCCATTTTTAACATGAATAAAGTAATATATTTACCTCACAGAAACTTGAATTATGAAGACAGAATATTTACAAAAGAATTGGGATCCCTTAGACCAGACTTGTGCATCAATCAAATGTCCAGTAATGAAAATAGGTCGGACATTTAAGCGGTAAATATTCTTATATTTGGTGCCCTCCCTGGTTACTAATCTGGTCACCCTAGAGGCGCCACTAGATCATAGCTACCTTAAAACACTAAGAAAGCAAATTCATTTACGTCTTAAATTCCCTAACATTCACTGATCACATATGACCCCGTAGGTCATATGTGGTCAGTTATGGGATTGAAAATAGAAAATACAGTTTGTCTAATAAAAAATATTTAACATGAGAGGTCTGAGAGACCGAAGTTTAATTGACCCTGCGACTACGGCAACGTTGCTGAAATCTATGTTGCAAAGACTAGAGACAATAATCAAAGCAAATGGAATTCATACCCAGTATTAAATAACTTAATATGTTTTGTTCAACAGGTGTGTACGAAGACTTTTTAAGCTTACAAAAACAGCGATTTTATTTTGTTTCCAAATATCAGAGAGTTGCTAACATTTTGAACTTTTGTAAGGGAATAAGAAGAGTATTCTTAATTTCTAAACTTGATATCTTTATTCTTTCTAACATATCGTTCGTATTAGATGCGTAGAAGTTTCTGCTAGAGTTTTCTAGTTGTTCGCAAGGCCGTCCTTTGGCCTATGCAACTGCCATGAGGCCCAACTTCAGACGGGGACATAGATAATTGAAATAAAATACAATAGGATCCCCAATATATTTATATTACACTCTTAAAGCCCATAAATATGTAATGGCATTTTTTATTTTTACTGTTTAAATAGCTTCTTAAATATCGCAGGATTATTGATAAAAGTGATCAATTCCAAAAAATTGTCCTTTTGGATAAAAGGCATTTACAGGTATCTAAACCTTCCAAAAATCAGTGTACTGTTTTCGATTTTCATAGTATTGTAATGCTACATCTTCTATATTATTATCGTTTTAACATTAGTTTAATTTTTTGTTATTCAATTGGTCAATTTTCGCAAAAAAATTTGCAATTTTTTCAGTTGTGGGAAGACGCTAGAAAAATTCAAACTTTTGCAATTTTTGAAAATCCTGTTAACCGTGAAAATAGAACCTATGCCACTTTTATAAGTGTATTTTGCTCTGTTATTACAATAAATTTAAAGAAAAAATTTTGAACAAAACTTTTGAGAAAATTTCGAGAATGTCCGTGGGGCTTGATCTAAAAGCCCCCAAGTTTTAAAGAATGGTTTTCAAAATTTCAAAGCTTCAACTACAGATAGATAGATGTTTCTTCAATTTGAAAAAATCCTACGCATGGTTTAAGCGCTAGTAGTGTTCACAGACGGACAGACGGCGGGCGTTTCGCTTGCAATTGAGTTTTCGGTATCAAGGACCAACAAAATAGGAATTCTGGCTACATCACATATTAGAGGACTTTTTTCTTTTAATTAAGCAACTGCATTTATCCACTTTTTCGTTATCAGGATCCGGCAATGAATTTTTTTCTGCCGAAAATCCACCGTTTTTTCGCGCAACATTACATAACTTTCTCTACATTACGTATATTACTCCGTATATACGTAGGTATGCAAGAAAGTAAAAATGATATTTCATTAAAATCTGTCTCCTATTTATAATATACTCGTATAACTGTGTTCAGCATGCTCTTAATAATTCACTTCACCACAATAAGAGCATCAGTTAATCCCATACTGCAGTTAAGTGAATCATTTTTTCGTCTACGTTTCTGCATCCCACGAAATTTGCTAAAACTTGAAAATTAATAATTTGTATTACTGTTTCTTATATTAACTTCATATTATTATATAATAAGTTTGGCTAACTTAAGATGAACAAATGCAAAAAAATAAAAAGCATATCTGGCCCAGTTAACCAAACTGTCCTGTATATCAATACAAGTAACTGGAGTTATTTTCTGACATTAATTATCCACTCCACACAATTTTGCGTAGTGTAACGATTATGGACAATGTACTGAAATTACATATTATTATGTTCTAACCGAAGTGCTAGCAGTACGTTTTTTCGAAATTTTGATTAATAAAAACTAATGGCGGCATGCATGGTAATAGTCTAGTTTTTTGATATTACAATTGTTTGGTGATGGAAACACCAGAATAACGTTCGTAAAAAAACTATTAATTTTAACTTACTTTCATTGAGCGAAATAACGTCTTTACCGTGCGATAAGTTAGAGCCCTGATGAGTCCCAACGAAAAAAGTACGTCTTAATCCATTTATCGAGTACTTTATGCTAACAAATGAAGCTGAATAATAATGTTATCTTCTAAAATATTTTGATGTTTCGAAAGCAGGAAAGTCGTCAAATGATGACATTAAGCGACAGTGTTGCGTAATATTCATTTTCCACGTCCCAGGCAATATTCTGCGTCCGTTTATTTTCTGACTCCCAATTTACAATTAGAGAAAGCGTACCTCCCCATCTCCGTTCTGATAGACTGAAACATTTTCTTGAGAAACTTCAATAAAATATTTCAATAGTCTTTAATTTTTTAAACTTAATTTAATTAATGTAAATTACTCAATTAATTTAAGTTAATTCACAATTAACTTTGTAATTGCAGAATTACATGAATTCAAACGGATTGGTAAGGCTGTATTAGTATTTTTTGATATTTTGCGATGAAATAAAAAAAATAGTTCACGCATTGGTAGTGATGTAATAAACCGATAATAATATAAACTTATAAACCCGTTTTTATATATTTATATTATGAGGCTTGAGATTTGAAATTATACGTGCAATTTTTCTTCTTGCAGCCGTCGACACTGTCGCTTTTGGGGAAAGTGGCCTTCGCGACCTTTCCCCTGTTCTCGCAAAAGTGCCGGCGCCGCGAAGGCAATCTTCCCCTAATGCGACAATGGCAACGGTTGCTAACAGGAAATCTCGTACATTTAGTTCAAAATCATATGTCTGAAAGAATAATTTTATACTCAATATACTATCAAAATATTAACGTATGTTACATGAATGCATTCGTCTATATATGATTATCTATCGCTAGTGAAAAAAATATATGGCCCCATTTAAAAAATCAAAGATAATTAATTTTTTTGAAAACTAAAAATTTTTCGAATTATATCTCTATCGCACATTACTTCCCCCATGATTCCGCATTGTTAAGCGAAAACTACATTTCGATATCGGGAACCGTTTAGAAGTTATGAGGTGGCCCACAGTTGGTGGGACTCTGTATAATTCTATTTCTCAGAAAATTTTCATTACGAATTTTTCTATTTTCCAATAAATAAGCGCTTTTTACAACAGTTATTATGTTTTATTGAATAAAAACCTCATGAAAACATTGTTCTCTTTTGTAATTAAGTTACCCACCGCCCAGGAATGTTTCCTCGCTCAAATTTCTTTCGTTGCCCGCTGCAGCGACGATTTTGAGTGGCAGCACCCGCGAGGCATAAATAGGAACACGAATGCCCATGTGGGCAAAATTGACCGCCCTTGCTATAGATTCAGCTAGGATATTATTTGATTGACAGTCACAACTATTACGATCGCGACATTTTACAATCTTTTATTTTAGTCATCAATATTCCCTTCGAGATCCGGAAATTTTTTTCTGAAGCTTGGCATATTGTCAGTCCACTCTTAATGCAGGTATTCTTCAGCTCACCGATCGCAATAAGACGTGACTTGAACTGCGAGTACTTGGAAACAGCAATTTAGCTTAAATCAAGTATAACATTGGCATCAGTTAAACCCCATTTCTAAAATACATTAACAAAATTATATAAGAAACAGAAAACTGATTAAAATTCAAACAAAATGAAAGACAAAAAATTGAATTAAAACTATAATGATAATAGGACGCATTATTCGGTATCGCAGTATTATAATAATTCATGAAGTCCGCAGAAAGGGTTCCAATCCCCAAACGTTTTGTCCACACTAGGAAACGAACTCGCTTAGGTGCATAGAGTGGTTTGCATGTCCACTACACTATTATCTCTCCAAGAATCACAGCCCCTCCGACACAAAAAAAGTTGGACAGATTAACACATGCTCATGAACGACAATGAAGTATGTTTCGAACTTGACGTGGGGTCTCACAGTCCGCGGTATCTACTAATGTTTGAAAGTAGGGTGCTACTACTATAAGTTTGAGATCGCCTGTTGGAATTTACGTGTTTCGGGAACTACTGTATGAACAGAACATTTCAAGAGTTCAATTCAATAACACGGCGACTAGAGCAAGTGACCTCTCTGAGAGTCATTTAAAAACATAGGCGCGTGAGGGATGTTATGTCCTTGCCTTCAATGGAAATGGAAACAACGTTAATTAATGTAAGGATGTATATGGACTTGGAATATATGCATTAAAAAAATATTTTCATCACAAAATTGCTCTCTCATTAAAATTAACTGAGCTCATGCTTAATTTCCCATACCAGACGTTAGAAATTTCTATCATTACATGTCAATTAGGTATAAGATCGATTATTACAGAACAAATCATCAGACTGATGGTGTACTTCTCAATATTGTCTGTGAAAAGTATACAAATGAGTGTTATAATAAGAAAGAAGTTTCGTCTTCCTAAAACATGTGTATACTGTTTAGTTGCATGTTTTATTTCTATATTTAAATGTGTGTAGCATTACAATGCAAAGAAATTCTTATTCGTTTATTATATTGAATTTAAATTATTTTTCACAATTTAATACACGACAAGAACGTGTTCCTACAAAAGGGAGTAACGAAGCATTCTCGAGGGGAGGGAAGTGTTATTGAATTGGTGCCACTTTCTACAGACTCCGCCTCTTATGCCTTTTAAGGCGAGGAGAACGGGGAAATCTTCCGAGGCTAGGCCACTTGAATTACTAGAAGAGCCAATGATAAGCGTTGCTTGCCTTAGAGTTAAGGATTGCTCAAGCCCGGTGTCAAATCCACATTATTACTCTTTAAATTATTAACAAATGAGACATCATTGAATTTCTCTATTGATATATTGATTACAGGTAAAAAATGTATGGTTGTATTTGAAAATTCACATGTGATTCAATTTCACCAAAATTAAAATTAATACACAGAATGTATCTGTTGCCTAAAACTTGCCTCGTGGAATAAATACGAAAATGATCTCTCATGCCACCGCTCTGTCCAAAAGCATTTTGCAAAATAATTTGTTGATAATGAATTTCCTCGCTAGACGTTAAACTTATTGGCATACACTTTGCACCACTGAATAGAATGCATTCAACCACAAAGAAATCTTCAAATTTGCAGGATAACAGTTCGTCTCAGCGTTTTGAAATTTGCCAGAGAATTTATTTATAATAAAACGTGTGTCAACGATACATGAAGAATCGAAAGTTAAAAAACCGCTTATGAGCAACAATTTCCACCGATTTGTCGTAAGTCACAAATCGTTAATACAATTTAATCAGCAGAAAGCAAGACACTGCAAAACTATTTGAATTTTATACTTGACAGCCAAGATCGAATGCATTGGGGGTTGGAAACAACTGAGGGTTGTCATCAGACGCTAAGATCCTATAAACAATTGCATATCTCGAAAACGAAAGGCGATAGCTCCGGTTAGATTGCGGAATTTTGCATCTTGTGTAAAGGGAAATGAGATGAGAGAATAAAACAGAATTGCAAAATTTGTAAAATTATAAACAATTTCCAATTTTTGCAATTCTAAAGTGGGAAGGGTTTTCTGATGTCCCAGAACCAAAAACTGCGAATTAACAATTTTGCAACAATTAACAATTTTATAAACAATTCCGAAATGTGCGCTATTCCTGCCGGGGATTGTCCCCAAATTGCCCCTGATTTGATGATAGCAAAATAACAATTTTGACATGAGATGCAAATTAATTGCTTAATATCTAGTTTAATTGTTACTTTAATGATAAATATACAGCTGGTCTTTGAATTTTACTTTCCCTTATTGAAATGGTTCCCTAGAAGTCCTAACGATTCGAGAAAGACAGTATTTTGCATTTTTGCAAATGTAATATACATATGAACAATTGAAAATATGCAATTATAATCGTTTTTCTTATCGCAAGATTCTGTAGTAAACTGGTCATTTGATAAAGTTCATAAATTGCGTTTGGACAAGAATATTGGAATTTAAATATCTATAAGAACGTAATTGTTCTAAAATTAGTGTTATTTTATCTGACATCAATGCAATTTCTTAAAAAAGAATTGTGTTAACAGTGATTAAGTGCTATGAGTTCATATATATTTCAATGAATTTACTTTCATGTTCATTGAAGTGTTTCTTTCATGTATTTTTCATTTGAAAATACTTCCACATCTGAACTGGCGGCGCCCGCCATTTTGTACGACGTAATTTTGTTAGGGCACTCCCCCCTGCGTTGAGATTGGCTACGATGGTTTGTGAGGCTCCGCCTGCGACGTTTCGTCATGACAAGGGCTGTCCAAGCCGTGCAAAAGCTGAACTTAGCCGCAGACGGCCGCGATCAATTTATGTTTCCAGTACTGTACCGGTCGAACATTGTGTGAAACAAAATGATTTGCTTCGATTCTAGAGTTAGGGATCGTTCTTAGGTCAACTGCATACAAAAACAGCACAACATTTTGTGAATAAAATACAAAATATAATCAATGACGTAGACAACGCAAGAGGCTCTCGGGACTTACCCGCTCCCCCCACCCTATGCAAATATTCCATATTCGAAAGTAGAGCTTTACTAATTTTCTATAATAACAGATGTCATTCGAAATATCAATTTTAACGATGGAAATATTAACAATAAGTTAACAAAATATATCTTATATTGAAGTCGGCTACACACTATGTATGAAGCCTCTCTCCTTCCCACAAACACACACACTAATTAACTCTCTGACTCCATCACTCACAACAAAAGGGTGCACCTCTGCTAAAAGAATCTCAAAGAAGCCAACTTACGTCATACCTCGGACTCAAAGGGCGAAACCGTAACAAACGTTAGTATGTACTTGGCTGTCCGGGAGATGCCTCGTCCTAACTACAGGTGCCGACGTTTCGGCCGCCATTCTGCGACCTCCCTCAGGGCGTAGTGCCCTACAGGGTTGGCACCAGCCTTGGACTCGGCGACCCCCGGAGAGTTAAGTACATACTCTCTCTGGCCGCGGAAACCTACGCTCTCATGTAATAGCTATTAACATACCTAGAAATGTTATGAGTGTTATTACTGCCGAGGCCAAAAGTTAAAAGCGTAGCGGGAGCCGAGAAAATTGGTGCAAATAATTCTCCTGAACCTAACGATACCTAAAGAAATGACGTTCTGTTAGGAAATTCATTGATTTCCAGTGGCGACATCTTCACATCGTCAGTAAATACGATTACCGGAGTAGTTTCATTTGACGAAATGTGAAGAAAATGAGCTTAGTTTACCTAATATGCATTTTTCTATTTGTACTATTAATAATATTACAATCAAGAATAATTATTCCCCAAACCAATGTGAATTTCTTCTGAATTGTTTGAATCTGATGTTTTGTACGTCGCCATGTTTTTTCCTTAACAAACATTTGACTTGCGATGAATCGATAGTTCTTTGCGTTGCTAATGATGTTAAAACTCGTTGTGAGGATGTAAAATTTCTTAACATTCAGGTAGGCACAAGCACACTTAACACGGTTGCATGTTAACAGGGGTTAAAGACGCATGTGACCCATAAAACACGTTAAGCTACAGTAACGCGCATTGTGTTTGCAACAACGTTCTCATGCGTAGTTCCAAGTGCATTTAACAGACCAGCAGTGTTGCATGTCAATAAGGGTTGAAGACGCATGTAACCGATAAAACACGTTAACCTACAAGTAACGCGCATTGCGTTTGCAACAATGTTCGCAGGTGTAGTTCCAAGTGCATTTAACAGACTAGCAGGATTGCACGTTAATAAGGATTGAAGACGCATGTGACAGTTAAAACACGTTAACCTACAGAAACGCGCATTGTGTTTGCAACAACGTTCTCATGTGTAGTTCCAAGTGCATTTAACAGACCAGCAGTGTTGCATGTCAATAAGGGTTGAAGACGCATGTAACCGATAAAACACGTTAACCTACAGTAAGGCGCATTGCGTTTGCAACAACGTTCGCAGGTGTGGTTCCTGTCGCGCGCGGAGGAGCTGATCGTGTGAGACGCGGCGGGGGCGGGGGCGGCAGGCGCCACATCCAGCACGCCGCCCAAGGCGAAGACGTCGGCGACGGTGGCGCCCGCAGCGGCGGAGGCCAAAGGCGCCGATGCGGTGAAGGAGTCGCGGCGCGGCAGGGGCTGCCTGCCCCCCGGCGCCGCCTGCAGCCTGGTGTAGCCGCCCCGCCCCCCTCCGCCCCCGCCCCCGCCCCCCTCCGCCTCCAGCGCCGTGCACGCACTCGCAACCGGCCGGAAATAGTGTCAGAATACTCCTCTTTTATTACAAATTAATTACTACAAAACATTTGAGGTATCCAGTGAGAGAGGGAGCTAACCCAAAACATATAAAACATAGATTTATTGATATATTTAAGGTGTTCGTAATGAATATGTTCATAAATCTATATATTGAATTTCGAGTGTTAGTTCCTTCTTTCACTGGAAACCTCATTTATATTATACATAAATATACAATACTACATTATGTATCTCAGTCGAATCACAGTGTTTATCACCAGCTGCGATAGTTCAGTGGTAACATCTGTTCTGTATCTTTGTTGACTGAGAGATGCTGTGGTTGGCCTCCCAGCGGTAGTGGATATTCGCCGTCAGCTATGTAACTAATTCGAATCCCGCCACTGCCTGGAAGAGAATTCTAGCGGCCAGCTATTCTGATCGGTAGATTTCAGAGGTTTCGCAGATCAATTCCAGGCCAAATCCGGAGCAGTACCTTAACAAAGAGTTCTTATATAACACACTACCCATACGCCGGGAAACTAGTCGGGAGGTTAGAGCTGGTCCTGACCGCAGTGGCGCCCCACTGCAGGCGATACCTGAATAGGGAAAACCCCGCAAGTCGATATGTAAGTCGGAGGTGGATCTCATGTTCCAGCTAGGAGAGAAGCACCGCCAGATACACGTTTAAAACCTCAACCTAGGGGTTTAATGACCGCAGTAGTTGATTCCCTGGGAAACACTAAATACTCACACTCCATTCGTATTCTAAATTCCTTACCTTCTTTGGAAAGATGAGTGAGAGGTCATAAGATCAGGTTCGTGACGAAACGACTTATGGATCGTGGTGACAGCGCCATCGATTCCCTTCCTGGCGCCTACCCCCGGTCCAGCACTTAGCAAGATGTGCTCAAGGGCTACTCTTGTCCAACTGTGTACACACTGGCCTATAAAGGTCCACAAACTACCTCGAGTCGAAAGGTATAGTCTGATGGGTGAACCACGGTGACTGTACTTTGAAATACAGGTCTCGATTGAGGGAAGGGACATCTGGATTTACCAAATCTGCTTTCTCTTTCCAAAATGAAAGGTAAACACATTTTTGTAGTAATTAATTGGTAATTAAATAGTTGAAAATTCTGGCACTATTTTAATGGTTCTGTTATGGTGACTTGACAGCTTCCTCAAACGGACCAACACCATCTCCCAGCGCCTGCTGTGTGGTAGATCTTTGAATGGATACGCAGTCGTAAATGGTTCAGGGTGGAATGAAATCTCTTGTGTAGTTCTCAATTGGTGCTCCTGTGAAATGGCAAGTTTCACTTCTTCTATTTAGAGCTGTTCGCATCTGTCATGAAGATTAGACATAGGAGTTAACACTGTGTTGGTTACAAAAGTAATTTGCTTACCTTTTGTTAATTTAATTAACATACTGTGATGTAGCTATCAGAATATATCATCTTAAAAATATCCAGTAATTATTGCATGACCATATTCATGTTTTTTTTATTAAAATACTTCATCTTCTTGTTACTTATGATTTAGGTTACGTCAAAATATTAATGTTATGCGCATTATATTATTTTAAAGGATTAGCTGTGAAAACAAATTGTCAACCCCAATTGAGAAAGTGCATAAAGGAGATTTCATTTCAATTTTCATTAAGTTAAAGTAAAATGGAGGTAGTAACGGTGGTGGTTATAAATTTGTTTCGAAATGAAGTAGTAGTAGTAGATGATGATGGTATGTAATGTCGTTTACAATAGTACTTGAATGATAAAAGTCACGAAAAATGCGCAACAAAAAATGAGAGTCAAAAATTCTCATGGTGACATTTTAATTATCTTTTTCCATTACAGTAATTCACTTATTCAATACATTTCTTTTAGTCTCATTTTCCAAGACATCTAGTCGTACATAATAATCTCTATGAAAATCGTAATACAACATATCAACTTGATGAGACGTGTTAACAAATTCGCCCATATGGTGGAACATAGATTCCCGAATTGACAATGGACTGAATGTGGCGTGGGATCTTCGATATGTCCAGAAAACAGGCCCCAGGTTTTCTCGATTCCTCTCTACGATCTTCATGCCACCTATGAACGGGTAAGGGAACGCGGGTACTTAGTTTTCACTATAGAATTCGCCGCATTACAGCGAGTAGTTTACAAATGGTTGTCAAATTTTAAATGTCTCTCTTAACTCTATGTAATGTAGTTAAAGTCCACTGCAAGTTCGCTAATCTCTAGTTCCCGCTCTCTCTCTCTGTTCTTTTCTTCACTGTTACAGAAAATGCTAAATAGTCGAGTGACAGTTATGCTGTATATTTCCTTTACTCAAAACTGGAAATTATCTTATATATTTAAAGTTTGTATTACATAAATCCGGAACATACATTTACAGTTACCCGAGTATTATTCTAAATAAGTAAATAATGTAAACATGCACGATACTTCATTTGTAAAATATAAAAGTATTAAAAATATTATTTTGATGGACTCTCTTTTCAAGTGGTTTATAGTATGTAGATATATATCACGTCAGATTTGTAGATATAGACATTAATAAGTGTTATGTACGCCATAATATTAATTGAAAATATTGAAACAAGAAATCTACGATCGCGTATTCGTTCTTAGAACCACTACTACTGCCATTTTTAGAGAGGAGAGATGTCAATACATGTATATTTCGAAGTATAAAAAGTGTGTGTTGGAATGCGGTAGCTTGTGCGGGCTGTAGAGGAACTACCACAGACTTTTCCTTAGAACAGAATACTTCAGATAGTGTTTGCTGTTCCGTATTATTCGACACACAAGTGTCGATACTGTGAGAATCTGCTTTAGCAGCATTTCCTCACTCAATACCAATAAATGTAGCGACTCTTCATGGCCTGTTTTTGAGATATCAGTATCTGACTAAGATGCATATCTGTATCATGATCAGCGTAGAAGTGAACAGAAATAAACGTAAGATTATTTCCAAGCCTGAAGACTTTTAACAAAAACTCCTAAATGTGTACTTGTAAAATGCTCTATCTAGACAAGCTAAAACTCGTGAAACACCATACGTCGAGATAATTCCGAATATATTTGTTCTATTTTGATATGAGTATATTCGTATTAAAAGGTATGCGCTTAATGTTTGTTTAAATTTGTTTTAGAGAGTATAAATGTTCAAATAAGTGAGATTTTATTGCCTTCACTTTAATATCACTATAAAATTATATCTATTCAAGGCACACAAAGATGTTGATCTCATATTTAAGATCATTGTGTTGGTATATACGTCGTTGCATTTCTGGAAGAATAATAAAAGTAATGAACGTCGAAGATAATTATATACAATATCTATTGTATTAAGGATTACGTACATTATTGTAACAGTAAAATCTTAAATGTAAGTTGCTTGAGTTGCTTGAAAAACGATCGAATTTGAATGAAGTGATTGATAAGGATGTGTCGAGTAAATGAAAATATATCTCATTAGAATGCAAATTGCAAAATATTAAATTTCTATGAAGCTTTTTAAAGCGGATATTTTGTTGTTTTTTAATGGAGCTTAAAATTATACACATACATAGATCTATATTATATTTGGATGTTTCAGACAAATATTTTCATGTAAAAACTGAATTGTAACACACTAACATAATTCTTGTTTATCTATTGTGGTAATGGAGAGTGAATGAATGATTTAATAATTTCTTCGCTGTCTGTATTTCACAAATGTGATAGAATATACATGTTGATACGCCCTAAAAGAAAATTATTTTTCCACACATATTTCCTTATGTCATCCTTCACTCTCTTTCCTTTTGACGAAATTTGTGTTTTGTTAATAAAATATAAAACGATTTTCAAATAATTTAATACACAACATATTTTTTATTCCTGTGGAAAAAAATTAATGAGTCATTGATCGAACAATACCCGAGGATTTGTAAAAAAATATTATTAAAATTTAAAAAAATATTATTACACTGCAGAATTATTATTACTGCAGAATTACAAGTAGTACTTGTACAAATTAGTACTTGGTAGGCAAGAAAGTAAAAATAATTAAACAGGTACGTTAAATGAAAAACCAATTTAAAGTTCTTCATACATTGCTTGAAATTCGCTTCCCTCTCCTCGCTTAATGGTCAATAGAGTGAACATGGTGGAAGCTCTAAAAGTAAAGAATTCACGAATGAACCGTCGCGTGAAATTTCACGCTCAATATTTGAAGCTTCAAATATTTTATTTTAGTACCATATTTTCACTATTATTCCAGCATTCTCAATTCCTCTTAAATTAAAATTAGAGGTCAGCTAACACTGATTCTGATCTATTGATCAAATGGCGATTTTCGAGGCAGTTTAAAACTTCCCTGTCAAACTTTTCGTAGGCACCGTCCCCTTGAGAGTAACCTCTTGACAGGACTGTAGAACGGGTTGCCTATCAGAGAAGCTCCTTCAGGCGCCTCGGCATGGACAGCGCTCTCGCGGCAACAGTTGTAACTAGATGGATCGCGGCAACTTGTTCTTCTAGCTTATTTTGTTTGTTTGTTTGTTTGTTCATTTGATGTTTTTTTAGCTGTGGATGTTTTCAGGAGGCGGTTGTAAATATTAAAGATGTTTAGCTATTGCTTGTAAACGCGAGCTAGCGGCTACACTATATTAAATTACAATGAATGCATTTCTATAAACTGACAAGAGAAGCGTTTATTCCACGTATAGAAATCGAATAATCTGTGTATGCATCAGACTGAGACCGCTTCTTATCTGCCGTTCGTGGAAAATAAAACCAACTTTGCGGCACTTTTTATTACATTTTGCACTTCATGTGCCTCCAATAGGTAAACAATTTATGAAAGAGATAGAGCTCACGTAACATCAATGCCAAAAACAAGGATAAAGGCACTAATTAATATATTGTTCGGACTGTAACTTCTTGACCAGAGACATTCTTCCCTGACTGAAAGCTCAGTTTGCAAACATTACTTACATAAAAAAAATTAAATGGATTATTTGAATGTAAAATAAATACACACACGCTTTCATAAATCAAGTTGAGCATATATTTCAATTAATAAGCAGTTATTATTACAATTAAAAGCTTGAATAATCACACCGAAGCAAAGCAACATATAAAACACATTTGTGAATGATGGAATTATTACATGGAATTCATATTTTCCCGCTAATGGCTATGGGTACAAATTTTAATACATATTTTACATCATTTAAAGAAAATACAAACCCTATTTACAAAACATGACAAAGCACAATCAGTTAAATTAATCAATGTTTTGAAATATAAATAGTATCTGATTACGTTAATTCTTTCCGTGAGAATATTATTGTCGACGAGTTATCACTGACCAAATTTCAAGTAGTTCGATAGAAACATAATTAATATCCGAGAGACATGAATAAAGAAAACTTGTAGAATGAAAATTAAGTTAAAAGGAAAATCATAATATCAAATTAAAGACTATGGACTACGATACTTTACCGGATACCGCCGTATAACTCAATATATTAACATGTAGTGAACATGACATACTTTGCTATAGTTGATATTCAAACACAAACCATAATCTGAACAAAAAATTCAGTTGCAAGGAACTGAAATTGAAGTAAAAAGTTCATTTGAAATGCAATAAAAAAGGTAAACATGGAAGAGATTTCACTCGACTACAGCTTGCACTAAAGCGTAGAATTTAAAATGACAAGAATAAGACCAACATGGCGGAGATCTTCACTCCAACATGAATTGCATCCAAGTGGCCGAGCGCCGTGTACCAGCCACGTAAGTAAACTCAACACTGCCTGACTTCCCCGTTCATCCGGGGTGCACCGTCGGTATTTCAAACAAATAATTGAATTAAAACGAGGAGGCGAGAAGTAACACTCCTAAAAACTATAATTAATTTTAAATGTTGTTTGGATTATGATGCTGATATACTTCAATGGAATTTCTAATAAAACACCAATTAAGTAATAGTGTTAAATGAAATGACGGTGATTTAGCTTGGGAAAACGACGATATATAGCACTTAAGACTGGAACATATAAACATACCAACCAATTAATACAATCTTAAATTAATCAAAATATAATGTGAATTAAATAATGTTTCCAGCACCTTACCCAAATTATTCCGTGATATACAATTAGAGCCGCTCAGGAAACAGCGCTAATTCATATTATCAATAACAAGGCAAGAGCTGCGTAGCCATATGTATACATAGGATGTTTAGCATGTGAGGCATTGTACATGTATTAAAAATAATTTAATGATCTATCATGAAATAGATATCACACATCTGTTATGATCACAATAGCATATAGAACATGCATACAAATCGGTTTAAATGAAAACTCCGGCGAAGTCTCAACTCGTATTTGCGTATCATCTGTTGATTCGCAATCATAATCAGGAATAGAATTTATAAAATAATTATCAATACTTTTGGGATCATCAAATCGTGGATAGTCAAGAATTGACTCCTGTGATCCACAAACAGTTGCAGCACTAAGTTTTCTCTTGTAGTACTGCATTATAATTCATTATTCCCGTACCAATAATTAACTTTCTGTTGAATGCCTCGCAATCATTTTTCAGCTGTCAAAAGGCAATAAGAAGGTCCATCAATAGTTAACAACCTCTTCGATTAGCCATAATATAGGAATCTTGAAGAGCACTGGAACTGAGAGAAAGGTCATTGGTACATTGGCTCTGAGATCACGCGGACTGTCCGGTAACAGCTCTCCTGGTTGCACAAACCGGCAATGTCGCGATCACCGCCGCAGCCATCATGACCGCCCCCACCGCCACTGCAACATCGTCCGCACCGGGAGCGGTAGGTCAGTGCATCAACTGATGTCATTTCGCCATCCAGCGGGGAAACCACTGCCACGGCCAGAGGAAAAAAGTACGTCTTACGGAACCACAATGCACCTCGCTTAAAGGACTAACCTTAGCAATTGACTGCTAATTAATCAATTATCGCCATCAACTGCTAATCAATCAGTAACAAAATCACCACTATTACCTTTAGTACCGCTACCATTTTGGTTACCGTCAAATCCGCTGCCACATCCGTCACCGTCACGACTGCCAACACAACCATCACATCACCATCACCACCGTCAGTATCACAATCACTATCGTTATCCCTAACCCCCCCCACCACCACCACCACCGCCGTCGCCGTCGCCACCTCCGCCGCCACAACCACCATAAACACCATCACCACCATCACCACCACCACCATCACCACCGACCATCACCACCACCACCACCACCACCACCACCACCGCCACCGCCACCGCTCATGCCGCCGCCGCCACAGCTACCGCCACAACCACCACCACTACTATTTCAATCGCGTCTACCTGTCACCGTCGGTACCTCTACCACCGCCCCCACTGCCGCCTCCACTGCCGCCCTCATCGCCCGCCCCGCCCCTTGCGGACACGAGTGACCGCGTGATTTATTGCCAGCGGCCGCGCGGGCGAAGGGCAGCGATGACCGCCGGCGGTGGTGGTGGCGGTGGTCGAGAGGAGGGATAAACTACAGCCAGTAGGGGGCGTTGAGGGATGAGCTGCTGTGAAAGGAAGAGCGACCGTGATATTTTGAGACGAAAACGGTTCAATATAAAAACATCCTAGGCGTCCTTCAATCCGGTGAAATTTGCAGGGTAGTTATTCCGTGGATATATTTAATGGATAATATCGGTTTTATTTTTATCGCACTTTAAAATTTGAACCTCTAGTTTTGTTTCCCAATTCGCCAAATGCGTATAAGCCTGAAAATAGAAATTATGTTTTCCTGTAAACACAGTATGTATGTATATGTATTGTATATGTGTATGTACTATGCGTGTATGAATGCATGTATGTATGTGTGTGTGTATTAATGTGCATATGTACGTATGATTGTGAATATATATATGTAGATGTGCATCTATGTTTATGTATGTGTATATCTGTGCTTATTTATGTCTCTATGTATGTGTCTGTGTGTATGCATATATGAATCCGGCCTTGTAAGTATGTTTTTGGTCTTTGGATCGTTTTTGTGCAACGTTGCTTGTTGTGTTGCAAAGTCCGGCATGTAAGAGAGACTTGTGGCGAGCATTCCATGATGTAAAGAAATCAATTTATGCAATGGAGTATTTTCATTCTCATAACTAATTTGAATGTGTTCAGTATTCCTCGTTGTTAATTAAATCTTCATAACTATAGAATCAGAATTTAAATTTATTTGCAATTATCGATTCAAAATTTATACTTACCATGATATTCACTCATTTTCATTAGAATATTTTAATACATACAAAAGTTTGTATTACAAACAATTTCCATATTTGAACAAAAAGAGACACGGGCTTCTTTTCATCTGGGTAGTCGTAATACTCCTGTAATGCGAAACTGTTCAATTCATAATAATATATACATTCACTAAATCAAAACTTAGACTACTTTAAAATAGGAATGAAAGCTGATGCTGCTGTTAATGATGGTGAAGATAATAATGCGTTCAAAACTCATGATTGATCATAGGTGATGGTGGACACTTGAGGTAGATATAATTACCCGAGCTAGATTTGCGAGACTGGCATGCACCGATGCAAGGCAGACTCGCTAGCGGCATTTGATGAAGTATGGCCATCTTCATGCCGCACGTCTCCCTTTTACTGCAAGGAGACCTCATTGATGTTTTACCGCTGCCTTTCACTGAAAAAGTGATGAGAGGATAGTGATGAACTGTGAAATATGATAATAATCGAATGATTATGATCAGAATGATGTTCAGATGAATGAGGTCGAAGGAAAATTCCAATCTCATGTGACGGTGGAGACCATGTCTAAGGTGGGATTCGATTACGCAACATTGAGATCCGTGTATTTGAAGAGCTTACTTCCAAAGAGACGCACCTTCATTTCCATTTGATCTCTAGGTGACGTATCTATATATACGTAAGAAAATTGCTTGATTTTGCTGCTGAACTACGTGTTCAAAATTTGCTCTTTACCTGCGTTAAAGAGTCGTCTAAAATCTTTCGGTGTCATTTTGGAAATAAGTTCATTTATACCCTATTCTAGATCCCTGAGCCATGGAGCATACCTCGTAAAAGTTAATGTAGTCAACGTAGTTGTTCTCTATGCTTCATGTACATGAAATCCACGCACATTACGATTACTTTTTCTGTCCTCTGCGGCAACAAACAAAATGTATTAATTGTCATTCGTATTGAACAACTGAGGTGATGTAATGATCATATTGTGTCTCCAGAAGAAAATAAATTGTCAATATAAAACGACGGGTGAAAGGGCAGGATAGCGGCAAGAGCCGCTAGCGCACCTTGCGGAGATTGGGTCAATAAACGCCTCACGGGCGTCGGGTGGAAGCAGCAGCAGCCCGAAGGCAGAATAGATGGGCCCATTCTTCATTCTTCGACGCCGTCAAGGCCCCGTCGACCGCGATGCGACACCCAACGTCCTTCTCCCCCTCCCATCACCCCCCCCCTCAGCTCTCCACTTTCCGCCTCTTTCCTCTGACGGCGGCGGAGGCGGAGGCGGTGGCAGCGAGCCCGGGCTTGTTTAGGGAAACCGCCGACGACAGCCCCAATCGATTATTCTCTCAGGGACGAAAAATGGGACACAACACCCTGATATCGACGTGAAGATATTCCCTCCATGTGTTGCTTTTTTCTCCATTTTATCGTCGGAACCACCGGAAGAAAAATAAGTTTCGCCATCTAAACAATTTTATTATAACATAAATTTTTGGTTCACCTAAAAAATTTATAACTCCTTATTCTCCGTGAAATATCACCTTATTTTTCGTAAAAATAATAACGTATGTTTTAATTTACGGATTGGTTGGAGGAGGAAACAGACAATTCTATTTGTATAAAAGTATTTACATATTTTATTTAAAATATTAACATACATTTTGTAACTCTATTTAAATATTATTACATTTTAATAGTACTGTGCTAAAAAAATGTATTGTGAGACCAACTCATTACTCCCATAATAGCTTTTCGAAATTATTAGTTTCAGAATTTTTTTAAAAATGCTTTAAGAAGGCAAATCAAAGAGACCTAGCGAAAATCTTTGCTATCGCGTACCAAGGTAAACACGCAAGAATTATAAATATTGACGAAATGTTTAGACGAAATAATTAGACAAGCACATACTCCGCCATAATTTGTTTGCAATATTTTTGTTGCATCAAAAACTAATTTAAAGAAAAATCAGTAGCTACAAAAAGTCAAAACATTTTAGTAACAAAATATTCAATTAAACTTATCACAATCCATTGTGATATTCCAAACTATTCTCTGCACGTTTCAATCACGGGCATCACGATAAAAATGTAAATTGTCTATAGTAAATAATAAAATATTCCAATAAGAATATGTTTCGACGAATCATCGGATGGGAACGAAGATGAAGGAAACGTATATATACTTAGGGGGCTAAGGTTGATGTATGTATTATTTTAAAACGGTGGAGAGAGCAACACTTCTGACTCTCAAAACTGATTCGTGTGGTTCCCAATTCCTGTAAACCAAAGGGAAAATGAGGAGAATAGAAAGTAGCATGGTGCAATGCTCATAGTACATGATCTTACCATTGGAGGTTGTACAGGGACTGATTTACGTACAAGCAAAAGAAGCCGTGACTTAGTTACTGCATCCATGAAAGGACCTTCTCCCGGAAAAAATCCGGAGAATTTTCAAAAAAGTCTCATAAAATATTAATGTGTCAGTAAAATAATTGTTAATAAAATGGCCCACTTCACTAAAAAGTTTGTATTTAAAAATTTAAAAAAAACATTCAGTTTTTTAGAAAATCTGGGGGATATTTTCCGGAGTTGGGAGCCATGCGATTTTGTGCTTGGGGCCCCTTTTAAGGACATTACATTAATCCGACCCTGTGTATGGGATAGAGCTTAAGTCCGAAATAAGACTAATGATAGGAGAAGCTGTTTAATTCCAGTCAGTTAATTAGTCACTCGACTGTGGCTGTATGAATGTTGATGTACTGAATTTTGGACTTTATCCGGCTACTGTTGGGACTAATCACAGGGTGTTAGCCAAGTAAGATGCTTGTCAGAGTATTAGGTGTCTTTTGTGTAGGCAAGAAGTACTTTGGCTTAAAAGTGACTTGAAAATTATGCGTTGCATTGACTCAAGACTTTTTTAAGATTGATTGATTTTTCCGGGTACGTCATCTGCTATGTTGATTAATCCTGTTAGTATGTTGAATGTTATTCCAGGATGTGGCAAGTGTTTCTCTGCTGCAAGAGTGAGATCCGGTGCAGGTCCAGTCCAAATCCATTCCGTGAGACTTTCGTGTTTTTTCTTGCTTCCAGGGATCTCCCCAGTAGGTCACTGCCCCATCCTAAACGAGCTCTAAGCTCCCGACTGCTCTCCCAACATGTGTGGTAGTGTAGCGCGTATAATTGTGCGTGTGTGTGTGTGTGAGAGAGAGAGAGACAGAGAGAGAGACAGAGAGAGGGAGAGAGAGAGGGAGAGAGAGAGGGAGAGAGAGAGAGGGAGAGAGAGAGAGATAAAATAATGGGAGAAGATATAACAAGGAAGAGCAAGGAAATACGAGCACTTGCGCTCCGTGGTCCGTTTGTTAAGGTACTGCTCCGGCATCCACGTGGAAATTCCCCATGCAAAACTACCTATCAAAGCAGTCATGCCCTATAATTCTAATCTAGAACGTGTATGAATTTGACCCAGCAATCTAGCTAGCGTCAAAAACCCGTCACCTTCAAGACTAAAGCCCTCGGACCTCCCGATCAGAGTCGGCTTTGAGTGTAGGGACAATAACTCTGAGATTACTCAGGAATGTATTTGATGTAAATCGCAAAGGTAAGGTATGAGCCTCATGAATCGTACTCGAAATGCGTAGAGAAGCGTCAACTGAGGTATCCAGTGAGATTAGTGAAGTTAGGTGGTATCACCTTAATGGAATGTATGACTGACTCAGCAGAATACGAAATTCCGCACGTCTCTCATAGCTTCAAGCACTTCTCACCAGCAGTCTCCTCCCTCTGTTCCATCTGTTTCATGATGTACTGCAACTATCCTAACCACTACATGTTGACCAATGTCAACTTCATACGGATAAAATCCGAATTTGTTTTGTGTTGTTCCTAATTCGGAGTCTATCATTCATTTTCCATAATGTGAACATTAACTGGCTAATTCGTGAATTATCCAAATGCCTACTTTAGCCGAAACTCTCTGTATTCAATAAATTTGAGTAATTAAAAGTAAATTTATTCATAAATGCATTTTCTTAATAGTCACGTGTTATCTACTCAGTATATTCGCAGTGAATTTTGGAAATTGTTATCTTTGAAAAGCACACTGCAAGGGATAGTGACAAACTTCTCTCAAATGCTGATTCGTACAATTTATTCATCAATACATTTTCTTTATGGCCATGTGTATGGCCATAACACATACTCATTTTTCACGTACTCATTTTTTTTCTCTGCAACGAATTTTCGAAATTGTTAGTTTTAAAGCAGTCGCGTTTATTAAACTTTCCTCCTCTTCTAGATTTATATCATCCCACTCTAAGCCTGATCTCTCCAGCAGTGAAACATTCCTCGATATTTTTTAAGCACGAAAACTCGTCACCTTTCGTTTTGGGAGGAGAACTGGGAGAGTAGACACGGATTTCGCATTAACCGCTCGTTTGTAAAGCTCTGCACTCACTCGTGAACCGTGCTGATACAGCGGCTCTCTCAGAGAAAGTAGATGGCCGCGCTCTTCAAGTTGCTTTATCGACTCCCAGGTGGCGCGAGTGAAGCGTAAAGCGGGAGAACTGGGCGACTTGCTACGAGTGCAGGAGAGTGCAAATTTAGCTCAGAACATCACGCGCCTTTGAACGTTGGCTTGTTTGCTATTTCTTAGCAAAAATTCCAGGGTGCCATTATTTGGTTCCGCATTTGGAATGAATAAGGATCCAAGGCATGATATATATCCTCAAAACAAAAAGTAGCAATCTTATAGTTATTTTTGTAATATTGTGTACATGCTAACAGTATTAATGAATATGGTAATATTCAAAATACCACGAGTTGGAGAAACATTTGTATAAATAAATACTTGTCAACAAATATTTGAAACAAATCTTTAGATTTTTTTACTTTGCCATATTGAAAAAACATTAAAGAATGAAAAGATTCATTGACATTTTATCTATTTCTTTCTTGAGTTTTCACTAAATTATTTTAGAAAAAGAGATATTACAGTATTAAAAACAAATCAAAAATTATTAGAGAATGTTTCTAATTGCACTTTTTTTCTAAATAACCAATTCTAATTTAATTTCGAATGTATGTTTCTTGCCCAGTTCTTTAACATAGAGATAATTTACAAAAAATAGTTTTTAGTTCTACCTGAAGAGTTTGTGTCAGTATCTGCACTCAGTTCTCTTTGTTACCGATAGAGTGAGGAAAGTGCCACAACATAGTTTTAGTCGAAGAATACATGAATTACATTTGCTAGTTTCTCTTAAAAAGTATGCTACCTTGAATTTACAACAAATTAAGGGAAATATTCATGTAGAATGAGGAGCACATGTCTTGTTTACTGAATTGAATATTAATTAGATATGTAAAGGGAAGTGTTAAACTAAAACTTTAATAATTTCTATCCATTACACTTTTTCTGGGAAAGGGTAATACAGACTGGTTTTTGGCGGTATCTAGCATGTGCCCTCTATACATACAATCAACTAGTTGTAATTGACTGCATGCAAGTAATTTGCTCTGGCAGCTTTTCTTGATGAAGTTGTTCCTACGAACTTTATTAAATGCGTTTTCAAATTACAGGCTTCAAGCACGAATAAAACAAGGAATTACATGAAAGAGAAATTGAACTTCCATAATCGGAACACGATCCCGACTGAGAATTAGGCAACTTCAGGCATAACGGTAATAGGAATCTTTTATATCGTCGGTCGATAGATTTACTCTACAGTGCCCTAACAAATTGGTTCATTATTCAAAACCGTACTAAGAGATAGGACTGTTAATGAATATTTATGAACAATTAGAACGCAATGTGTTGCATATCATGCGTTGCAAATGCAGATTTGCAGTGCTTCAAAATTCTCTGCGAAATCGTGGGTTCCATTAACCTTTAAAATGCGAATTTTTTGTCTCTTTTATAGTAATAGAATATTTTCTAAAATACTTTTCATCTAGGAACTATATTAATTAACTTAAACTTACTAGTATCCCTTTCATATGGTAATATTAATAAACTTATAAAAACTGAGTCACGACTTTCTTTCTGGGTATTCAGTTCATTCCTACTAGCTTATTTCAAAATCACAAAAGTTGGTAAATCATCTGTTTGATAGTGGTTATCTTTTTTCCTGTTCTGTTTCTGATTTAAGCTCCTGAGAGACAGAAACTGAAAATATCGTATGAGCTGTTGAAAGATGGGAGACTTAAACAGATTTTAAGTTTTAACCATTCATGTAACTAAATCCTCGTTAGAAACTACATTGATTTTAATTTAGAATAGTTTCACGATAAAGAGTTAAAATGTTTTATTTCTTCTCTTTATGGTTCTCCATAAAGGGAAGAAATACTCAAATATTTCTATTTTATTTATTTATAACGTAAACATCATATTAGTGCAAATCGTAAAATAGAAATAGGTGTAGAATGCACGTTGATGTTTGATAAACAATATTTTTGAAAATTGTTTCATGTTATTTTAAAAAATATCAAATTTTCAAACTCAGAAGGCGGGTTTAATGAAAATAGGTAGTTCACATATCATATTTCTGAGTAAATATATATTGTGTTTTTTTATTTAAAAACGAAGTGATCTATTTTAGTATTTTCACTTTTAATTGTGTTGATGGGTATAATTGCACGTGGATATGTTCAAGGCAATGAGTGACAGCAGAGGCGAGTTGTCTTATTTACCACTCATGTAATCCACTATTATCATCGCACGTTTTCTTGATTCCTCGCTTTGCTAGTTGCGAGAGGATTGGGGAGTTTGGTTATTTTCACAAAAAGAATCATATCAAATTTGAAGTTCGTTTTTCGATGCAAAATAGTTGCTATTACGCGGGAGCGAACTTTTATAGTTATCAGATTTTGCCTACAACGCTCGTTGCTATCATTTATTCTTAATTCAACTAATGTTGGCAAAGAAGTGGGGGTTGGTATTCTAGGTTTCAAGAAACCGTGCGCGTATACTAGTAAAATGTACCCATCAGGCACGTTCATCTGTCACAAAAGCGATGACAGTATGTATCAAGCCTAATAAATATTTTATGACTATAAAAGATTGAAATGATGACACAGATATTCTTCTTAAATTCGGTTACACTTATTTAAATAATTTTAATTACTATGTAAACAGTTCTCACTGTTTTAGGGTTTTCTTCATTGAGTTTATACCATATACACTCGCGTAAGAATTCAGGGGGAGCTCGTTTGGTTGCGCAGTGCTCAAAATTTTCGGTCGTTCTGCATATTGTAATGAGGAATGTGTGCATTTTTGTGTTTTAAAAAATTTTGTAAAGTTTTGGTCGCATAAATAACACATATTAACGTAGTTTAGAGTGAAAAATATTTACTTAAGGTTTTATTAAATGTTAAAACTTCCAATAAAAATTAAGGGGTTTCGATGCGTGTTGTATTTAGAAGTGAAGATTAGGTCAAGGTTATCATTATAATGTATCATAAACTATTTTAATGTTATGTATTTTATGATATTCTGGGAATATACGGAATAGTGCAGTGTAGTTTGTGATAACTAGGACAAAGCAACAAAATGAAATAATATTTCATTCATATAATAAAATAGATTATTGTTTTTAATGAGACGTGCAGGCTCAGTGGTTTTTGAAACTCCATTACTCGTAGTATACGTAGTACATAATGACGATTATGTGCAAAATTTACAAAATTTGTGACGATTTATGTACAAAATTTACCCTTAAATACATGTCTCAAGCAGGATGCTTACCGAGTAAATATTTAAGTTTTTCAGATTATCAGTGCCCAATAGAGGAAGCTTTTATCAGAAGAATGCGATATTTACTTTGAATCTACTAGTTGGTTTCTTGTGAGGACCAAGGGTTTTAATAAGACAGTTTTTAAATGTTGAACCTAAAACTTGACATACTTAACATTACAAGATAAAGCCAAATAAGTAGCATATTTCCTTTTTATCTGATCCAAAACAAAGTTAATTTACATTTTTTCTTTTATTGTCTTCGTGTTTTCCAGAACACTTCTCCTGAAAAAATAATGCATGATTGAATTCTTTAAAAAACACATGTGATGTCGTATTTTCCATATAACATAGTACGTCAAACTGTCAAATCGCTTTGACAGTTTCATTTCAAGTGTAATTTGAAAACAAAATACACTGCAAAGCACTATTAAAATTTAGATCACTATTATGACTCATTTTAAAAGATTTCTTTCAAAACACTAGATAATCATGACAGTCATACTTTTTTCTGAATTAATATTAAAAATATTCTCTTGTTACATCTTCTGGCGTAATTTTAGAATTTTGACGTCATCGGCAGCGACATGAGCGTAACGACGAGTAGATCTCGGTTGTGCCGTCAGGCCGAATCCAGTTTGCATCAAGCCATTTCGCTTTACGTCCTAATCTTGAAGACACTAGTGAATTTATCACGTGAGGGAGCTTCTCTTGACACGAAGGCTCACAGTCCTGGTCACAATCCTCCTGTGCTGTCTTTTCCCGTAACTTTTCTTCAAGCACACTGGTCCCATAAAAGCTGTTCGTTCTTTCAAATGATTTTTGAAGCATGCATTATTGTAGACTTTAAACTTTTATTAGTGTCAATTGCAAAATTACGATTTCTCTGAAAGTTGATAACAATCCAAAGAATTAGATATTTCAGGTTTCCGGAATTGTGGAATGTGGTAATATGTTTTGCAGTGAACCTCCCAAAAATATCTTACTTGTATTTCTTCTTTGCGCCTACCTTCCTACATTAAACGCACAACTTCGAGGTCCACAATAAACATTCCCCTGCAATGCCGCAAATGTAGTTACATGTAACCCTTTTGTCCCGAACTGTTTGAATATGTTTATGTTATGAGTGAATAGATTTGCGTGTAGTGTGGGTTTACATGTATGTGAAAGTATGTATTTTTATGCAGTATGCGTTATTTGATGTATTTATCGAGAATTATGTATTTGAATCTGTACGTATGTGTGTAAATGTATCCTGCATGCAATATTTGTGTATAGTTTCGTGTTTCTGTTTTCTGTCATCGGGCAATGTCAGCTCAATTGTGGACTAAAGTTTACATCTGCCGGATGGCCGGATGGCTAAGGCCTAAGGGCCGTGGCTGCCTTGTCTTGAATGGTCGCCGGTTCTAATCTTGCCCCGAGCATGAATGTTTGTTTGTGTCCGTATGCGTGTTACTCTACCCTAACTCTAAAGCTATAAAACCAATGTTAAATTACAGTTGTCGCTATATGACCTTATCTGTTGGAAAGCAACCTTAAATAAGTAAAAAATAGTTTATATCTGTTTAACTTGTACGATGTCAGAAAACGAATAATTGATAGGATACTATGCGGAAAGAGGGTATATGAGATAAATAGAATTGCGGTCCTATTAACCACCGCTGGGTGACCTTAAATAAATAAAAAATAGCTTATATCTGTTTAACTTGTACGCTGTTCAGAAAAAAAACAAGTGGATAGGATTAAATGCGGAAGGAGGATAAATGAGATAAATAGGATGCATTACGGCCCGATTAACCGCCGCTGGGAAAAGCCGGTTGTTGTCAACCCAGAAAGCAGAGAACGTCCGGCGAAAGCGCTTCGGGGTCGCGACCCGGGGAACCCTGGGCCGATGCTCAAGGTCAGCAGGACGTCTGCGCCAGCGGCCAGTGGCGTCGAACACAGGACTCTGCGCTCGCGAACGAAAACGAACCCAATCGCTCTTACAGGACGCGAACTGGGTCGGCAACAGGGCTCTAAACAGCCCCTTGGATCCATATATAGTTGGTAATAACGTTCAGGCGGAGGTTGTAATGCAATAATTTGTGGCGGTGAAATCGGGAGGTGCATAGTAATTTCTCGCGCTCCTAGGTGTTTCATTCGACATCATTAAAAGGTTTTAAAAATGTTTTAGAGAGATTTGTCCGAAAGTTTGTAACATTATCTAATTTTTACTTTTCAATGTACACTTTTGTTGAAATTATCGTTATTTCCATGTTTACATTATGATTAAATCTGTGTTATTATCAGTGTTTTTTACTTTTAACTGTCGGAGCCCCGCTGTCCTGGGGCTGCATAAGGTATAAAAATGTGCAGAATACGTTATTCATTAAACGAATTCAGAACACAGTTTTGTGTTAAGTCAAAAGCTCTTCTTTTTTCTTGTTCTTGTTCTACTTCTTTTTCTCCTTATTATTTTGTTCTTGTTTTATTTCTTTTCTTTTGGATCTTGTAATACAAATAATACTATTATGTGGATTGTCAAATGTGTAAGAGCCGTTGCAACACAAGTGCATAAAAAATCAAGGGGGTCAATAGAACAAATTGACCTGGCACAGCAATTAGCATAACTGAGTTAATATTATTCACCGAATATTATAAAAATGTTCTAATGAGAATAAATCAAAATTTTCCTCTAACCTCTAACCAATGAGTACTAAATATTTAGTGTATCGTTTAACAGCAATACTTTGGGGACTAAAGACGGCAAGAGCAGAGTGCTTACCACATCTCCATCTACTTCTGAAGGAAACGAAAAGGTTACCGAAATAACCATTTCTCCTAAGTACGTAAGTGCGCAAGCACAATGACTTTTTAACCTTTATCTATTACAGAAAGTTTTGAAAGTATGTACATTTTTGATTGCTTCCAAATTTTGTACTATCGTGATGAGAGCGTAATAATCCGATGAAAAAGTCTTTATAATATTATTTAGAGCATAATAAATTTTGTTATTTTCATGCAAAAAGTTTTCGTAGCCAAAACGCTCTCCGTCGAATAAAGAATTTACTCTGAAATCGGAAATGGACAATTGGTGGGTTGAATATAAAAACCCCATGAGTTTCAAATCTGTCATTTTCTCACGATTGTAATATTTCTAGCCAGAAAGGTGGCAAAATTCATATTTCACCACGCAAAGCTTTCTGATATAATACAGCAAAATAATTTTACCAAATTCAAACTAAAACATAGTACTTTTCGTTTAGGAATGTCCGCTCAAAAACTGCTTCTCACACTGCTGATGTTCTGTTGTGACCGATTATGTGAAGACACACCCCGGTGGCTGTCGGAATCTCTCAAAGAACGAGTTCGAAGGTAGCATATGCGCCTCGCAGCCGCCGGGGAATGTTTGCGAGAGAGCGTGGGCGGCGGCGACGTCACCAAGGTCGGCGACAGTGGCGGCGGTGGTGATGGAGGCGGTGGCGATGGCGGTGGCGGTAGCGGTGACGGAGGTGGTGTTGGTGGCGGTGGTGGTGGCGATGGCGGCGACGGCGGCGACAGTGGCAGCGGCGACGGTGGTAGCGGCGACGGTGGCGGTGGCGATGGTGGTGGCGGTGGTGGTGCCGGTGGTGGTGGCGGCGGCGTGGCGGCAGTGGCGTTGGCGGTGACGGTGGTGGAAGATAGCAGGCTGGGGCAGGCGGCGGCGGCGGCGGCGGTGGCGGTGGTGGCGGTGACGCTGGTGGTGGCGGTGGCAGGGCAGTGGCGGTGGTGGTGGCGGTGGTGATGGCGATGGTGGCGGCGGCGGCGGTGGCGGTGGCGGTGGCGGTGGCGGTGGCGGTGGCGATGGTGGCGCGACGGTGGCGGTGGCGATGGTGGCGGCGACGGTGGCGGTGGCGATAGCGGAGGCGAGGGTGGCGGCGGTGGCTGTGGCGGTAGCGGGGGCGGGGGTGGCGGCGGTGGTGATGGCAGCGGCGGTGGCGGGCCAGGAACCGAGCGACCGCTCCAAGGAGAACGGGCTGACGCCTTCTGCCCCCCCCCCCTCCAGACGGCGCAACCGCCGGCACCGTTCGCTGCCGCCTACGGGCGCCGCACTCCACGCCGCCGCGCCGCACCGCGCTGCTCTGCTCGCAGCCGGACACTCAGGGGCTGGCGACGGCATCCAACTACTCTCCCGAAAATTGATCTATTGATTGATTGATTTTTTCGAATTCCCGGGCGCGCCAACTGCTTTGGTCATTAGTCCCGTTAGTGTAGTGCATTTTTTCTCGGAAGATGAATCTTCGGTGATCTTCCCCTGCTGGATGGCGAGATCCGGCGCTCTCCCGAAAAGGGCGACGGGCACTCCGGAGTAGTCGATGCGCGCTCTGTAACAGCCTCAAACCGAGGATTTTATTAACATTTTGCTTTGATATCGTTTTTCTATTTCGAAGAAAGTCAGTGATTAAATTAGTATTAGTTCATAGTTTAAAAGCATTAAGGGAAATCTTGATGATGAAGGTTTTCTGCCTTGTTCTGGAGCGTACATAGTATCTTCAGATCGAAATGCTAAATGCTGACAAAGAGTCGTCAGATTAATTGCTAAAAAATAATAATTAAGTCTAATTTTTACATGGATTGCTTAGTAAATAATACGGTAAGATCTTAGGCTTCACCAGTCATTTTCAAAGATAATACATAAGAAAGCATTGTAACTATTAATATTATTTCTTTTATAATTACAAAAATAACCTCCTTTCTACGAACCATATTTTAATCAATATATTTTTAAGGGAGTAATTCTCATAGAAAGGAAAAAACGATCTGTCTGGAAATACTATAAAGAAAACAGCTACAAAGCGGACATAAAAGAAAGAGCAACAGAGTTAAGAAATAGGGAAACCTGGACATAAGCAAAATTATTTTGTTTGTTTTTACATATTAGATCAAATTACATTTGAGGGAAAGGGACATTACAGTCGACAATGTGTCAATTGTGATTTCAAAGAAGTAAGAAATTTAGAATATGTAGTGTTAGATGATTTCTTACATATCTGTATATATTAAAAGAGCTTACCTTATTTATACTTGTATTCTCCTCATTCTGTAACTTACTGTATGTGACCCACGCCTATAAAACATCATTCTAATTATCAATGTATTCGTGAATTAAATACCTAAAGATTTCATTAGCTCATCCATACAATGAGTTTAATTAGTTTGTTTATAAATGTATTAATCTAGCGTGGCGCATCCGTCGGGTATTTTCATGTTAAACATATTTATTTGTGTCACAAAAGTTCATAAAAATGTTTTAAAAATAATTCACTTTCCAACTTTTTCATCTTAGAGGGTAGAAAGCTAAATAAAAAAATCGATTGTAATTTTTGTACATATTTAATTTTACTACAAAATTAGGTCTAGTTATTGTTAATCTGATGAACCAAGTTGATTCTTCTAATCTTGGAAAGGTAGTATATACAAGCATTTTTCAAATGTAGGTTAGCGTTTTACAACATAGCGGTTTTCAAGTGTAGATTTGCGTTTTACTAATGAAATAAAAAACATGTTCTTTTATAATTATTCCAGAATATTTCAGAGGAATCCCGCAAAGAATAACGTCAAGCGATTCGATTTGTCGAATGGAATCAAATGAGCAACTGACCACCTCTGAAGGTGCTTTATGACCAAAACTCATTTTAGTTGCTTAAAATCTTCCCTAAACAGTTTTTTAATAAACCGTTTAAAATGTTTCGCACTCATCCAAAAAAATATCAATTCCTCACCGGGTGACCAAATCGCGTTAAATGACAACCTCATTGCTCCGATTGGGGAATGAAAGGGCTCTAACCGTGAATGATGGATGGACTGACGTAGATTACTCGATTACTGTAATAATCTTTTATTTAAATATTCGTATAAATAGCGTATTGCTGAAAATGTATTAAAAAACATACAAATAATCTAATATGATATTCCCCGAATAGAAATCAAATAACTTCTATACGTATTACTATAATACATCCTCTTTTTTTACTATTTTGACTCGTCAGCTAAGAATAGGTTGGCCCATAAAAACCGGAAGCGAAAAAAGGAAACAATGTAAAAACGCATTGATACAGAAAAAGTATTGTGTAATCTAATGTAATAAAAAAGTAATTCATGCATTCTAAATTGAAATGCAACCGCCGAACCTCAAGTGATAAATGTGAAACTATCAATAGAACAGCAGCGTATTTCACATCGATTTAACATATGTTGCGTGTTTGATTTCTCTCTTGTTGGTCTTCGTTTCCCACCTGAATCGTGTCTGAGATCGCTACGGCCGATGCGAAATATTTTCTGTTTTCTTTCCGCACTCCGCCTCAGCTTTGCGGCCCCGCTGCCCATTCCGGGATCTCTCGAAGATTCGTATGGCCAGATAAACCGACGTTTTCCCGCCTGTGTGCGCTTTGTTCGAGGTACGAAAGTCTGCATGAGTTTTCGATAAGGCCTGCCTCCAATAAAAGAAAACAGTTCGAATACGACCCTAAAGAATTCGGACAAATGATGTGGAAAGGCGGTCCATTTCTGAAACTCGTATGGCCTTTTGTGTGGTTCCTTTGAAAAAGAAAGAAAAATACTGGGCGTTTCGAAACTAAACGGAATAACTTCAAGAAAGAACTCCTCCTGTAGAGAGGAGAAGAAAAGGTTATTACAAAAGGGGTCTAGAAATATTGAAACTGTCCAAGTCGTTTTAGCATTGGAACTCGTCAAATCTGAGATGTCAATTCTACCCTAAGATAATTATATTTTACAAATATCTGGGTACATTTGGCTTCTGTTCAAACAGTACTTGTCATGCCAGTTGTTTTTGATGATATTCAACGTCAATGTAAAAGGAGTAATCGAATCATCCAATGAAATCATCATGTAGGCGGAGATCCCTCATCAGTTTTATCTTATATATCAGCATAGTGACCTAAACAAAAAATACAATCATATTCAGTACAATAGACTTGGAACACCGAATTATTACTTAAAGATACTATAACTGATAATTGTTAGGCTTCTCGGAAAAACAGCCCTAGTCTAAAAATCGAATTTGTGGGATAAGAGACCAAAATGTCCACCTTCCTAACGGAGATATATGTGATTTTATATTCTACTCTACAGGAATACTTTTACACAGCATGAAACAAAAAATGCAGGTGTAAGTAAATAAAACAATATATTTCACAAGTTACAAGAAAAAATAAAATGTACGTATATTATTATGGCTCAAAATTTTAGATTTCATGAATATAGCATTTGCTGTTATGAATCTCAGCACAAAACTACCATCCACTCGTACAATAATATTCACTCGCTATGGTGTGTCCGTGAACGGTAGACGTGTTTGTGGTGCACACTGCGTGATTGTGAGAAATTGTTACACGAGTAAGTGCCTGTAATTCTAAGTGCTGTGTTCTCCATCCATTCAACTAGAAGAGTCAGCTTTTACTCAAAAGTCAGCTGCCCCAGCGGCTGGCATCCTACCACGATGGAAACTTCCACCAACGGCAACATAACCTCAGAATCGACAGATAAACAAGTAAGCAAAACCTTTTCTCATGCGGTGCAATCAGAAATTTACCCTAACAAAAGTCAAGCGATTGTGATTGAAGCTCAAGAAGGTATTAGCATCAAGGATTATGTATCTAAAATAGCCTCAATCGTTAACCCTTCAGATATTCGTTTTGTTTCAAGAATTTCTAATAATAGAATCTGTTTCTTCCTCTCAACTCAAAAGATTGCTGAACATATTGTGAATACACACAGATTTATCACTATTAATAATCAAAAACTGAATATACGACCACTCATCAATAAGCAAGTACGGGTTATTATCTCTAATGTGTGTCCTGTTATACCTCACGAGGTAATCCTGAACATTTTCAATAGAAACAACATCAAACCCTCCACTAAGATGTCATTTATCAGAGCCGGGATCTCGGAACCTGGATTCTCTCATATTATGAGCTTTAGAAGGCAGATTTATATAGATCCGGATGATATTGACAAGTTACCGGATTCTGCACTGGTATGTCATCAAGACACAACATACCGTATTTACTTTTCCACCGACAATGTGGTATGTTTTCTATGCAAGCAGGAAGGCCACATTGCTAACCATTGTCCCTCTAACCAAAATCAAACCAATAACAGTGACTTCTCTGCAAATGGAAATCAATCTGCACCTACTAGTAATGCACAGAAGTCTTTAATCACTGTGCCCCCAATTAATGACAATGAGAATTTTCCTAACCTTCACCAAAAAACCCTCCAAACTGATTCCCCTGCAACTGAAAACCAATCTGTTTCCACTATCAATCAACAGAAGTCTTCCACCCCTGTCCTCCCAATTAATGACATAACTACCCCTAATCTCCATGAAGAAATCCCCCAAGCAAAATCACCTACAACTGATAATCAATCTGAACATTCTATTAATCAACAGGAATCTGATAATGACAATAATTGTGTATATAAACTAAACAAAAGAGTCCCCCAATCTGACTCCTCTCATGTTCCTGAATCTTCAAGTACCACCAGAGAAGCAAATACAGATGAAACCCTGAAACAACCTAAAAGGAAGAAGAAGAAAAAAGAACAACTAAATGAGTCAGGGAAATCTGAAATAACTAAAAGTAGACCTGTAACTGAAAAAATAGAATTAACAAAAGTAGAACAACTAAATGAGGCAAGGAAATCTGAAATAACTAAAAGTAGAACTCTAGAGGAACAAATATCTCCTCTAAAATCAATTATTGAAGACAATGAAAGTAAATATCCTCTTACCTACCATCAATTTAAATCCTTTCTGGAAAATTCTTTTAATGCTTCTGACCCCATCCTCATTGCCAAAGATTATTTACCTGATATATCAGCTCTCCTTCAAATGATGTCTAATCTGTACCAACATCTTCCAAATGCAACAATAAAAAGAAGATTTACCAGACTTTGTAAAAAAATGAAGTCTGTTCTACCACCCTCTGAAGAATCATGTACTGAATCCGACTCCAGTGCAGACATCAGCTCCAACTAATGAATATTCTCCAATGGAATGTCAACGGTTTCTATCCTAGACTAGAAAGTTTACAGCACTTGTGCGACCTTACCCAGCCAGATGTCATCTGCATTCAAGAAACTAATTTTAAAGAGTCCCATCATGGCCATATTAAAGGTTATAAATGCTTCTTCAGAAACAGAACTACTACTAATCATGCCAGTGGTGGAGTTGCAATATATATTAAAGACCACATCCCATATGAAGAATTGAACTTGCAATCTAATATTGAAACAAATGCCATCAAGATACTCTCACCAACTTCAATTAGTATATGTAATTTATACTTACCAAACAGCTACAATTTTGACGCACAAGAATTAATCGACATAATTAATAAACTGGAAAAGCCTTTCCTCATTTTAGGGGATTTCAACAGTCATAACACTGTATGGGGGTCTCATAAAACAGATAACAGAGGCCTTGTGCTTGAAGACATCTTTGAATACCACGATTGCATTGTATTAAACACTGGAGAATCTACACATGTCAATATCAACAACAATAATTTTAGCGCCATAGATTTATCTATATCATCAGCATCCCTTGCACACAAATGCTCTTGGAACGTTTCAGACTACCCATATGATAGCGATCATTTCCCCATTTTTATTGGTATTAACAACATAAATATTACACCTGCTCCTTCAGTCCAAATAAACAGATGGAACTTCAACAAAGCCAATTGGGAAGAATATCAGAACTTCATTTCTGCATCTCCAATAGACGATAATATTCCCTTTAAATTTAACAACATTGATGCTACCATCCAAGCCTTCTGTAATTTGATTATTACTGCAGCAAACTTGGCTATTCCTAAGTTATTTTTCAATATTAAAAGAGCAAACACACCTTGGTGGAATAACGACTGTAAAGAAGCAATAAGGAATTCCAAACATGCATTTAACCGTTATAAGAAACATAAATCAACTGAGAACAGGCTTGAATACAAAAGGACCAGAGCTATCACCAGAAGAGTCATCAAAGAAAGCAAAACCAATTCTTGGTCTAAATACTTATCATCATTAAACGGTAACTGTAACATCAATGATACATGGAGAACAATCAAAGCTATTCAGGGAAATAAAAAATCAACTAGTATCCACTTTATTAAAAGCAACGACAAAATACTTACCGCCCCATCTGACATTGCTAACCAATTTGCCAAGACATTCTCCAATAACTCAAGTTCCAACAACTACATGCACGAATTTCTTTCACATAAAAACGAACAAGAAACCAAACTAATTCCTAAAGGGAATGAAATTTTAGCAAATAAATACCAACTTAACGTGGATATCTCACCACATGAACTTGATGAAGTTATTGAATCATCCAACAATTCTTCTCCTGGCCCCGACAATATTCCAAATATTCTCCTTAAAAAGCTACCCCCTAAAGGAAAATATATTCTATTACGCATCTACAATTGTATATGGAGAGGAAAGACCTTCCCAAGCACCTGGAGACTGGCTACTGTCATTCCTGTTCCTAAGCCCGGTAAAGATCCGGCTATAACTGATAACTACCGTCCAATATCTCTAACATCTAATATGTGCAAAATTCTTGAGCGGATCATCAACAATAGACTACGTTGGTTTCTGGACTCCCAACAAATTTTGGCTAACAACCAGTTTGGTTTCCGTCAAGGACACTCCACACAATCTCACCTACTGAATACTGCCACATTCATCCAAGAAGCATTCATCAATCACCAACACGTACTTGCTGTGAACTTAGACATAGAAAAGGCTTATGACATGGTCTGGACCTATAGAGTACTTAGAATTCTTCACAACATCGGTGTTCATGGAAATATGTTCGAGTTCATCCGCAATTTTACACTTAATAGACAGCTTCAAGTCAGAATTAATAATCAAATATCTCAACCTAGGATGCTTGAAAATGGTCTTCCACAAGGGTCAGTTTTGAGCGTAACACTTTTCCTTATCGCAATCAATGACGTGGATAAGGATATTGCCTTACCTGTTACGGTAAGGAAATACGCGGATGACATCATTGTTCTATGTAAAGGCAATAATCTGCTGAACACTCAAGAGTACATGCAAGAAGCTCTCGACAAACTCTCCGAATTTTCCCTGAAGTCAGGATTTAAATTCTCCACCAAAAAATCTGAATGTATCCTATTTTCAAGGAATAGGCACTATACGTTGCCGCATCTTTTACTGGGTTCTCATGTCCTACCTGCGGTCCGCTGTACTAAAATTCTAGGCCTATACTTTGATAACAAATTGAGCTGGAAACAACATATCCAGAAGCTGATTGACAACTGTAAAAAACGGCTTAACATTCTCAAATATCTTAACCACAACAACTGGGGAGCGAATATAGACATCCTGCTTCTTACCTATAAAACAATTATCAGAAGTAAGATTGACTATGGATCTATCATTTACAACTCAGCTAGCATAAGTGTTCTTAGCAAGCTAGACACCCTACACAATCAAGCGCTCCGCTTATGTACAGGATGCCTCCGTACCACGCCTATTGGTAGCTTACTTACTGAAGCCAAGGAGCCATCTCTACAATTCCGACGCCAATTGCTCGGCATGAAGTATGCAATTAAAGCTGGCTCGTCTATCAATCCAATTATAACCAACAATGTTTCACCATACCTTCGGGATCTCTTCAAGAAACATAAATCAATCATTCCCTTTTATCTAAAAATCAAGGAACCTCTCGAAATACTTAATATTCAACTCTCTCAGATTGAAAAACACCGCCCATGCAAAATTCAACCTTGGCTGTTACAAGAATTCAAAATTGACCTGTCTTTACTGAAACTTGAGAAAAGTTCATCCTCAGATGAATACAGGACATCTATTCTCAATGATTTTGCTGAGAAATACAAGTCACACACTGTTATCGGTATCAAGTCCATTCTCAAGACTGACGGTCCGGAAGTCAATGTGTATACCGCTGAGCGCAACACATTGTATACATTCAAACCCCACGTAAGCCTTACAACTACGGGTTTATATGGAATCATGCAGGCTTTAAAACTGGTCAAAGAACTTACGCACCCCTCTTTCTCAATTGTAACTAACTCATCAAGCACTCTACTCCAGTTAAACCATAGTAAGCGCAAATGCGAAATCTTACAAACAATCACTGAACTCTACCATCAGATATCATTAACGGGAAAAGATATCTCATTTGCCTGGATCCCCACATCCTTGGAAAACAACGTTACTCAAGAGTTCAGCACAGCGACTTCTTTCTTGGTAAACCTCAAACAAGACAATACAGTTCATAACCTAGTTAACACTACAACTGACATCCTAAAATTTATGAACAAAAGAATGTTGACTAACTGGAATCAAGAATGGGCCAAATACAAAGCCAGCCACCTCCACAAAACGCAATCAGATTTCTTCTCAGTGTATCTAGATAAACGAATGACTAGGCGAGAACAAGTAGTGCTATCCAGACTTCGCTCCGGACATACTAAGTTAACACACACACACCTGTTTCACAAACTACCCGCACCCCTCTGTGACTTTTGTGAGGTTCAACTAACGGTATCTCATATTTTGAACGTTTGTCCTAAGTTCCAGGAAGAAAGAGATGGCCTATCACCGGAGCAACAATTCGAAGCAGTTGTATATTCCAAGTCCTATCAACAGGAAATCATAAGATTTTGTCAGAACATTAATATATTTAATAAAATATAAGTGGTTCCCTGTACATATTATCATACCAGCCATGATTGGATGTCAAGTTTTGTACTATTATTTTGTACCTCATTTCTATTGTAAACTTTGTGCTATGTATATATATAAATAATGCAAAATCAAATATGAATATGTAAAATACTGAAAAGTCGCTAAGAACCTTTGGTTGATGCGACTATAATAAACAAAAAAAAAAAAGAATGTTTGTTTGTACGTTATTGATTTTATTTGTTTCCTTTTGGTTTGCAACGTGTTTCGTGTTGATGTTTGTGTAGCAGCGTGTGTCTACATGTCACTCACTTGCAGTGAGAGCTAGTGCAACGAATCCTGAAAAAAGTCCGCCTTGGGCAATCGCATATATTTTATTCACTTATTCTTGGAAGGACCGATAACAGAGTGATACATGTTTGAATTTTTAGCGGCATTTTTTTTTTGTTTTCAAGACGAGTTTTTTCAATGTTTACATCACACAGCTGGCTTACGAAACGTTACTGTTATCGCAGTATGTTAGTATCGAGTGTCATTAGAAGTCTGAGGCGTTTTATTTTGTTTCCTTATTCGCTCTTATGAGACACGTTTTTCGTGTTGGTCAATTTCAATGTTATCGTAGCTTGCTCGCACTACGAGTATGCATCAGACTAAGCATACTCGTAGGTTGTGGGAGTGGAACGACGACTCGTGACGCGGTTCTGAAGTGTTCATTTTCCAATTCTGGGGCGACGCTGAAATTCCTCTAATACTTTGTGATATTTACAGTTGGTAAACTGGGTTTCCGGGAGGTTTTCAAACAGAATTCACATTGGTACTGCGTTTAATTGTACCGTTTAGTCCATACACATGTCTTGTATCGCCACTAGCCATTTTCATTTGTCCCTCGTCTCATTACGACGACATTGGTGGAGGAAAGACAAATGGTTTCCGAAGGTATTGTTTTCACATAATCTTCCCGCAAGGTATCCACAGCAAGAAAATTAAGTTCTGTACAAGACATGTTGTTTTTCTGTTCTTTTTTGGTTATCTAACGTCGCTTCAACATCTAGGTCATTAGCGACCACTATTGGAGTTAACTGTATGGTAATTATGAAGATGAAACGATACGGTGATGATAAGAGGTGAAAAGGACGAACACAAATACAACCATGCGCGAGGCGGGACTCGAAACCGCGATCCTTCGGTCCGAGATCGCTACGACACTACTGCCTCAGTAATCTCGGCTACCGGATCGGCTACTGTTCTTTTCGCTTCTCAAGAATCGCCTCACAGATGCCTGACGGTTCCCAGGTCACCCTCTGAAGCGCTGCACGCCCTTCACCGCACACTTCCTTCCGTGGAGCGCAACGCGTTCCTCGCGTGACTATTCGTATCCGCTTCCAGCACTCGAAGCAAACAGCTGTCGACATAATCCATCTCCCTCTGTGATGATTTCATCCGTTTGTTGGAAAAGGTGAAAAAAAAGTCTGGTGGAATTAACCTGGAAGCGCCGAAAAAATGTTTTTTATGCTATTAAATTTCACACGAACCTTTTATTTGTGTTTCGATTTAAGTTATGACGTTGATACTTTTTGCTTTGGTGCACATGAATGACGCAGAATAAATTAGGGATGCTCGTACTGCCGCGTTCTAAATCAACACAATAAATGCTCTGGATGTTTGTTGCGCAGATGTACTCGTTTGTACGGCGGATTTTAGGTTTTGTCTGGATGGATGAGTCTCAATTGCAGTCGTAGAAACGCATATTTTATTTCACATTTCCTTGTTGAAATATTTGTCTTTCTATGAAAGTAATAGCGGAGAATTAAAAAGTCGTTCATTTGTAGTCCATGTTAAGTAATTGTGCTGATGCGTTTATAATGAAAATGGTTTGTAGTTAGGTTCAAAAGCAATTTACCGCCCGAAGGTGATGAAATATAAATCCACCTGGAGAAATTAAATTTATGATGTTTTATAAAGAGTTTCTACGTTTGAAGTAAGATTCTAGAAAATTAACTGTTATTGTGATACTGTGAATATATTCCGGAATTGCTAGACCTCCTTGACTTCTTTCACCAGAGTTACTTTTTATCCTTGCTTTACGATCTTAATTTTATTACGAAATTTCCTGTCTCGACTACTTTTACTTTCACTTTTACTCCTTTCTCGTTTTACAACTTCGTGAATACAAGAATGTTCTGATATCTTGCCTCAAAACTCGGCAAAAGTGTGATCACTTACATCGGTTATGGAGAATTTAGCTTTAAACGTAAATCTTATACACTGTATAGTCAAAACTTTCTGACTCATTATGCCATTTTGCTAAAAAATCATCTTTCATGCTCGTAAATTCCTACACAATATATTTTATGTACTGCATATCATTTGATTATAAGTCCTATGATTTCAAATAACATACTTTTTCAATTTTTGTTCCTTTTGGCATGGTGCATATGATCTCAAATAACCAAGGATTGATTCAACAGTCACATTATTACACTTACATTTCAGTTCAATAATCATCCGAGATCGTCCGCCATGTACTTTCACAATGCAGGTCTTGGATGAAATCTTAGAAGTCATGTTTTACAACTTCAGTTTATTATGGGAGTCGACTGTCGATGGCTTTGCTGTCACCCTCGGTCTAACAGTAGGTGGCGAAGTTCGGGAGACAGGGCACAGTCTGCCTCTTTTTTCTTATTTACTCAGGCCAGCATGTCTGCTTTACAGCAATTGTTTTAATCTCCCAGCTTTCGCCACCTCTTGCTAGACTCATGATGACGGAAAAACCGTCCAAAGCCGACTCTCCTAATAAATTTAAATTGACACAGATGACGTCCATTGTTTTGTCCTTGAATAATGTCAACAACACCACATTAGCATTCCTACAATTCCTAGAATGTGGATATTGTCTATTAGGTTAAACAGTTCAACAAATAAACGTACTGAAGATTTTTTTCCTAGAAGACACTGGTGCTATGAGTTTTCATCTTCAATGTTGAGAAGATCATATCGCTTCAAACATCTGTAATGAACAAACTTTTTATGAGCAACTTTTTGCGTCTTTCACTGCATACATTGCTCATTAGTTTAATAATTTTTTTCATTATTTTCATATTTTCATTCTATCATTTATTTATACTCCAATTTACACGCATGACATCACTCATTCTGATGCACTAAAAAGCAGGACACAAACTAACATCAAACATACGATTCGCACAAATCAGCATACGTACGCCCACGATACTGGAAATAAACCGAACATATGCTGTGATAAGTGTAGTGCAAACAGTGTTAGGTTTGGAAACAAGTCTGAATGTATTCAACTGAGGCGAGAATCTTAGTTCTCATTTCTTCAATGTAGATTTTTAGGAGCTATCCTGATATTTTCCAGTATTTCTGGGTAAAAGTTCAAAATGCATTCGTGTAATAACAATTTTAGTGTTTTGATTAATTGATGTGTCCATGCACGTCAACTGTAGTGTTCATTAACCCCGTGATTGTAACGAATGATTTTTCCCCGGGAGGCAGCAGTGTTTCTCCTACGCTGGATGGTGAGATCCGGCGCTGACTTACACATCGGCTTGCGGGGAATTTCTCTTTCAAGAGACTACTCCGGCAGGTTACTGCCCTAGTCAGTGCAAGCTCTGAGCTCACAACTGGTCTCTCGACATGTGTGTTAGTGTAATGAACATACGTGTGTGTGTGTGTGTGTGTGTGTGTAGTGGGAGAGAATAGGACAAGGAAGAGGCACGAAGGATCTCTCGCTATTCTTGGCTCACTTAAGGCACTGATCTGATATTATCCATATTTCAATATTCAGCTGTCAGCTCCCCGGAATTATCCAAGAGTAACTTTATGGATATTAAATGTTGATATGAATGACTTTACTCTCATCCTGCTCTTCTCAGATGATACGAACATTTCTTTTTATAATCCCTTCACAATTATGAAAAATCATGCAATAGGAGAAAATTGCAAGAATAAAATATTGTATGGAGAGAAGAAAGCTATCATAATTAAAATTAACATGCTTCTTTAAAATTCAGTCATACTGCTCGTTGTGTGTATTTTGCGAATGTTTACTCCCGCTTGAGATGCGGCAAAATATTCTGAGGAAACACATCTTATAACTCTAACTCTAGATTACAGAAAAGAATTGTACGAATAACAAGAAAATCTACCCTCGTGATTATTATAAACATCTCTTTATTAAGCTATGAATTATACCATTTTATTGCCTCTTAATTTACGAATCGGTGGTATTTTTGAAGACCGACTCACTCAGGTGTGGGAACATATTTTCATCCAATACATATATCTGTAATTAGAACACTTGACGTATAATTCATTTTTGTTAGATGTATTGAGGGTAGTTTGTGATGGTTCCTTGTTTTCCGTCTAGGCATAAATATAACTTCACTATCTGTGCATGTTTTCTAGTGCTCATTGGGACATAGTTACTCAAATAATCCTTTCCTTGTTCTCATGACAGTTGATTTATTAACGAAGGGCGCGATAAATTATTATATGCAAAATATGTTCCTGATTTGCCTTTTCAAATAATTTTTATTACACGGGAGATAATATTTTCCCTCAATTCTTGCCAAAAAAACTCTCGTTTCGATCTGTCAACATTAAATAATACAAGAGTAAGGATTCTATATCCCAAGTAAACTTTCACAGATACCACTTCTCTCGATAGGAACACAGTTTTACTGTTTTTGTCGTTGTATAAATAAATAAAATAAAATAAAAAACTAATAATATTAATGAAAGTAAAAGTGCACACAAATTGTAGAAAAGAGAATTTGTTAGAAGTAAGATTATCATGGGTGTCTATATAGTCCAATTTTAATTTCTACCCTTTCTAAACCACCTAGCTAATAGAAAGAAGTAACACAAACTACTTTTTAAAATAAATTTCGAAATGCATGAGAAATGCTTTAAACAAACTAGGAATTGAGTCTTGATCTTCATGAAACAATTCTGAATCAATACTTATATTCCTGATACTTGTAAGTAGGTTTTCCATTTAAAATTTACAAAATATCGTTTAATAAACCACTTGCTTGGTCGTATTTTTAAATTAATATTTAGACCATCAGAAAATATTTTATAATTTTATCTAGTTATTTACAAAAACATAGAACTTGAAATTAAAAAATTAAGGTGACTCATGCGAGACCTTGCTCATTCTAAGTAATGACTGTAACAATGCAAACACATTACTAAGTTAAGCGTCAATTTGATTGCACTGTCAATGCAATTTTTTGCTGATTTTCTCACTGTTGACCTTTGATTACATGTGCCTCATTTCACGGCGGCACGCCAGCTCCCTTGTGTGTATAATAGCTTCGTAACTGTGGTGTAATTTTGCAGAATTTTGTATTAAATGAGCCATTCATTTGTATGGAAAATGTTCGTTGACTACTCCGTTATTCAAAATGAATTTGCAAAATAATTGTGTTTTATCAGTTATAATGTTTATGTAGTTAAAGCATTTATATTGAACACGAAACGTTATTTGTAAGCGCGCAAAATGCAGATATAAAAATGACGATGTACGTCTGGAACCCTCTCTCCCTTCGGAATACGATTTCCCCGGTACAGAATATATTGCATTTTCCCGTTACAGATCCGAACGCGCTGAAACAGCGAATATTGATGATGAAGAGACGCTCGACATCTATTATTACGCTAATGAAGACGATATTGATAACATGAAATGAACGCTCACAAAGAGCATAAACAACTTAATGCAGTTAACCTCAGCGTTCGGCTCGACAACTTACACAATACATTTACGCGCCTGATAGATACGAAAACTCAATTATCCGATAGAAAAAGTGCAGTGCCGAGCGACAGTTTTGTTTGCTTATATTCCATCAACGACCTCGTTCTTCCCTGATAGGCTGGAGCGCCCGGGCTATCACGCCTTCCATCGGATGGGTTCCACTCACCTCTCTCGTTTTAGGGGCTTTTCATTTGCGCGGCGCGGCGCGGCGCGGCGGAGCGGAGCGGGCTGGGCTCTGCCACGGGCGGGGTGGCGAGACGACGGGAGGGTGGGAGGGTAAGTGAGTGGGGGGGGCCGGAGGGCGGGAGAGGGAGGGGATGGGGGGATGGGCGCCGCGCTGCGCGCTATCTTCTCCTCCACGCGCCTCCCGCACTGTTGATCTCCGCTCCGTTCTCCTCTCCCCTTCGCCGCGCCGGCTTCACGGCTTTCCTGGCACGCCCCAGACCAGAAGTAGCGACCTACCTGCTTTGGTGCACAGTCGGGGCGTGAGGTAAAATACTTTTTTTAAAAACAAAAGTTTGTGTTATGAAACACCCTTGACAAAACTTTAAGAAAAAACAAGTAAGATATACATACATTAATATGAATTTAACTATTTGAAAGAATGTTCCTGTTGGGTTGATCTTGACACGATATGAACGATTATATGGGAAGATTCTTCCATCATGGCTGAAGAGACGCTGGTCATAATTCTCCGCGTGTTCGAGAAAGAAGTACTGCAATAGTTTCTTTGTGTAGTTCCATACGTTGACACTGTTCATTTTCTTGGAACTAGCTACCGCAGTAGTTTTCTATTGTCTGTTGGTGCTTCCCTTTTCACAGCACCTGACTCACGATGTTTTACACCACATCTTGCTGCCTCAAAGCTTTGCTTTCGAAGAACCTTGTACAGTCTTCTGCCGTTACTTGCCCTCCCTCGTCATGCCTTTGCTCTCGACCCTTCATATTCAATTTCGCTAGGCTCTGGTGCTCCCCCCATCTTTCCGTTAAACTTTCGCTATCGACGAAATGTACCTTTTGCTGCTACAACTGTCGCAGTTGCTGGAATTTTTGACACCATCTCTTGTTTATTTTCTTGCGACAGTTCTCTGGTTTCTTCTGTACCTTCTTCAGCCGTTTTTTACTATCTTTTTATTCTTTTTCTTTATTTCAATTTTTCTCGTGTTAATTTGTGTTAAGTCTTTAACATTTTTAATTTCATTTAATGATTTTAATTCTAATCCCTTTTTTCTTTTCGTTTAGTTTTTAACGTTCTTTAATTATTTTCCATTCTCTATTTCTTCACCGAAGTGTCTCAGCAGTTTTCTTCTTTGATTTATTCTTTATTTTCTGTATCCTTTCAAGTAATTCCTAGTACCCGTACTTTCTTCTTCATTAATTTATCACCCTACCTTTGGCCCTTGCATCTCATCACCGCCTAACACTGCTTTTCACTTTCGCTTAATTTCTCCTCCGCTCACAATCACAACATCCTGTCACCACCACGCGTTCTAGTTCGTGTGCCCTTGCGCCTCCTAGTCTCCCTCTGTACCGTCGCTACATCCCCCTCGCCCGCCGCCACCTGCCACCACCGCCTCTTCCACCTGCCGCTGTCGTTCCCCACCCTCCAGCCCGACGACCATGTTTACGAGCTCTTCACTTCAACGTGTGCTGGTTTACGTCCCGCGGAGACGAATGCTCGCGGCAGTTCGTGACGCGGCTGCGGGTTTCGAACGAGTCTGGCGAGGGCGATCGAGCAGCCACCGTGGCTGCCGCCGCCGCCCCGCGCCGCCGCCGCCACCGCCGCCACGGCCGCTACCGCCGCCACCGTCTCCGCCGCCCCCGCCTCCGCCGCCCCCGCCCCCGCCGCTGCCGCCACCACCCCCAACCCTGCCCCTGCCGCCGCGCCGCGCCGCCTCCGCCACCGCCACCGCCACCGCCGCCACCACCGCCACCACCATCGCCGCCGCCGCCACTGCCGTCACCACTGCCGCCGCCATTGCCGCCTCCATCGCCGCCACCGCGGACCGGCTGCTCACCTCGCGGCTTAACTGGCCCGCGCGACCCTGCGGCTTCCGCCTACGGTCCACTGCCTGCTGCTGCCGCCGCTACCGCCAACCGATGTAGCGCTTTGGCCAACGCCACTCTTCATGAAAGGCAATTGTTTGTTGCGTCTTTTGAGTGGGCCGTTTCCTCTCGAAATCTGTTGGATTTCCAAGCGGAGCGGTAGCTCAAAGCGAACGTGGAAAAGTCGCGTGCGAGACACTGCATTGAAGGAAGTTTTTTAGAATGCACGTTCGTTTTGCAGATTGGAGAGGTAACATGAATGTGAAAGGCCTTTTAATACGTTGTATTAAAGGTAAACCATGTTTTTTAATTTTTCAAGACTAAAAGGTTGTACTACATTGAACGAGAAATATGTTAACTATCAACAATAAGTTTAGTATTGAGGAATGTTAATTTTACATTTAACTGAATTAAGCTATTCGTCAAAGTGTCGTTACTTTGTTTACTGCTTTAGAACCTCTTCTTAAATGGTTTCTCCCAAATTCGAACGCTTTCTACCAGATACGCGGATCATATTTTTATCAATTTTATTCTTGAATATACCGTCTAACCACACCTTGACCGGGTGGGATTTTATTTTCTAAATTCTGTGCCAACTGTAATTTATAACATCTCCTTAATTTCGCGGCGTAATTTATTACAGTTTCCTGTTCTCGCTTTGTAAATGTTTTCTCGGTAAATACATCCAAATGAAAATTAATATCAGGAAAGAAAGCGTTATCTATTTTTCATTAGCAGCATAACATTTCGAGCGCAGACATTTACGAGGAACGCCGTGAAATTATTCACATATCTGTGAATAATACCAGTTTTTCTCATCTTACATCGCCTCAGCCTTGGTTTAAGATAAAATGAATTTGCTCATTTCATGTGAGTTCATATTCAATGATTATAACTAGATATTTCTGTTTAAATATATGTGGCTTGCAGAAATTAATGAAGTTATTAAGTTGTAATTCATAATTACTTTGAAGGCCAAATGAGATTTATGAACTAGGGCTTAAACTCCCTGAACGAATAAAAAATAATGCGTTTTTAAAGATATTTTTCATTGTAAATTAATTATTTGTGAAAAATAATTTATTCTTTGTGAAATAAAGTCTTAACGGAGAAATGGAGAGATACATTGTATTTACTGCTGAGGTGGAATTCGCCACATCACAAATTAGGTGGTTGGGAATGTATAAAAATACCACATATTCAACATTCAGAATATGACTGAACAGTTTTAGGTCCTGGATTTTAGGATGAAAGGTTTACAAAACAGTCGATTTTCTCGTTATGAGCGCGCCATATACCAAACCATGAATGTCATGTGAAACACTTCCCCCGTCCTTCATAATGCTTTTATAATGAACACGTGCACAACCCGGTGAATAGATGATTCTTGCATTGCATAAAATGTTCTTTTTTGTTTCCTCTTTTAAATTTTGTGCACATGAATGGTATATATGTTTGTGTGTGTGCGCGTGTTAATGTGTGTGTGTGTGTGTTAATGTGTGTGTGTGTGTGTGTGAAAGAGATGGAGAGTATGTGTTCGCATATTTCTGTGTGTTAATAACTATTTTTGCGGACTCTTTATTAAATGCAAATCATTCAATTGTTATTAAAATTGTATTTAAATACACAAAACCGATATTTCATTTCACAAAATCATGCGAAGAGCATGCGTTGTAAAAAAGGAAATATTCCAAATACTTCACACGAACTGCAACGCCCATTTTATTCAGAGTAAAAAATTTAAAGATCATATTGTGAAGTGCAGGGCGGGGACGGGTAGTCCACACTAGACGTAAACCAAGGCAGATACAACAGGTCAATTCTTTGTACCGATCGTCTTAAATTTGGTACATTAAAAATATATATGTATTCTGGTATTATCCCCGTGCTAACACACATTAACACACTGATGGTGCATTTTCTTGTTAAAACGTTTGTATCAACGGATGTCTAATATTAAGCAAATCTGAATGAAAAACTGTTCTTGGTGATTTGCTCTTTAATATTCACAAAAAATTAATTTATTAACAACCATTTCTCACATGGTGTACGTTCATCTGTTCAAGAAATATACGAACATACGTGCGAGACTTCACTGACACATACTGAACGTTTACGTAATGGAAAAATATCATTTTTGTGAGGTCATGAATGTGTCTAAATCGGCGTGCTATCTAGTAGTAACGGAACAAAAGTTACTTGCGTACATCAACATTTTCACAAGATTCTACTTTTATCGCATTTCTACAAATATACTAACTAAACATATTATTTCTTCAATTTTATAAGCATTATACTCTGAAAAAGTTTTGCATGTAAAAAGTGCGTGGAGCGTGTTCGTCAGGAAGCTCACTCAATGCTATTGACCGTATTTGCTCGTGCCTATCCAGAGAAGAAGAATCGTATGTTCGCATCATCCACACCCTCTACTCCGTCTCTGGCTCCATGCTCCTCCTCACCCTACTCGCCACCCCCGCGTTTTTCAGCATTCCAATCTTCGCCATATTTCTCCATTCCCCAATCCTTCCACTCCGCTCCCCATCTCCCCGTGCCTCGTCTGCCCACTTGTCACCCCCGCTTCTAGTCTCCACGCTCCTCGTGTCCCCGTTCCTCCTGTCCCCGCCTCGTCTCCGTTGCTCATCTCCACGTCCCCCTGCTCCTCGTGCTCCCTACTCCCCTCGTCCCCTTCGCCTCGACCCCCGCCCTCGTCCCCCGCTTCCTCGTCCCCGCCTCGTCCCCCTGCCTCGTTCCGCCTCGTCCCCCTGCCTCTCGTCCCCCTGCTCTTCGTCTCGCCGCTAGGTGTCCCCGCTCCTCGTCCCTGTTCCTCTGTGGGGCGTCCCTGCCTCGTCTCCCCGCTCCTCGTCTCCCTGCCTCGTCTCCCCGCTCCTCGTCTCCCCGTTCCTCGTCTCCCCGCTCCTCGTCTCCCCGCTCCTCGTCTCCCCGCTCCTCGTCTCCCCGCTAGTGTTCCCGTTCCTCGTGTCCCCGCTCCTCGTGTCCCCGCTCCTCGTCTCCCCGCTCCTCGTCTCCCCGCTCCTCGTCTCCCCGCTCCTCGTCTGCCCGCTCCTCGTCTCCCCGCTCCTCGTCTCCCCGCTCCTCGTCTCTCGGCTCCTCGTCCCCCCGCTCGTGTCCTTCGCTCCTCGTGTCCTTCGCTCCTCGTGTCCCCGCTCTTCATCTCATTTCCCCGCTCCTTGTTAGCCCGCATCCGCCTCTGAGACCTAGCATTGCGACAGGGCTGATTTTTGCGGTGTGCTCCCGAGCTACGCCACGCTGCGCCGCGAAACGCCCCCTTCCCCGCACCACGCTGCCGGGGCTTAAACCGTGTAGAATTATCGGGTCGGATTGGGCGGCGGTGCACCAAACGGATTGCGGTTAGTGCCCAGATCGGCGGAGCAGCCGTGCTGGGGGAGCCGCCGCGAGGCCGAGGACGACAGCAGGGACGGCGACGAGGACGACGAAGTGGAAGGAGGTAGAGCGTCAGCGGGAAGCGACGTATGGGACGGCGCGGCCCGTTTCCTCCGCTTTCCCCTTCTCTCTCACTCTCGTTTTCTCCTTCTCTTGCCCTGCGTCCTGTGCAGTCGTCCTTTCCCACGTTACGGCCGAGACCGCTCGTAAATAACAGAAAAAAGATTACCTGCTTGTAGATTACTTTCATTTATTTTAACCCTTTTATTGACTCCGGGCCACTTTTTAAGGAAATGTTACTCATCTTGGAAGCCGCTGCATAGAGCACAAAATCAAAAAATATTATTAATATGGATGAAAGAACAAAAATGTAAAATTCCCAGTGGAAAATAAATTCCAAGCCCCGCCTTTTGAATGCTTTGTGGCGTTCGAACCGCAAAAAAAAGTGGCAAGTTGTAATTACTTTGGCTCACTACGAACATTAAATTCGCAAATTGAATGTTTGCGGTCGCAAAGTTTTGGTACCTGCTCGTCGACCGCATCGCGATTCGCACACGCACCATCTCCAACCATCCAAACTGGACTTTTTTTATCCGCAATAACTGAGTCACCTTTGACTTTGCTCGGCAGAGCGTTTAAAAGCGTATTCCCACGGCTGCGCACACACAGGGCACGCTCGCTCGCAACGCAATTCATTTGTCCGAAGTTGGAGCAAGGTGTTCAACCCACGCATTATGTGGGCCTTTGCGGCGCGCTTTATTCGCGTTTGCGTATCGGATAAAAACTCATTTATGACCTATTAAGGGGGGCGTTTATTTGCGGGGGCGGACAGCCGCCGTCGTGTGGGGGGCGTCCGGCCGCGCAGTTTCCGCTCGCGATACGCTTTATTTACGTACTGCCCGGCGCGTGGCGCGTTCCACGGCCGTCCTCGCCGACCTCTCCGTCCTCGTCCATCCCCGGCGGCGTCGCGGTCGCGGTGCGGTGCGGACGTCGCCGTGCTCTGCGCGTCCCTAGAGAAATTATTTCGTCCGAAAAAAGCGCATCATCACGACGAAATTTATGATTGCTACTTAATAATCTGCCGGTATACGGCTCCATAAAGCGATGATATGCGCGAGGCGAAGTATGGGTATAAATGAGATTTATGGAGCAGATACCTTGATATTCCGTTTAATGAACTGGGTAAGGCGCGACGACGGTGGCAAGCGGCGTTCGTCGAGCCGTTGGAGGCGGTGGGAGGAGGGAGCGGGACGGGGCGGGGCGGCGTGGAGAGGCGTGTGACGATGGATGCGAGAGCGACTGAGCGCTGGACGTCAGGGCGGGAGGCGTGGTCGGAGTAGTCCCCGTCGCACGACGGCTTCGGCGAACCTGGTTCGGTCCTGCTTAGCCCCGCCGTCCCCCTAGACTCGCTCCCACCGGCCTTAACGGTGCGCGGCTAAAAACGCCATTACCCATAATTCCTTCTGTCCACACGGCGCTTCCAACCTTAAAAGCGGCACGGTTTCACTCCTCGATTGAGCATAAACGCAAACATCGAGAACGCTACTTCTGCGCGCGGCATCGAGCGTTTGTGTGCGCGGCTGTTGACAGCGCCGTTCCGTCCTCGCCTCCGCCCGCCCTGCCACGCCTCCTCTCCGCTGGGTGCCCGCCTGGGCCGTCCCCGGCCCCACCCGCCCCGCCCCCGGCCCCGCCCCGCCCCGCCCCCGGCCCCGCCCCGCCCCGCCCCCGCCCTCCCCCAACCCCGTTCTCGCCCCCTCCCCGCGCCCGGGCCCGGCCCCGCCTCAGCCCCTGCCCGCCGCGCCCCCTTCCTGCCCCGCCCCTGCCCCACCCATCGCGGCTCGTTCGCGACCGCGCGGCTCAGCGCCCGCTCGACGCGACGGATCCCGCGAGATGGAGAACCCGTATCGGCGCGAAGCGAAAAAGCGTAAAGCTGCTCCGGGCGGCCGCCGAAGGTGGCCTGGGCGCTCGGCGGGCCCACATTCCGCAACGGCATTGCGCGGATAGCTCGTGCGGGCGCGGTCGGGAGGGTGGGCGGGCGGCCGGGCCGAACGGATCGAAACCGTGAAAATTCATTCCGACGCACGAGGAGATCGAGTGGTATCGGATGAGCGCAAACTGACCATAACGACGGAAATGCCGCAGCGCGATGCGCAATATAGTACTTTCAAAAACTGTAATATCGTTACCAGCTGCGCGTGAGTGCGGCTATTACTCTGGAAGTGTCTTTGAAACGGTTTCCTTTACGAAATTATATGCTAATTTTTTTTCTAGTGATCCGATTTTATATCTCGTTTGTTCCTGGCCACTCTTTAAAGCAAATATAATTCACAACTGTCATCTTGTAACATTTGCTTGTTTTTTTAAGTTGTATGAAGTTCATCCAATAGCCGTAACGATCGTTGTTTTCTGCGAGAGGTTTTTTACAACTGCCCGCGAATGTAGCGACAACGCCTTTCTTCTGAATTAAGATTGGATGGTATTAAATTGACGGACATCGAAATTGAAAGGACTCGAATAACGATGGTATTATATCCCACACAGTGAGTTTGTAACTGGATATTTTTGGTCGACCTCCGGGGAAGAGTTATTGGTAATAAAGTCTGGAAAGCGCATCAGTGGAAGAGTGTTGAACGTTGTTCGTGCGTAATAAGAGGGAAATTTCATAATATTTAACGACTTCTTAGAGCTTAGTGTAAAATTTATTCAATTATTCTTTAGCTCCTACTTAAGACACGACATTACACCCCACCTACGCATTTTCGCACGTTTCTTGTTTCATGACTCATTTTACGAAACGCTTACAATTTTTTATCGTCTAGCTTTATAGTGGATCATGATGTATTATTAAAGAAGAAATTTTGTTAACTCGTAACGTTTTACATTGAAAAGTGAACTTCTACGGGAATTATTGAATTGTTTGAGCAATTCAAAAATGTTAAAAAGGAGTCCAAAAACCGAAAACGCTGCAAATCTTCCCAATCGTACACCCGTGACTGCTCACAAGACAGAGGCACCACTTCCTGTCATAACTCAAGACGAATTTAGTGTTATAATAATGAAAGAGATTTTCGTCGCTTTCCTGATCCCCGCAACCCTCCTCTACCATCGTCCAAAGCGCGCGCAAACTACGTAATATAAAGAGCCTAGGAAACCAAAAGACATGAAACTGCGCATCCTAGCCCACCTGAAAACACACATTCCTACCGACTCTAAAAAATAGGTACTAATTTTAACAGACAGACATAGTCGTCATATTTACTCCATTCTCATTGGGAAGTTACTCACCAGCTATTCATTTTCATGTTTTTAATCCTAATGGAAGGTTTGATTTACACTTGAAAACATGAAAACAAATTACAATTGCCACCCAAAACACTACTATAGTCTCGACTCTACCCTTCTGGCACAACCGACCAACACTATGACGCTACCAAATCAACAATTAAAACTGCGTCCGAGAAAAATATCGCACTTTTTGAACTTCATTTTATCTGAACAAAACACTTTACCCGGACTCCACAAGAACTTTGCTCGAAAACATAGACTCGCTAGTGAGCTGTCACGAAACATGAACTTGAATCTCACACCGTCTCTTGTTAAAAACCCATAAATATTTTTGAAAAACGTCCTTTAATTTTTCCTCCCTCCACCACCATTTTCAACCTTCTCACGTCTTCCTCTAAACATACTCGCGATTCTCCCATTTCCAGTTCCAATTCCTCTTCATCTGATGTCCCAATGCCCTCACAATTTGTCACTTCTGGAAAATGATCTCACCTATGACAACGTACTCGGGGTAAAAATAGAGTAAATATATAGCAACTACAGTCAGATGCAACAGAAAAACATCCCCACGAATACTTGCAAAATATTTGCATACTACACCATAATGTTCAGTCTCTTTCATATAAAACTTTATTGAGGCTGCTATAGGGAACGACTTAAATAAAATACGCATTCTTTGCTTCGCAAAACTCTAGTTATCTCATAGCGAACTTAGCATTTTCCAAATTCCCTACTTTTATTTCTATATTTTTTTTACTTTTTTAATTTTTTTTATACTATATTTCCCTACAAGGGAACCAAATTACAAATTTCTTGTATTTACGTAAGAAATGATGTCGATTCTATATTCTTGACCGAATTCTTGACCGAATTAAATGTATATTCAGATGAAAATATTTTTGAAAAATCTTTATCGTATATCTTCCTAAACTCAAAATTACCTTACTTCGTGTCTACTGGCCTTCAAGAAAGCGAGATATATGTATTAATTTACATTTTTAGAAAATGTGGAGTTAACTAAACGAAGTCACTAATCGTTCTCTTGAATCCATGGTTGTATCCGCAGATTTTAATATTGATTTTCTGCTCGAAACTAGCGCAAAGAAAGATTTCTCTAATTATTTCCTTCAGCTTAGATAAATGTACCTACAAGGCCCACAGTTTATTAAAAAAGGGCAATAGATAATATCATATTTAACAACACTACTACTAGCCAGGAAATTGCAACGTAAGAGTTGGAATACAGTGACCACGATGCACAAATTCTTACAATTGCAAGAAAAGCGAAAACTGGATTTTTATGTAATACATGTATGTGTTGATTGTTTACAAAAAGTAAAATCAAATTATTCAACCATTGCATACTTGGTACAGGAATCTTGGGAAGTGGTTTACAAACTACTAATATAATTCATTTTTTACCATTTATTTCACTCTAACACGCTTTCCTTCTAAAAAAGAAAATTAAATACTTTACGGAAAAGTAATATTTGGATAACATGTGGGGTAAGAAAATCTTACACAACCAAACAAATTCTGTGTTTCATTTCTAAACATCATAACGTATATCATGGTTTCGACATCTAATTCAAAATCAATGTTAATAAAAAGCGTAAGGCAGGCTAAATTCTTAAAACAGAACTGATGTTCAGGTTACAAAATGTTTGGGTCATTCAATCTAGTCAAACATCGAATGGAGTGTCCCATTTAATGAATTTAAAGGCAACATTACGTTCATTATACTACGTGTTCAAAATTCCATTGTGTATATTTCTCGAAAGTTGATTTCCGTCGGAAGGGAATTATGGGGAAGCGTGTCCTGTAGCTCTCAGACATTTAGACGACAGAAAATAATTGTACAAGTAATAAGCAAAATAACTCAAATGATTCTTGAAAGCGTCTCTTCATTAAGGATCAATTTCTATCCTTGCCTTGCTTCTTTATATATGACTATGTGGTTTTGATAAAAAATTCAAGGGTGGGAACACATCCATTGATAAGATCTATAACTATACCCCATTTCACCTGCAAGGGAGGCACTACACTAAACACCGTCATAACTTTATAACGGTGTTTTATAGTAAAAACAGTTCAATCTAGTTTTTGAATTTACAGTTTAATTTCCAGATTAACCAGTGCGGTAGAATGCGGTGAACATGTGAGGATGATTTGAGGGAACGTTTAAGGAAGCATTCATACGACTACAATATTAAGGATAGAGATTTTTTCCTTAATTAAATACGTTTTTGAAAGACACATTTTAAATAATTGCTTGTACAATTTTTCAAAAATATGATTAGTTTTCGGATAATTTTGCATGAAATATACGATATTTTTAATCAATTATTTTCTTCAAAATGGCTCCATATTTTTTTCAGTTTGTAAAAAAGATTAGTTTTGGGGTAGTTTTTGCTTGAAGTTAATGCAGTTTATAAAAATGTTTTTTTCTCAAAAATAGCTCCAATTTTTTCTTTAAAAATTTTCCTCTGATCGAGTGAGCTTGAAAAATGACGCACTTCTCAGTTTCGTTGATCTCTCTGATTTTCCGAAAATGAGGGCAGCTCGAAATAATGGGAAATATTTGCTGTTGTAGCACCACTTGTTCATTTTATTTAACAATACCCTTAGCACATCTTAAATGAAAACTTCTTTCTTTTCTTTCTTTCTTTCTTTCTTTCTTTCTTCGAGTTTTTTCTTAGATTTCACAATGCCACATCGTATAAAATTTCTCACAATTTTTCTGCTCTCTCATAGATCCTTATCCAACAGAATTTATTTTTCTGATTTTTCAACAATTATTTTTGTCTTTGCATTCTTTTTTCTCAAATCTGATGTTAAAGTCGATCTAAGGCGTTCAACAATCTCTATATTCTAAAATGTGATATTTCCAACATTTAAGTAGTCAAATTAAAGTGCGAAATCGAACAGGACTGCCATAAATTGTACCACAATTACTATTGTCTTGAGTAATTATAGAGAACCATACTACAAGAGCTGGCCTTTCTTTACGATAACTCGTACGTATATAATGCACGGGTACTCATTTTTTCATCGCTTTGCTTTTATACTCGTCTTTCTGTCTCTATTGTCAACGCAAAAATGTATGTCCACATTCATCACCGCTATTTTATTGAACAGAGCTCGTCATAGACAATTCCACTGTCACAGTTTCCTTTACATCCACAACTACATCCCTTTTCTACATTTTCCACTACTGCCGTTACTACCATTACCATTACATTCCATACAACCTCTCAAACTGCCTCCACCTCTGCATCATCACGTGACTTGCTGTGTACCAACACCATCCCTACTTTCCTGTAGTAGCCTTAGCGCGAAAAGTTCTCAGCTTCGAAAACAGCTAACTTGTTGTTCGAGCACTTTATGTGATATTACATCGTTTTGAGAGAAAACAAAAGACGGTCGATCATCATTTAAAGTAACTTAATACTTCGAGGAGAGGCGCAGCGAGTCAGAAATGCTGGTCTTTCATTTCAATGTTTTCTACTTAAGACATGCTTATAATAACAGTTTTTCTTATTCCTGTTGTTGTATAACTTCCTAAAATCCTGAAAGCAGATATTAAAAAAATGGAATAATTACACGAACTATATTAACACATTACCAGGATTACGTAAACGTATAATTCTCATTATGCGAACAAATTAGTTTTCAAGACAGGATGACCTGATTACGAATGTAGTACTTCTCTGAAGATAGTGTCATGATGTATTTCAACACTTGCCGAAACAAAATTGAACCAACTAATAAATTGAAATGTGTTAATTTCTTTATCGGTTTCGTTCATTATAAGAGGGAATAATTCGATTGATCACGAAATAAATAATTTGTTTCAATTCAACATTTATGGGAGATTTATTGCATTAAGTAACGAACGCGTATGCATTTCAACTTTTCGGGAGAGTTAACGTAATTATTTCGAAGATAATTAGACAGCGCAAAACATGTTTTGAACCTTGAAATTGTGTAATGGTTAGTAATTAGTGCCCACGAGGGAGACATTAGACAAGTGATGGATAATGAGGAAATTATTTGATAGAATTATCGTATTTTTTCGGAGAAGAGAGGAACATTGCTTATTGTGATATACTACATGAACTACATTATTTGTGTGAACACAAAGTTATTTGGAATTTGTAACTTAATACTGTATGCTTGTTTTAGATACAGTATTAAAACACCCAAACAAGATTATTAAATATATTCTTATCAAGTATTGATTCAAAAAACAAACTGTGCGCGGCCTTTGCAAGTCCTTTTTCTGTGCACAGAATCTTTACATATTCAACACATATAGTTAGGAAGAGATATTCCTTTCATGCTTGACTGAGTGACCCACTTTTCTTGTAAGTGAAGTAGAGCAAAGCCAGACTTCGCTCGGGTTTTGTTGTAAACAGCGCCTCGCTGCTCATCCTTCTCGCTAAACTTTGGAGCGGGTTTCGTCTCGCGCAGTCAACGCGGCCGCCGTTTTCCCCATATCCCGCAGCATCATCCCGTATTATCGCGCGATCGTTGTATACTGTCCTGTTCGCCGCTGAGTTTGTTTTGGAATATATGGGAAACTACGTGAAAATGGCAACTATTATCAGCAGGTATTATCCTGGCCAGTGTTATGATACGTCTGCATACGTTTTCATCAAGATATATTGTGCGCTGTAACGGGGCATGCTAAACATTTATACTGCCTCCCACCCGCATTCTCTCGCCCTTCTATCGTTACCGTACTCCCCCAGCCCACATTTACAGGCGCGCATTCTTACAGGCGATTGTAAGGTATGATACAGCTGGGAGTTTGCAAACACGCTCTCTTTTACCTTCATTCTCTTATGCCTCGCAGCACGCACGCAACTACGCCCACCTCTATCGCCTCCCTCTCCACACAAACCTTATGCAATCATTTCACCTTTTACCTCTACACTGTTTGCCTTTTCACAATTTTCCAAGTCATATATTCTCATATTTCTATATTCTCATTTTTCTCTTTCACTCTTCCTTTTAGTTTCATTATCTCCCTTGTTCGCATTCTCCTGCTTTCATATAATTGCATGGAGGATAGACATTCCGACGTGTGCGGAATGATAATACTCAAATGGAATATGAAACTAACATACTCATTTCGAAGGGAGGTACCCTACACAAACACTCGAATTAAACTTTCAGTTCCATTTTAATTTCTCTGAATTTTTATTCTCATTCTCTATAAATAAAAAATATCGATCACTACAATCAACGAAGACGAAATAGCTAACTACACAATGCATTAAATATAAATAATAAATACCAACTTTAACAATAGTCTTCAGAAGCAGCAGGCGTTTTACTAATGCACTTTCACACTTTTATTTAATTTATTCATGCCTTTTCATTTAATTCTAATTTTCGAAATGTAAACATGTAGAACTTCTGTAATATTTTCGTGTAAGATTTTAAAATTCAGAATTTTTCTTTCATTGAAACGAAAAGAAAAGTCGTAATAAAATATTGTTAGAAACAAATCATGGAATTGGATTATATTAAGTTCCGCCTGTATCCAGAAATTGACTTAACGATACAAGAAGATTTAGAAATCGATACTGAATTACAAACGCCTAGTTCCCATATCGTCACAAGCACGAAACAATCCCCTTACGCCCGTGACGAACACTTTCGGTGATATGCGGTTCTGCGTTGAATCTCGCGCTGGACCCTTCGATATCCGCTTCAGGCTCGCTTAACTTTTCTCTCCGTCCCACAAACACGCCGACAGACGTGGGCGTGAAGAGAACGTCCCGCCCAACCTCCCGCAAAAACCGCCTTCCCGACACAAATAATTGCGTTTGCGGTGCGGCGTCGAGCGCCAACGCTCCAGGTGCGTCGCACGCGCGCGCCGTTTGTGCCCCGCCCCCGCCCCCGGCTCTGCCCTCCCGCAAACAGTTGCCTGTCGGCACCCGCGGGTCCGGAAGTGCCTCCGGCACCGCTGCGGCGGCTCGGTCGCACTCAGCCAATCCCAGGCGACGCTCGCGCAAGCACGAGAGGAGGAGCGGACGGGCGTAAGGAGAGGGGAGTGGAGGGGAAGCGGGCGCTCAGACGCGAGGGAAGTGCGGGCTGCCGCGCTCGCTGCCGCCGCCGCCGCCGCCGCCGCCGCGCCCGTCGCCGGCTCTGCGCGCAGATGCGCCAGATAAGCCAGGCACGAACTCTAATCGCATTACGACTCGGAATTCAAGCGTTTGTTCATTTTTCCGGCAGCCCGCCGCGCGCCCTCAGCCTCCCGAGCTTTCCCCCACCGCGCCCCGGCCCGCTCCGCTCCCCGCCACTCTACTTTCCCGCGTCGCGGGGCGATGCTGCTCCGCGCCGCCGCCTCCACCTCCACCGCCGTCACCGTTGTTACCACCGCCACTGCCACCACTGCCGCCGCCCACATCGCCATAGCCTCTACCTCCACAACATCTACCACCGCCACCACCGCCACCACGACTCCACCTACGACCCCAGCGTTGTCACCACCGCCACCACGGCCATCACCGCCGCAGCCGTCGCGCGCACAACCTCGACACGACAATGCCGTGGTTTATTTATCGTGTGGGTCCAGGCTGCCTACGCGGTCTTCCAGGCGCCGGAGCTGTCGCTTGGACAGGTTCTATACATGCCGAGGTTCAGGTCAGAGCGACGGCCACAGGCGAAGTAAAATATTTCGAAGCGTTTCTATTGGTTCCGACAATATAGGCACATCTGTACGCCACCGAACTTCACACTTTCATATGTAATTACGATACTGTTTGTGAAAATTAAAACGCCTCAGACAGCTGGATTATAACCATAAAAGATTCTCAAAAGAGATCTGTGTGTGTATGCACAGTTCCCTTTACGTGATGGAATGTGCCTTCGTCACGGTTTACGTAGAAGCGCACGCACTTCCTACGAACTGTCAACGCTGGAATGTAAATAATGTTTTTGCATGGATAAAAAATGTGTCAGTTTAACTTCTGGGTGGGGCCATTCTCAAAACTCTACTCCGACAAAGTTGACATATGAACCACTCACGTACTCGCGGTACGACAGAATTCTTGCTTTGCAGAAGGCTGGTTCGCTGTACCGCAAGATGTCCACGCGTATGGAACGAGCAGTGCACGTGTCTCGGAATAAATGTTACAAACTTCTAGTGTATGTTGGGGATCAAAGATGATCCACTTTTTCCCAGTGAACTTGTGGTGGGACATTTCATTTAATGTTTGACACATGTGACATTTGTTCGTGATTGGTGGGCAACCCATCATGCTTTGATATTTGGCAAGGCACCTTCTGACTGTAAAAGAGATTTCGCATACCCATCAAACCGAAAAGAATGAAGGGTTGTCTACTTATGAGGGGCAAATGACTCTTGTGTAATTTTGTTTTACGAAATTTCCCACTATGGGCAAGAAGTGATTATCTTCCCTCCTACCCCCTACCCGCAATCGAGGTTTGTAACATTTCTTCTGAGGCACCCTCGAGAGAGATACGCTTGTGCAGGCGATAATTCACAAGCCAAAGAGGAAATTATGAATAAATGTATGACATCTTTCTTCCCTTCTAAACCAAATTGGAAAAAGGCAGGAAATATTTGAGTCGAATTTGAATGTAGAATTATTGCAAAATTTTTATGCGGACTACTTCATTTTAGCACCATTATTTATTGTGCGAATTCCTTTAACATTAGTTGTTTTGAAATTACTTATTTATTACAATTCAATGACTTTCAAAATATTGCAATGGGTCCCTAATTTTACTCCCTCTAAAAAAGTCTAAAAGAGAAAGTAGCCAAGGTGTAACTGCACTGCGCACACAGAGAACCGCGCTACATTTTGTAGAGTACTTAGCAGTAGCGTGATCGAAAGAAACGTAGGACAAATATTCTTTTCAGTTTGCCTGGATCCCACAGTGGCATTCATTGGATTTAACATAACAGTGAAGCACTGTTGCGAATAATATGATTTGATTCCGTAGTGTACCAAAATAATTTACCTCCTGCAGTCCGTTGTTTCTACTGCAATGTCCTTCAACTACAAACACCTCCGACTGCAGTGCGGCCGAGAATGCCACTCGTGTGCTGAATGGCAACAGGTTGTTCTGACGAGTCCCACTTCAGCTCTTCGGCGTTTGGCGCATGTATCGAATGGTTTAATTAATGATAAACTACTCCCAATAGAGTACATTCCACATCATTATAGCGGCTCTACATCAGTGTCATGTGGAGTGGAATAAGAGACTATTTTTGATTCGATCGTAGCACTGACAGCTTCCTAATTTTCCATCGGCAGAAGAACGACATCCCGAAAAAGTAAATACATTCCCTACAATTGTTAAACCTCACACCTAAGTGGGATTACAAATTTTTCGAATGTGTGCTCTACAAGTAAAAGTGTCATCCACTTTATGGCCATGGCACTGTGTAACGAGAATATTTTTTCTGCAGAATTTTCAAACATTTGGTACATTGACCGGGAATTGAACCCGGGTGTTCTGATGTTTGTTGTATCTCCGCTTGCTTTTATCACTTTGCTACGCTTCGAACACTTTCTTGAGATTATGCATTGACCCTCAAGTAATACGCAATGTCATTGCCCTGTTACCTCATACCTCAAATCCAAACAAATGTTCGGAGATTTAGTCGTCTTGGGACTTAAGTGATAAAAACAAAACATGAACTAGGAGACGCGGTTTCGATTCCCGAATGGGGTGAATAATGCGTTGAAGAATATGAAGTATTCTCCAAAATGCACTCTGCATAAACCTTATCTTCAATTTGAACATGGCATTTAAAGAAAAATCAATATTAAAATATAAAAAAATTTCAAAGCATTTTATATGATGAGACTGGAATATCGGTTGTTACCACTTTGACTCTGTCTAATTTTTCTCATTAAATTTATGCTCATTCGGATGTCTAAATGGGCATAAATTTAACTTTGTTTCTACAAAAAAGTATTTTAATATTATTTAAATATTAATATTTTTATATTCCAATTTACATAAATTATTGTACGCTCTTAATGTTATTAGACCACTTATAGAGTGAATTTGTAACTACTCTTAAGTTTAGTTACTGTAGTTGGTGGTGGGCGCTTACAATTCCTGCTTTCCTCTTCTCCATTCTCGCTCACACATTTGGAACACGTAGTTGCATACGCGTTCGAATCGGGTGTTCTTGGTTGGCGCAGGGTATTCAACGGTCCCACCCACCGCGCCGCCTGGGAAAGCCATATCCATAGATCAATCAATACAGTGTGTAAAAGCATTGTACATAAGCACGCCCCAAGAGCCCAATTCGTCTTGAGGGAGGATTTCACGCTCTGCAAGTGCGAAGTTGTGTGTAGACGACACTACTGGTAAAATTTCGCCACTTTTCTGCCATTTTGTGAACGCTAAACGATGAATGTACAGCTAGTAAAACTACTCCAACAATACATCGTAACCAAAAGTTATTCTGGCAATTTTCCATAAATTTTAACTCCCACTTAGCCTTGCATTGTTTCCGTAGTCATTAGGCTGTGAGATTTTTCTGTCTTGATTTATGAGATGAGCCACAAAACAAACGTTCTTTTTGAAGAAAAACTATGTTGTTTTGAAGCACTTAATATAAATATTGAACTGCACTTTTATTATATCGCATTAGAAATGATTATCCTTACAATCGTTCATAGAAACATTATTTTTTTCATTTGTGTGCAATACTAAGCAGCACAATACGTCCTGCAAGTGTAGTGCATGCTCCGTTGCAGGAAGTGGCGGTGTGATACGACGTACACGTCGGTCTGCGGGGGTTTCCTCCCTCCAGTAACACACGCCAGCGAAGCATCCTCTCCCTAGCCAGTGCAAGCTTTAGGCTTCCGACTGGTCTCCTGACACGCGTGGTAGTATACAGCATGTGAGTGTGTGTAATGGGAGAGGGAGCAAGGAAGAGGAAGGAAAGATCGCGCGCGGTTTGTGGCCCGTTAGTGTTGGTGCAGCTCTGTCATTCGCCTTGTATTGATCGGTGAAACTACGGAAGTCTACGGTACAGAGCACCCAGCCGCTAGAATTCTCCTTCAGACAGCGACTGAAATCGTCCGAGCTATGCAACTAGTGTAGAAAATGCGCCACCGTCGGACTCGAAACCTAGGACCTCCGGTTAGAGTCACTGTAATGCCAACAAAATGTTTTTCTGCGCTACTTATAACTCAGCGGATACTCGTACCATACGCGCCGGTACGCGGTGTGGATGCTCGCGTGCTTCGTTTCCGACGGCGCGGCGCGGCGCAGCGTGGCGCGACGCGGTGCCTCTGAGGCCGGCTAAAATGAGGGTGGCTTCAGTCGAATGAGCTGCTACAGAAGCTGCGACGCAAAGTCTCATCTGGAGGCGCCGCCTTTGCTCTGCCTCTGCTTCCTTTCCGCTCGTCGCCGCCTCCCGTTACAGTGCGCGTACACTGTTGTGAGACTCATTCTTCACGGTCAAAATGATCGAAAGATCCTTCTTTCTTCTCGAGAGAAACTGCATCCCTCATCATCGACGCCTACCGGAGCTTTCTTTTTCATTAGGGCTGGGCCATATGGAAATGGGTGATTCGTCCATCTGCTGTCTCTAAGGATGAGAGTAGGAACAGGATGAGAAAGGAAAGATCGCGTGCTGTCTTCGGGAAATTATTTAAAGTGTTGCTATGTTATCCGCTTGTGAGTGATCGGAGAAAATTAACGAAAAGACTGATCAGAGCGGCTGTTTCGAATTCTTATCCATGCTGTGGCATGTCCGATTCAGCTACATAGCTGGTGTCGAAAATTCGCCATATTAGGAACCAAGAAATATTCTGGGGTACAGATTCAGTTGCGGTTTGGTAAGAAGGGAACCATTATTCCTAACCATTATTGTTTGAGATGTGACAAAACGACCGCAAATCCAGCATTAAATTTTGTACCTGCTAGGCCATTGCCTTCATACCAGCTATTGTTATTCTTCTTTCATTCGACTAAAACCAAGACACACATTGAAAAATGATCTTTTAATTAATGATGTAATTAAATGATGTAATTTAATGATGTAATTTAACATGATTACTTAAAATATTTACCGTGTGAACTTTAATTTCTTTAAAATTTCATTTTTCGTTCAAATAACATTTCTTTAGATGATTATTTTATTAAATCAACATTTCAATAAAAAGTCACGTTTACATCGGAGGTATTTCAAGAATTAATCCCGGACGTTCATTAATGAAACGTCGAAATATTGAAGTGCAACTGTCGGAAAGGCTAATCAAATGTCGAGTAGAAGGCTATAGAATAAGAGAATTGAATTAATAGAACACTAAATAAACCAACCCTTTAATCTTGAAACATTAGATTACAACTTATGTCCAACTAGAAGTGATTTTCGAGCTCAGGTACGTCGCTCATTGCTGGCAACAGCTGCGGCTGGAGCAGCAAGCTCCCTACCTGGGCTTCACCTCCGTCGCTTCAGCTCGAGGCACCGCGCGTAGGCGCTGCTCCCTTCCCTCGGCATCCTCGCCGCTCCTCGCTGCTCCTCGCTGCCTCCTGCGCACCTCCTCCGCAGAGGTGCGGCCTCTGTCCCTCGCCCCGTCCCCGTCCCCGCCACCGCTCACGGCTTCCCGGCCTCCCGCCCCGCCCCCTCCCCGCCACGTCTCTCGCACACGCCGTTGTTGCGGCGGCGTGTTCGTACCTCGTACAGGAGAGGAGAGGAGGAAGACTTACAACGCGGTCGGTTATCGACCGCGATAACTTGTCGATAACTTGTGAATTTGGGGTCAATGGAGTGAATACAGGCGTGCTTGTACCTAAAATGACATACGCTCTCTCGGCGACGGGGGTGGCGCGCCCGCAACCGGGCGCGGCGCGCCGAACCGCGCGCTCGCTGCCAAAGGACACATAAATTGATGCGCGAGGATTCGAGGCGAGGCGAAGCGAGGCGGGAGAGGGCGAAGGAGAACGCGTAGGGGGCCGTGAGTGGCTTGCGCGAGGAAGGAGGGGGGAGCCGTGGCGACAACGGCGAAGGTAGGCGGAGGGGGCTTATGGGGAGTCGGTGGTGGCAGCGGTGGCGGCGCCGTCGTTAGCGAGAGGACCCTAGGCGGTGGCGACGTTGCTGGAATCTGGAGTGGTCGGGAGGGGGGCGTGCGACGTCTGTGCTAGCGAGAGCGGGGTGGCATCGATAATGGCGCAGGTGGCAGGAATGTTGGTGGGGGTGGAGGCAAAACGGGAGGCAGAGGTGGCGGCCATCCGGACGAGAACAACATCGACGCGACGACGACGCCGAGATGGGTGCAGCGGGGTTGGCGAAGTTGCGACGGAAGAGTTTGCAGCGGTGGCATTAGCGACGTTGACAGTGGAGGTGGTGGTGCTGATGATGGAGGCGGCGACTTGGAGAGCGCCAAGGGTCGCCGCGCCAGCTGGGGCCGAGCAACGCGAAAAAGCGGACGCGCAGGCTGTAGGGTCCGAGAAGTGGGCGCTTCCGCCGCCCCGGGCGACCCTCTCGGGGCGGGGGCGGGGCGCGGGGGCGGGGCGCGGGGGCGGGGCGCGGGGGCGGGGCGCGGGGGCGGGGCGCGGGGGCGGGGCGCGGGGGCGGGGGCGAGCTTTGCGAGGGCGACGAGGGCGACGTGCGAGGGTGCAGGACCGCCTCGACGGCGAGGGCGCGCAACGGAAGCGACGACTACGACCAGCGACAAACAGGAAGGAAGGCGGCAGTGGCGCTGTCACTGCCAGGGGTTTCAGTGGCTGTATTTTTAGGAAGCGGGTGTGGAAAGTTGCGAACGGGTGGAGTGAGGGCGGAGGAATCACGTTCTGAGGAAACACGGCGAAGAGGACGAGCTGCCAATGGGGTGAGATGTGGGGCCGTGACAGAAAAAGAGATTGACATTTGGGTCGTGACGTCTCGAATTTAGGGTTGCGTCATGGGGTAGTGTGTGTGATACAGGAAGAAGGAGTAAAAATTGCGGCGTTGGCGTGAATTGTCTATTGTTAGTGGAAAATAAAAGTATTAGAACCTAGATAAGCAGCTAAGCAATGAATACGATATTGAGACAATCATTATTATTGTAAATGTTGGATGCCAACTATTATAAAAATCCATGAACTAATGAGGATTGGATAATATTAATACTCACAATATGATTTCAGTGATGAGTGATGATATATGATCAATGGATTTTATAGTAAGAGTTCGCAGAAGTCTTTGCTAGGGTGTTTCATAGAATAATCAGACGCAGGTTGCGAACAGAACTATGTGTGAGTGATCTCACGTCGGTTTCTAATTACCGCAACATACGACAGGAATTATCGCATCGCACCCTCTCTCGCTGTCTCCACGTCCTCACTGCTACGCAGTCAGAACACTGCTCTTTGAGGTAACGGCGTATGTGTTTTGGCGACAGTGATGGCCACAACTCTCTGAAACCTGACAGAGAAGACGAGCAACGGAGCACTCAATCTGATATCCTTCCTCAAGGCTGCCGTGACAATATGTCGCAAACTACGCGAGCAGTGGATGGGGGATCACAACTGAAATCGTATGATGCGTTAGGAAGATGAGTAGACGGAGATTACCAAACGCTATTACGAGAGCACGGAGCAGCGGACGAGGCACGACTTCGACACACGCTGCAACAAGAGCGGCGAAGTGACAGCGACCGCGGATGAGTGATAACGAGGGCCTCTTGCGAAGAGCAGCTCCGGCTGGCAGCTGTCTCATTTGAGCGAGAGCATCGCCCGGCGAACCAGGAAGGCGGGGAGGGGTGCAGCGGGGCAGCGGGACAGCGCGTGGAGCGGTCGGCAGTTCTGACGCCGCCGCCGCCGCCACGGCCACCCTCACCACCCACCCCCACCGCCACCCCTTCCGATGCTACCACCACCACCACCACCACCACCACCACCACCACCACCGTCACCGCCGCCGCCGCCGCCACTACCGCCGCAATCGCTGCCACTACCCTCATCCCCCTCCCACCCCTTCCAATAACCACCGCCACCGTCGCCACCGCCGCCGCTGCCGCCGCCGCCACTACCGCCGCCATTGCTGCCACCACCACTGCCGTCGCCGCCGCAACCGCCACCGCCACCATCATCGCCGCCGTTACCGCCACCGCTGCGGCTGCCTCCAGTACCACCTCCATCGCCACCACTATCACCTCCACCGTCACCACCAGCGCCACCGCCGCACCGCCCAGCGCCAATGCCGCCACCGCCGCCTCCGCCGCCCCCACCATCTCCACCGCTACTATCACCGCGACCTCCATCACCGCCGCCTTCCCGTTGCCGCCATCTCCGCCGCTACGGCCGCCGCAGGCCCGGAGCCCCTGGAGGGGCAGCGAGCGGCGAGCGCTGCTCTTGGCGTGGCAGGTCGCCCTGCGGCCCGCTCCAGACGAAGCCAACGCCCCCTCGCCCACCAGCGCGCCGAGCAGCGCGGAGCGCGCTCGAGTGCGTTCTTCGCCGCCACCGCCGCCGCCGCCATCCCGCCCCCACCCCGCACCAGCCGCCGCCGCCGTCGTCGCCGCCACCGCAAGTGTTTTGCTTTCCGCCGGCTGCGTTCTCTCGCGCTGCCTTGGGGAATTCATTTACATGTTATTTATCGGAGAATGTGGGTGCGCTGCCGCGCGCGGGAGAAACGGGTGGATGGGTAAGTGCGGGTGAGTGAAGGTGGTGAAGGCAGACGCGGGCAGGCGGGCGCGGGCAGGCGGGCATGGGCGGGCACGGGCGGGCACGGGCGTGCACGGGTGGGCACGGGTGGGCACGGGCAGGCGGAGACGGTCACTGGGCCGCGGGTGGGCGCGGGCAGCGGCCAGCGCAGACGAGAGTGGGAGGGCGAAGGCGACAGCTGCTACGCTCCACCATCCCTGTCGCCGTCCGCTCCCGCCACCCTATCGCCGTCGCCGCCGCCGCCGCCAGGGCGAACGGTGAGCGCGATTGCCCCTCGGAGCTACCGAACCGTCAGCGTGTGCCGGCAACCCGCTCCGAGATTAAAAATAGCTCGCAAGCTTCAGCGAATAAAGGAAACGGGATTTCAAATATTAAGGATGTAAATTGTTGTGGTGTATAAATTTAAATATTATTGCCAGAGGTTTGTGGCAGTTAATGGAAAACAGCGGGCCAGTGTTTACATTTTTCAGTACAGTGTTATTTGATTTACAGCGCAAAATAGCGTTATCGTGTCTGACCTATTCGCAGATCTCCAGATCTTCATTTGGAAAATTTCAATAGGATACTGTTTGTTTTTACAGTTTTGAAATGAAGTAAATATTCAGCAAATGTGTCCTGTTTAAATAGTATCATAAATATATATTGATCAGCCTCTGCATTAATGCGACATTTTTCTGTGTTACTATTCATTATGTACATTTTGTGTAGGAATTATGTAAGATTTTATGTAGTATCGTCTGGGTCATTATAAATTGTTTTGTTATCATCTTAAATGATTGGAATTGTGTAAAATCTAATAACAGTAATAGTGATAGTAACAATAATTGTAATAATAATAATTATTATTCACATAATAAAGAATATCCATATTACTGGTCGTATATTACAAATATGTTACAGTTAATTATACATTAAAATTTGCGTGAAGAGTTACACCATTTTCTACAGTAACTTTGTAGTATTTTTCGTAGTCTGCTGCGTTCGTGACTGAATAAACTGCTTCAAGGTATGCACGTGAAAATTGCTTTTTTCAGTTTAATGACATGTTATTATGTTCCACATTATTGTACTGTACCAAATGTAGTGTACATATAACTTTCTGTTAAAGAAATTTTTTTCTTCTATTTCTTGAATACATTTTTTGTGTAGGTTTATTAAGATCCCACATGGGCATGTCTAAAACCTTGATCTTAAGGTCACTGGCGAGGCAATCGCTGGCAAATAGTTTGCCATCAGAACCACGCGCAATACTATCTCGGATCCTACACTATCTCGGATGGTAATAACGGCAGGTTTTATGATTTTAGTCGACAATTCTGTACGCAAACATTTAGTTTGTTCTCGGAAACACAAGCAAACACAGCCAGGATCGCAACAGAAGCGATGCCGTTGCGATTTCTGTACGCCTCGGCGGTCCGTCCACAAAGTGGAAAAGGGGCAGAGGAAGAGGTGAGAAATAAGGCCCGGGCAATGCCTAGGGCCACGACAACGGCCTCAATCCAGCTCGTTGGGTAGGGCTGGTTTAACACGAATTTCATTTCTCCGTACATAGTTGAGCTGTGTTTTCACTCATAATGTGAACGGACTTATGAAGGTGATGTCGATGTTTCTTGAATCTCTTTCAAGCCTAATTCTTTGATAATCACATGAAATTTTCAAACTTAAGCCTATTCCTCTTGAGTTTAATTTTATATGATCATGATTGTGAGTTCTTGATACCTATATTTTATTCATATGCATATCACACTCTAGATGCAGTATTTAGTTTACCAGATTTTTTCAATGTGACTTTTAATGGTTATTCTTTGGGTTTTTATGCGTTGTGTCAAATGAAGTATTATTTTAGGTATAGTTATTGACTTTACTATTGCATTTCCCTTACTGATACTTTTACAGAAACAATTTTTGGATCAAATCACTCTTACGACAGTGATGAATACATTTCCGATGAGCTTTTTCGACTTCTTGGTCGCAACTTTTTCTACAAATACATGGTTATTTCTCCAACTCGAAGTCTCTCGAAATAGCTCGCTTTCCTTTGTTTGTATACTGACACATTTGAATGTACTACCAAACGTTATTAACATGCATATTGTATATTTTTATGGCGTGCCTTAAATATATCAAGTAATTATTGTAGCTAGATGTCGAAAAGGGAGTTGATAAAATTCCTTCCGTGTTCTCGGGTCGTGCTCCGCCCTCCCAATCGAGCGCCGAAAGGTCGCGGTCGTCCCTGAGCAGTAAATTCAAAATCCTGAAAATGACGGCGATGACGAATCGCCCTGGGGTGGAATCGCCAGAATTCAATTTGCAGCGTCGAAGACGCGGAGGCGCCAACGGCGGCGGGGGAAGCGGCGAGGGAAGCGTCGGGGGAGGCGGCGGCGGCGGCGGCATGCGCGATTACCATTAGAAGCCGCTCATAGTTCCCGCGCGGAGGCCTCATAAAGCGCATCGATTGCGCCGCTGATTAAAGGGCACGTGTCCGAGACCCTTGAGCGCAGCGCAGCGCAGCCGCTCGCCACGGCGCACGCCACACCACCCAGGAGGGAATCGGCCTGGCGGACCTGTTTCTAGGACGCAAATAGACGCTGCTCTGGCGTATTGCTGTACTCAGTGAAAGGAAATTCGTACTTGAAAGAGAAACCTTCATTTTTTCAATTGTCGTCGTGGTAACTTGCCCATTCTTTAGTTATTTATTCTTACAAGTATATAATTCATTTTTAGAGAGGAGTAGGACCTAAAAATTTGAAAGTAGGTAGACCTGAATCTTCACTACACTTCAGAAAAAGATAATTAAAGATGGAGCAATTTATAGTAGGAATATTCCTATAGAAAGAGTAAATAAGGCTTGGAAAATCCCTTACTTGGAAGAATTAACAAGAAAATACATTTCAAGTTGTATGCTTAGAAGAATTGTTGCACGTATTGTTCCTAAGGGTGTTTTGATTAAAATATTATTATTTTAAAATAAATTGATGTTTAAGAAACAGATTTTGTCCCGGAAACTTGTTAAAAGTGACGTATAATTTTCACATAATAAATAAAGTGTAAAACAATTCATAAGGAATATTTTTCTTCTACAGAAAATTTAAAAAATAAGACTTTTTCTAGCGAGTATAATGATTTAGCAAACCATTGTAATCTGGGAAGAGCTTGCTGTAAGATAGTTTTATGCCTCAGGTCAGTAAAAAAATATCACTCTCAATTTCTCTACTCCTGTTCTCTGTTCTACGGCCCTCAGCCTTCCAGTGTAGTTAAATTTATCGTACAGACTTATTTTGCAATATAACGTAAGTTCATTGGTAAGTGTCATAGGATGATCAGCTTCCGACTGTTTATAAATTATGAGAGGGGCTTGTGGCAGAAGTGACTAAAGCATACGCCTTTTATCGCTGAAGCTGGAGTTTGATTTCCGGTCCATCCATATGTAATATCCGATAGACAAAACGATCTCTCGACAGCTTGTCTCTTCGTTCTCCCACTTCCCTTGTTTCTCATTCCACCATTTTCCCTCGTTCACCTGATCATCATCATTGCTAACATCAACATGTTAGATCAACTCTCAAGAGTCTTAATTGTCTCAGCATATGAAGTGTCCCTAAACACCAATAAATTATTAGAAAAGTATTGTAAGGTTTCTGGCAACGGTTAAAAGCACTCCCCACGCCACGTTGTGAATCCTAGGAGGATTGTATTATCTTAATTCTTAAATAGTCACGTTGGTGTAAAAACGAGATTCACAATTCTCGATTCTGTCGTAAAGCACGGGTACTGGCTGCTGCTATTTGAGATACCCGCTCGACTATCTACATCTTTTCTTTGATGAGTCTCGTTTTGGATAAGGTATTATCCGTAGTTTCGCAGAACCTACTAATTGATCATAAATTGTGGAAATATTATGGTGGGTAATATATGGGTGAAATATTATGGGTAAAGACGAGGACGGTAGAGTTAAAAAACAACAGGCATGCCTTGATGTTGACGGTCAATTACAACAGCGCAGACGTTAGGTTTTACTGTTTCTTATGGTGAATTTTAAATGCCAATATCACCTTTTTGTAGCTCTACGCTCTGACTCTTTATCATGTTACCTGCAACTGATGATCCGTTACAGCTCCCTCGGAATTCTATAAAGTTACTAGATGGCGTGATTGTTACACAGTAAACAAATTAAGCTTTTGGGGGCACCAGTCGCTAAGAGATTCTGAAATGAACTGAACTAAGTATTCGCGCTGGTGTGCTCTATCATCTCTCAGGAGCACACAATACTCGTATATCCATGTACAGCATCAGTATTGATTGCTGCTGAGTGACATACTCTCATGATTATTTACATATCTCCTTTTATGAATTTCACTTAGAAAGTGGTAATACAGTTGGTTGAAGTGCAATGATGGGTCAAAAACTTTAATTTGATTGTAAATACTTATTTATCAGTTATTCACATTTTTTAATGCCACGTTCGTTGTATTTTTGCGGAATATATTTACTAATATTGATCTTTCAATATAATATAAAATCTTACTCATCACAAACGTCACGAACAAAACCGAGGCGACACCACCGCAGAATATGACGCGTAATTAGAGCTAAAATTTAATGATTTAGCAATTGTTAAATGGTCATACATTTTACTGTTGAATTGATATTGGTATTTTTATGGATTGCTTGAATACGGAACTGTTTCCTATATCAGTGAAATAGTCCCAGAATCAGTGTGCTAGCTAAATCCTTGTACCAACTGAATCTTTCAGGCGTCCAGATAAATGGAAATACCAGAATATCCCTTCTTTGCTCCGAGCAGTAGATAAGTCAAAAACTTGACAATCAGAAGGTAACCATTTGGGACAAACAAATGTAACTTGCCCTTAAAAGCTGCTAATAAATATCATGACAAAAATATTACTACTAGCGGAACTACAATACAGTATACTTTCTCGTACTGTTTGTGATGTCTATGCAAATTATACTACATGAACCTGATTTCTAACCTGAAAATATTTTCTCTAGGCGCTGGTGTTCGATTTCAGATCCTTCGATTAAACACACTAGGCTCATTAACCCTAAACTACCATCCACGCCTGTATACTCAACCATTCTGATGCTTAAAAAATTAAACATTTGCACTAGCAATTTTAAAAAATTCAGAGATTTTACTTACATTATTTCAAGATCTAGTTTCAAAGAACAGATTTAATTAAGGAAAAAAGCTCTATCATCAATTCTGTAATTGTTTTTGCGAAGTTATTTTTTTTGTAATTTTCGAAAATACAGAGTGCCGATAATTGGACCCGAGATATTTTTTTGTGTGTTTTGCTCTACACGATAAAAATAAGACAAATTTGGGGCCCTTATGAGATTTTTGTAAATAAATTGCCTTAATATCAAGTAAGAAAACCACAAATACTAGTTTTTTAATGTACATGACCTTTTCCGAAGGCCTAATTGTTTGGAACAGATTTCATTAAAGGAAAAGAACCTCTATAATCAATGTAGTAATTGCCTATATATCACTCAAAATTACGGGAAAACTACTCACATTTTCCGTAAATTGTACATCTATGTATATCTTTGAACAATAAAAAAATGGAAAAAGAAAAAAAAATCTCTATCTTGTATGTAGTTCCAAGAAGATCCCTATATTTTGAACTTTTACAATTTTTGAAAATTTAGATACCAACGAAAATGAGACCTGTTCCATTTTGAGCGTGCTTTGTGCTTTCCGAGGACAATGTTTAACCAAAACTTTTGAGCCATTTTTGACAAAATTTTAAAAATGTAATTGATGCTTCATGTTAAGTAGCCCCGAAAATCAAAATATCCATTTCAAACTCGCAAGACCTTGAGTTCCTTTAAATTGAATGGGGAATATAAATTTTGAAAAAAAATCATCTGAGGTTTAGGTGCTAGCGTTGACCAAAAACTGACGGACGGACAGCCGTTTTAATGTCAGTATATTTTTCAGTATCAAGGGTGCACATAACATTGATTCTGGCTATACAATTTTCTAAATGCTACACTAAATAGCATACACTTCCCACCTAAAGTCGTGGTAATTAGGTATATCCTAGGAATTTTCGGATCCCCTGGGTTCCCTAGACTTCTCCACAGGACCAAGAAGCTCATTTTCTGCATTTACTACCAGAAATGCTAAATTGCTCGATCGCAATTTACAAATTGTGTGTAGAGCTTAATAGAGCTTCTGAGAGCAATTAACGAGATAGTAGATCGCCTCGAGACATAATCCCCAACGTCTTGAGGGCACTGACTGTTGATCGTGGCATAGCCCCAGAGGTTCCAACCACCACTGGTAGGATTCTGGCGTTGGGCACTCCATGAAGTTGGGAGGAAGTAATTTACTACATATAAGAACAAGATTTATCATAAGAACAAGCGATACCACGGCCCAACAAGAATTTTTTTGTGAAAAAGTCCGCGATTTTTGCCGCGGAATTACAATACTTTCTCTTTACTACGTATGTAGTAAGGTGCCAAAGTAAAAACAAATGTTTGCATTAGATTATTTTGTTTATTGCATCTGTGCTTCTCCTTAAAGATAGTTCATGAATTTTTGAAATGTAAATGTATGTCATAATTCTATTCTAAAATTCATTTTAGTATTACGAATAAACATTTGGTTGTAACATTTTCAATCATTAGAATAATATGCTCTTTTGAAGTTCTCCAACTAACCTTCTTTAAACTTGAGCGATAGATTGCCAATTATAATTTTTCAAATTTGAATGTGCTGCTTTTAATTAAAAATGCGTGATTTTGTGTTGCTCTAATTGCTTCCGGTAAACAAAGTCATCATTTCGAATATGTATTTCATCGTTTAAATGTTTTCAACTGAATTTCATTCGAAGAGTAAATGATTCAAAAGTTTGTATTAAAGTTGTAAATAGCATTTCTCATTTTCGTAATAAAATCATTTGCATTTTAACGAAACATTTAGATGTCAAAATAAATGAAAATACTATGAAAGTACTACCAAAACTCCTATATTTTCCATTCCTTTTACTTCACGAATTAAAATTGTGAGGGAATGTATTCTAATACTTTAAAATCACCTTTGGACTGTATTTCTTGACTTAATTAAACTTTATTTAGAATTTGTATTCAGCTACGTGCATTTGCAGTAATGTAATAAAAATGTTTTTCGTTATAAAAATATTTCAAAATTGGATTTACAATTATTAACTGGTACAGGAGATTAATACAATACATATTAGTGTATTTTTATTTTGTTTAATAATTCATATTAAAATCAATTGTGTAATTTAATTACTTTTATAAATTCCTTCTGTTTTATTGATAGTGTTTTCTATTATTTCATTGAGTATAATTAGACGCATAACGCATTTTTTTTACAATTTGTGGGCACAATGTCGCTCATAAAGAGAGCGTTTCAGTTTACGTTGTGGAAAACGATTCATTTTGTATGAAATTCGATGAGTATGTACGTATTTCCATTTTTTTGTTGCTTGGCGGTTGCTGTTTAATCATGTTCTCAATCTTTTTTTATTTATTAAATTTCAAGAGCTTTACGTGGTTCAGTTATTACAACAACTTTGTCACAGTATTGGTGGCTTAAAAACTAACCATAATTTATTACATCTAACTCATTGGTTGAGGAAACCTGTTAAGGCGCCTCTGTTTATTCCATTTCGGAGAACAATTTAAGAAATACATGGAATGGATACTTGTTTTTGATTCTTGTCTTGTGGGCTGGGTTTTGTGCACAGCGTGAATTCGGATAGCGATGGTATTTGCATGAGGTTTATATAGTCTGAGGAGAGATATGTGATGTGATGGGCTAATTGCTCTAGGTTAAATTTTTTATGTAGTTGATTGTAACATACCATGGTGCATTTGTTATTGCCCTTAGATATTGATTTTGGATGATTTGCATTTTTTGAATGCTTGTTGTGTGTGGTTAACCATATTGGACAGGCGTACAGAAATATGGGTCTTATTGTTTTGAATAATATCAGAGCAGTGTTGTATTGCAGATGACCATTTCTGTTTATTAAAAGTTTGAATTGGTGTAATTTATTTTTGGCTAGGTTAATTTTGATGACATTGTGTTGTTTCCAGTTAAGACGTGTGTCAATATGTAATCCAAGATATCTTATTGGTTTATTTGGAGTGTACCATATTATTTGGGTATTGTTTAAGATTTAGGGGGGAGGGGACCTGTACGGTCTGAGATTGAAAACTTTTGCTGCAGTTTTAGTTCGATTCAGGAGAATTTTATATTTGCTAGCCACGATTTGATGTAGGTACAGTTGGAATTTGATTTTTATGTCTGTTAATGTAGTTCCGGATGAGAATATGGCTGTATCGTCAGCAAACTGTGCAACATGAACTCCATTTTGTTTGGGGATGTCGTCTACATATAGATTGAAGAGAGTGGGCAAAAGGGGGGATCCTTGAAGTAAACCAGTCTTTATTATTTTGGGATTGGATTGATGATTGTATACTGTAATCGAAAATGATCGGTCATTTAGGGCGTTTTTTATTATTTCAGCAATGCTGTGAGGGGTCCCAGCCTTTCAGATTTTGTAATTTAATGCATTGAACCAGACTCTATCAAATGCTTGAGTTATATCTATAAATACGGCTATTGTATGATGTTATTCTGAAATGACGAGTACATGTGTTCCGTGATCCTCAGAAGTTGGTGTCGCGTGGAGATTTGTTTCATGAAACCCAATTGTTCTTTAGATATTACTTTGGTGCTTATTGGATGTTTGCTTAACCGTTTTAATATTATTTTTTCAGCATTTTTTTATAGTATGGGCAATAAAGCTATTGGTCTGTAACTATTGGCATTTGTTATGTTTTTGCTAGGTTTTGGTACTGAATAACTAGTGCGTATTTCCTTGAATGCGGACAGTGGCTTATTCTCAGACAGAAATTATGTATATTTGTTAGGAATGCTATTGCCGTTTGGGGTACATTTTTATTATTAAATTGTTTATGTTATCGTGCCCGGGAGATTTTTTGTTTGCAAATTTTTTATTATACTTTTGATTTCACTTGACGTGTAGTGTATTCTTTGATGGGATCCGTATCGGGGTTGCGCTATAGATTTAATCACTTTTAATTATTGTAATGTATTCTGGGTGGTTTTGTGTAGTGTTTATTGTGAATCTGAATTCGAGGAATGAAGCTAGCTCTTCGGTTTTTTCTGCTTGAGGTGGTATTATTGTTTTTTTTTTCAGTGTTTGTTTTGTGAAATGCCATATCGAATTATTTTGGATGTTAAGAGATTGGATTTTACTTTCGTTTTGGCGATCATTAATTTTTTTTATTAGTCTTTTAACTACATTCGTGATTAGATTAAATCCTATTTTTAAATCAGGGTTTCTAGTAATTGCCCATAGCCTCCGTGTTTTACTTTTGATTTTTATAGCATTTAGAATTTCAAGATGTAAGTATTTAAGATGTTTGTGTGTGATTTTATTTGCGTGGATTTGAGGGTGGCGTGAATTATTGTGTTAAAACTGCCTTCTCTATTTCTAGTGAACGATTAAAAATTTTGAATTTAGGAATTTCATTACTTAAATTTTTCTGAAATTTATGCCAGTTTACCTTCAAGGTATTTTTTTCGGCGGATGTGTGTTTGTGTGTGGGGGGTAATTGGCGAGTTGTTATTAATATAGCATATGATCAGAGTCAAGTTCAAAAATTGGGTTTAGAAAAAAAAATGTTTGTGTTGGTAATTCCAATGTCAAGAATGTCTTTGTTTTTTATTTGTGATGCCATTTGCATTCTAATTCATGAGAGTTAAGTTATTATGGAGATGAACTTCCATAGCTGTTTCTTAAATACGAGGATACTGAATTTTGAATTGTAATGATAGAAGGGATTAATGAGTTAATGAAGGTCATGATAAATGATGTTATCGTGTTGATTATTGTGTTAAGGAAGGGATTGTTTGATTGGGAGAGGTGTGTATTACTATTACGCTGTGAGAAGTTTGAATTTCGGACATAGTTCTGAATTCGGGGTGAGGCATTGTTACTGTGAGTAATATTGTGGAGGGATTGAGTAGTTGGCAGGTATGGAAATTCCTCAATCTCTATTCACGAACGACATGTACTTGACAGAATCCACGCAGGTTTGTAGAGGTGGCATTGGTACATGATGCTTCAATAACTTAGACATCTCTGGTAAAGCTATGTCCGGGCAGTATGAACTCTGTACTATTCTATGAAAATGAGTAAATTACCATCATGATTGTAGTCATGGGTTGCAGAGAGCAAGTGCCTTGATCCTCAAACAGAAATCACACTGACAGCTGTTGAGTGACTCGTAAGTACAGGTTATTCATTCGACGGCGTCTTGTGGGAACAATCTAGAAAAGGTTGATTTATAGCGTGAAGTAAATCATTATAATCCTATTTGTAAATGACCTACTGTTCTTATAACATCCTTGGTCTCTACTAAATCCATCTGTTTGTTATCTCAGCGTTCTTATACACCTAATACTAAATTGGCAGAGTCGCATCTCATCCAAACTAAATGAAGCCAATTGACGATTAGCAATTTTATGTCTGATTCTTAGTCGAAACTCCTCTTTAAAAATGCACTCCTCCCTAACTATAGAAATCTATTCTTCGCCTGATAACTACTTACGCACGCCCTCTATGGATTTCGCCCGATAATATCTTACGCATGCCCTCTATGAATTTCAATCTTACGCATGCCCCAACCACATTAAATAAATTATAAATCTTTCAAAACAAAATCTTAAGAATAACAGTCAATACCCCTTGGTTTGTTAGCTATAAGACATTCCACAACGACCTTGCAATAGAACCGATAACTTTCTTTATTATGAATCTGGCACATAATATCTACAATAATTTAATCACGTACAAGGAGCAGTCACTTTCGAAATAGGAACTGATCAACCCCCACTTTCCCGCCTAAGAAACAGAATCCCATTTCATATTTTTCTTCAGTACCTCTCTGGCATTAGATAAGGATATAATGTTTCTTACAATTACCTGTCTCATCTACCGTATCTTTTTCTAAGTCCTTGTCATCTCCCTCTAACGATTCATTCCAAATTATCCTCTTAATAACCTTGGTTGAAGGTTTCCGGTACCGAAATTACTCTAAGGGAGGTGCAACTAGTTACTCCCTTCACACTTGCAGGTACAAAATTCCTCGGCCAAATAACTGAAGAATCTCGCAGCAGAACCATGTACTGTGCTGTCTTTGTAAAACAAAATTCAACATAAAAATTACCTAGCATTACAATCAGTAGATCAAATAGAAATTTTCTACAGGGCCTATAGTTTTAATGTCCAATTGTGTTGATCTTTTCTTATAAATAATTTTGCATTTAAGCTGATTATACCAATAATTTTCGTATATTGATTATAGTTTTATAAAACATGTTATAACATGTGCAAGTGAGATGTAGAATTATTCATATATATATATATATATATATATATATACACACACACAATACAGTTCTTTTCCTTGCTATTAAAAATATAATGTCCCAATCTTAAAAAGATCAAGAAAAATCAGAAAAGATTTTACTTGCACATAAATATGTGTATCGCTTTTGTTTAATATTATTTGACAATGTGTTGGAAAGTAACGTATATGTATTATATGCTGATATCTTGTAGTGCGCTTTTCATACTTACAGCTGATGAATATTTTTCCTATGACGTGTGCTGCAATTATAAATATCTATATTGAATACAAATACGTCCCCTATCTCAATTAAGTCAGTTTTGACAAAAAGTACTGTTTCGTAAATAAAGAAGTCAAGATAATGGCAAAATTCGAAGCTCAATGATAGAGGCGCTTGCTGGAATCTAGAGGATTGTCTAGAGGATCCCCACGCAGCCTTGCACAGCCACGCACAGCCCCGCGCAGCTCTGGGGAGCCCCACGCAGTCCCGCGCAGCCCCGCGCAGCCCGCGCAGTCCGCGCAGCCCGCGCAGTCCGCGCAGCCCGCGCAGCCCCGCTCAGCAACGCACATCCCCGCACATCCCCGTGCCGCCTTTCTGTGCTGTAGATTATGAAATGAATATAAAACCCTAAAATATGCACAATAATTTCAATGATTAAGCGTACATTATTTATTCCCTTTAATTTAGTGTCTCGAAGTTTGTCTTAAAAATATAATGAATTGAACATTTAACTAGTAGCCTTTTAGTTTGTTTAAAAGGTGCTGAATGAATCATCTTGCCTCTTCCAATGTCATAATAAACCTTACAATACCTAACATTTGTAAATGATTAGCAAGTATAACGTGTTTGTATAATGAAGTGTTTCAAAAAGTTGAAATTACCGATAGAATCCCTAATACTTCTCATTTGACTAACGCAGTCTTTCCACTGATCTAGTTTCTGTTTGATAAGTGCCTGGCTTATAATTGTTCTTCCAACATTAAACAGAACTTGGATATTAATATACGAAGTGCAACTCTCTAGATACCATTTCATCAAAATGAATCTTCAATTTGGGTTAGCAGAACACGAGACGGATAAAACACAACGTGAGTAAATGTTCTCTATGGCAAATTTTCACGCATGACGAGGTCCATTGCGCGTATCTCATTCTTGACGCGAGGGCCGCGGCGCCCTCGGGCCCTCGTCAGCCATTTGGATCAGCGAGCGCTTCAGTGGGCCGTGCAGCCCCGCGCAACCCCGCACATCCCCGCACATCCCCGCACATCCCCGCACATCCCCACACATCCCCGCACATCCCCGCACATCCCCGCACATCCCCGCACATCCCCGCACATCCCCGCACATCCCCGCACATCCCCGCACATCCCCGTCCCCGCACATCCCCGCACATCCCCGCACGTACATCCCCGTACATCCCCGCACATCCCCACGCATCCCCACGCAGCCTTGCACAGCCACGCACAGCCCCGCGCAGCTCTGCGGAGCCCCACGCATCCCCACGCACCCCGCGCAGCACGCGCAGCCCCGCGCAGCCCCGCTCAGCGACGCACATCCCCGCACAGCCCCGTGCCGCCTTTCTGCGCGCGATCTCCAGGGCTGCGCTGGCCCCCGCGCGTGCCTCGCCTTCGGCGGAGGTCGAGCGCGACGGCTCCACCTCTGGAGTCTATTCGATAATTTCTTTCTGTGTCAACGCGACCCCGGCCACAATATTGCCAGCGGCCCTTCACGGTGGCGGCGGCGGCGGCAGTGGTCGGCACGCGGGACGTGGACGAGGCGGCGCAGGACGGCGCGGGGACGGCAGCGGAGGTGGAGGCGATGGGATGTGGGGTGCGGTGCGAGATGACGGTGGCGGCGGCGGTGGCGGTGGTGTGTTCTGGGGCCGGGGTGAGGCTGCGAGAGCGCTCGTCCCTCGAGTACGACCGCCTCATTACCGGGAGCGGAGGCTCCGACGGCGTCGCTGCCGCCCACGCCGCCCCCTCCTCCTCCTACTCGCTGCCGCCGCCGCCGTTGCCGCGTGCACGCGCTAACTTATTAGTCGCTCCCGCGTCTAGAGGTCGCTGTTTTGAAAAGGCGGGGCGCTGCCCGCCTGCTAGAGACGGGGGAGGACAGAGGCGCGATGGAAGAGCGCGCGCGGAAGAGATGAGGGGGCGGCGGCGGGGGGTGACAGCAAGAAGGGGCGGGGTGAAAGTGGAAGGGGGACCGAGAGGGTGGGGCAGGAGGGCAGGCCGGATAGGGGCGGGCACAGGGAACGGGGCTTGGAACCCTCTGGCTTGAAGCCCGCTCCGGCCGAACAAAGGATCTTGTTCCCTGTTCGTCCTCTCTTGCTCGCGTTCCATCTCTCTCTCTCTCTCTCTCTCTCTCTCTCTCTCTCTCTCTTTCTCTCTCGCTCTCCTTCGTTATTCCCTTCCCCGTTCCTTCCTCCCCATTTCTTCCCCTCCCCTTTTCCCGTCCGAGCCCTCGACAGCCTCTCCTGACGGAAACCGCCCCCGTCCCAATTTACAATTACAGCTACGCACGTTTTTAATCCGGCGCATAATATAGCTGGTAAACGTGCTCGCACATAACATCAGAGGATTTGTCCTTGCTGGGGAGGCCGGCGGTTCACCGCAAGGGACGCTGGAGGTTCTCTAAGGGCCCGCGGCGGGAGTTTGTCCGCCGATCGGGAGTTAATTAACAGCCCGCCTTAATTAAATATTTATGTACGCCAGACGGAATCTTTCTCGGTGGAGGGGATGAGAAGAACGACGGATTAACTGTCGGTTGTTCGACTAAGTTGTGACAAAGGATTTGGGCATTAGCCGACAATTTGTTGTAATTCCCTACCGTTCTTTAACATTTGATCAAGATTTAGAGGTTTTCATCCATTGCTCTGGTCATGACACCTTCTGAAAATGGAGTGCTACTTTGATGAACGGTGTTTTCAATGACACTTTAAAGGGAGATGCAGTATTAAATAATGTAATCTCAATATTAAGAGGTTTTGAAGTAAATGTTTTGCCTTAAAATAATATTTAAAAGGATTTTATGGTTCATAATATTTATAGTATTTTCACTCTAAGTATGTTTTCTAAGCACACTGATCTTTCTTAAAAATACTACATTTATAAGTAAAAATACATTTCCTCCTCGTGTATAGAGGTCAATTATCTTTTTATCACATTTTAATAGGTAGATTATGTTATTTAAGTTGATTGACTATTACTTTGTTTGATTTATTAAATGTCTACTTAATTCATTTTACGATATTTGTTTCACTTTAAAAAGTTTCTTGTTGTATCAATACTTTTATCGCGATGTGATGAGTGTTTAAGTGTCGAAAATGAGCAAATAAATAAATAAAGAAAGAAAAAGAAAGAAAGAAAGAAAAAGAAAGAAAGAAAGAAAAAGAAAGAAAGAAAGAAAAAGAAAGAAAGAAAGAAAAAGAAAGAAAGAAATAAAAAGAAAGAAAGAAATAAAAAGAAAGAAAGAAAGAAAGGTAATGTGAAAAGTTGGATTCCAACATTGGAATCCAATGTCGTGGCAATGTCCTGTGATATTAATACCCATTGATTCCAAGAATATGATTAATTTTACAAGAACCGTCATATAAACATGCCTTGCAGCTGTTTCCAATTATCCGATTAAATGTGTGTCTACTTACTCGACGTGAATCTCGTCTCTTGCTTCTGAGTTTTGTTGATTATCATTGCTCTATTAAAGCAACTAATATAAGTAACATATACCAAAGATGTATGATTGGTTTAGACAGTTATTATGACAGTAGAGATATTTATTAACCCTTGTGTGGTACAATGAAAAAGTACATTAACATCTGGTCAGTTTGACTCCTGCCATACAAAATGCAGTCATACAAATTTTGAGTTTTTTAAATAATATTTTAGTATTGAATGAATGTATTGTCAGAACGCCTGGATATGATGTTCACAATAATATTGAAAAAATGTCAAAAGTACTGAAACTGACGAAATGTGATATTACCACCAGGTACTTTTTATTTTTATTTTCGAAACTCAGAGCTGCATAACAAAAGTAAACAGAGAGAAAAAAAACACGAAACTTCAAATGTGAATCTTTTTTACAGATATAAGCTTGATTTTGTGTTTTGTATTGAGGAAGATCTCGTGACAAATTTACTGAAATACGACATTGAGACTTAGAGTGCTATGAAAATGAATACTTTAAGGGTATGGTCAGATAGACTCGTCAGGTAAAAACTTGAAGTTTCATAAAGTTCAACGCCTACACCATACAGAATAAAGATAACGTCACATTCCGGTGCATATTGACAGTTGAAGTTCATATTATTTTTAAATAACCCTATCGCGGAGACTTATCACTAAACAGCCGAAACAATCGTCAAATTTAATTAACCTTAATGAAATGTGATTTTACGTCCACAATCAATTTACAATATCAAGAAAGTGCATGCGTTATGATAAATGCATTTAACCCATGCTTTTAATCTTTTAAGTGATAAGTGGGGACCTGTAAAAATTGATATGTTGAATTTTTAAATAGTCACATTAAATGTATTATTTTTGTAAAAATATACTTTTAATAATTTGAGCAAGCGTACTCCCCTGGAAACTGCATTATACTGCCACGCGTGCATTGGCTTCCCCAATTACACGAAGCAAAGAGCTTTTTGTTCGTTTCATAATATAATGTAAAACACTGAAACGTTTGATCCTGATAAACTCTAGAGTTATCGAAACATGATGTCTAATGATAGACGGTGAACATTTGTAGGGTACACATTCACAAGAACGCTGTTCATGGAATATATGTTAGTGGTGAGTGGTGATTTTTACTTCTCAAGTGTTAAAGTGTTGTTGTTGTTATTGTTGTTGTTGTTGTTGTTGTTGTTCTTGCTGCTGCTGTTATACAATGGTCGAAGAGAAACGCATGGAGTTTTACGTAGATAAAACTATTAAATGATAATTTTATTGCAATTCAAAGGACACCTGTTAGTTGATTTGTAAGTGAAAGTGTCTTCTTTTTCATGTAAACTTCTAGTACCATCCTATTTCAATCTAGAAAGACTTACAAAAATATCGTTATAATACAATTATTATTCTGTTTATGGGGCGGGGGACAATTATCAAAGCAACGTTTTTATTTATTGTCTTTCATTTTGATTTAGTGGAGAAGCGTTTTGAAGAAATAAATCGAAATCGAGCATTATTTAGAAATCCTCTCACCTTTTCCTTTCTGTGTGCGTGAAGACTTCAGTGGAAGCCGGACACGAAGACTGTTCCGATTGTTCCTGGCGGAGCGCGCCTAGGTCACAATGGTCCAGAAAACTAGTTCTGGGACTACATTATCGAGAACGAACAATACCTATACGATAACGAAGGTAATAATGGATAACGAATGCTCTAGATGTCATGGGATCTCTTAACTCTGTTTATCGCCCAAGCGTTTCTTATTGAAATCTTAAATTGTTGTTTATTCCACTTTCAATTGATGAAGGGAGTGATTGAACTATGCTTACAAACCAGTACGGCATTCTCTACGACGAAAGTGGGTTTAAATTCGATCGTACACGAGACGTTGCAAACCTCAGAATAGCCGTGCAATTGAAACTCCTCTAGCATTGAAGGGTGCCATTTTAAAATGGGTTTTCAATTATTTTTATTATTAAAATTATTTAAAATTCTATATAAATTATTTTCTTCTTTACAAGAAAGCTCGTGGTGCTTCTCAGAATCAAAACACAAAGGAAATTACCAGTAAACTGGGCAAAGAGCACGCTCCCCGATACTGCGACTGAGAATGAGTGGTACCGATAATTCCGATCCATGACGGCGTATCTATGTATAGACGTCAAAAGCGAATTTGGAGCATTCTCGCCCTCCGGGTCTGCAAAAGTAAGGCATCAAGAACGATTGATAATATAACACGTTTTGTCCAGCCTTATCTTCAGTGATGGGAATGAGCGCGTGTCGACTACTCCTCCAGATTGATTTTTGATCTCACGAAGTTTGAGAAGTCTGCTCTGCGTTTCGCCTTTGAAGAAGGGCAAGGGTTTGCTCGAAATGGCCGCGTGAGTTTTCTGTAAGTTTAAAGCAACCAAGATCAGAGAAGCCGCCTTCTGAATGCCCCCTTTTAGCCGGAGGCATCCTTCGACCTCAGCTGATGTTGAAAATGCCACCCAGGGCAGAGTTCGAACCCAACAACTCCTGAGTTCTTCTACTTCGCCTCCTCTGGGATGAAGTGCGCAGCGCCGCGAACAATCGGAGTCGGTTATTTTGGAACCCGTGGATAAAAAGGGACAGCTCTTTTCTGGGCGTAAAATGTTTTGGCCCTCGTGTCCAGAATATCGATCAACCAGGGCAGAGAGCGGCGCGGTGCAGAGCCTGAGGTTGTGCGGCGGCGCGCGACCAGCGACCCGAAGGCCGCGCTCGAGACCGCCCTCCCTGCCTCCCTCTCCGCTTCCCCCCGGGCCCCTCCACCTCACAATCCCTGCCCCCACCCCTGCCCCTGCTCCTGCCGGCTCTGCCCCGCGCGGTCAAGTGGCGGGCTTCCTCCAGCGGCGCCGCGTCTTGAGACAAAAGAGCTCCTTGCGCCCCGCTCTTGGCAGCGACGGCCGACGCCTCCCCGCCCCGCCCCCGCCCGCCCACTGCACCGCATCGCTCTGCCCGGCTCCGCTGCGCCCTTCGCCCCAGTACCCCTGATATCTCTGCCGACGCTCGCAGCGCCGAGATCTCCGACGGCGCTGATGGGCCAACTCCCCCCTGAAGGCCCCAGCGGCGGGCACTGGTTGCGCATCGAGAAGTGCTCCCGCCACTGGGGTCTGCTGGGTTTTCGTTCCTATTTGCGACCCCTCTCGCATTTCCCGCGCCACAGTTGTCATGTTTCTCACTTTCTCTTACGCGTGAATCCACGTTGCAGGTATCTTTAAGCTCCGTGTATATTTGATTTCTCGTGGCAGTATTTAGTGTCATGTTTGCTCACCGAAGCATAGTGTCCGCGAATCACTTGCTCTCTTTAATCAACAGGTTGTTTATACCTCGTACGTACTTCGTGCCTTCTCTAGAGAGTGTTTTCAAAGTTTTGGGGTTCTTGTTACTATTTACCTTAATCTTGCATTTTCTATTTTCTACAATTTATCATCAATATTCCATTTCCTTCTTTGTTAACTACTACAATAGCCATTGACTTTACGTATTCCGTGCCAATATCAGTCCTGGCTATCATTTACCCTCAATTGCTTTCGCTGGGTATATTGTTTATGGTGTAGGAATATTTGATCGCGTTCAATCGATTCGTTATCAAATACGGATCGTTGTCCAGTGCCACCGAAAGCATTATTCCTGTGCCCCACGCTGTGCACCGCTCTCGTTCCCAGCCTCTTCCTCCAGGCGCGCCATGCTGTCGCTCGCCTGGCGGAGCGCGGCGCGCCTCCTTGGCGGCGCGCGGGTCGGGCCCGGAGCGCAGGACGCGGCTGACTGCTCTACCACAAGCGCCGCCCCCGCCCTCCCGCCGCTCCCCGCGCCATCGCTTCGAGTCATTAATCCGCCCGCTGCCCCCTCCCGCCGGGCGCTCTCCTCGTTCATCATCGGCCCATTCACTTGTCCGGCCGCGCTCTGTCCGTCGGACGGTCGGCTGGCCCCCGCGTCCGGCCGCCAGCCTACCCGTCCACTCGCCCTAACATCCGCCCGCTCTAGCCCGCGCCCGCGCCCGCCGCACACATCTACGCCAACCCGCGCACTCCCGCCTCATCGCCCGCCTTCACCCTCCCGTCCGTCGCCCACTCCGCGCCCCCCGAGTCTCCCCGCCCCAGGCCTTTCCACACCTCGCCCTTCTCTGCCCACCCCGCCACGCCCCAAGCCGCCACGCTCCCGCCTGCCGCCTTCCCACGCGCCCACCCACGGGTGCGGCCGTCGCCACAAAGGGATGCGTTATCTGCGCCCACAGAAACAGCATTTTATTGATGTTTTATAGCCTGTGCTCGCGCATCAAACCTGCTCCATTATCTGCGGTGCGGAAACTCAGCATTGACAGTCCTCGGACGGTTTGAATGCAAGGACAATGGGCGCGCTATCGGGGGGTGGCGGCGGGCGCCTCAGTCGCGGATGTCACCTGCCGCCCCCCTCCCTGGCGCCCCCCCGGCCCCGCCGTCCCCACCCGCTGCGATTCCCCCGACGCTCCACCGTCCCCGCTCTCCCCCTTCCGCTGTCCCACCCCTGCGTCTGAGAGATCGGCTATGATTGATTTTCGTGCTTCATGGCGCGCGGTTCCCTGCATATGTTGTGCTTAGTTTATCTACAGCGTTCGTATATTTGGCAGGACTTGCGCGTCGTGTTGGGTTCCCAGAAATGATCCAGCTATTCTCGTGCTGCTCTATTGTACGGATGGTGCATTCAGGAGAATACAGAATAACAGCAATGCAAGGAAAACCCTCTTTTAGAGACAATACCTTCTTTCCATAAAATGGCTCGTCGAGAATACAAACGAAAATACATATTTTACCCTCTATAGTACATTTGTATTACTAAAATCAGGTAATAATAAATATTAACATTTATAAAATTATATCGTGACAAGGTAATGAATGAAACCCTTTTGGAACGAAAGGGACATTGTATTTTCAAATTTTAAGTCTCAGCTTATTTACTAACAAATGAGCAAACGATATTTTTATTATTAAATATTTACAGTGTTTTAAATTTCGTAATAGTAGTTTTAGTCCTGTATTACTCTGATGTATAAATAACTACAGCATTAAGTTTTCTATTATTATTTCTCTTTGGATTCATGTTCCTCTATATCCACATATCTACGAGCACATTTACATATATAGCAGATTAAAACAGTCCAAACACGAAGTTGTGAAGCTACAGCCACACTCGCAATTATTCTGAGCTCCTTCTTAAAGGAACTTGAAGACGCACTTGCATATTTAACTTTAAGAGCAAATATCTCCTTTCGAAATTCAAGTTAACTTGTTATATTTTTTTTGATCTCGTTAAGTGTTAAGAACTGTCGTCTCTTTTATATTTCGTTCCTTAGTTTAAATTTTATTGTGTAATTGAAAAGCGCTCTAAGCTCTTATTTGCTAACTTAAAGTTTTGATAAATGACGTCTTGGAAGTAAAATGTTCAGCGACATTAATTTACGAATTTCTCGTGAACGAAATAAAAGAAGGTGAAGTATTTTTTGAGAAAGTTAAATGACGTCAATTACTGTAACAAAAAAGAGAATATAGGCATTAAGCGCATCTCTGAATACATCTTAGCTTTAAGAAAAGTGATGTATAATGTTCACAAGCAGCAAGATACAGACGTAGACACTTTGCCCACATGTAGTGTGTAATAATTTGTTTAGACACCAACAGTTTGTATGATTTTTAATATTGTGAATATTAAAACGCTAGCTGAAATTGCTTACTGTTGCCCGGGTAATATTTTTTTACAATAATCTTTGGCGAAGAAAAGGAATGAATTCTATATCTGGGGTAAAGCGGATGTAATTTTATTTATATCCCCTCACGCCCCCGTCCACTTCAACCCGCTCACCCTCGTCCCGCGCCACTCCTCTCATGCCTCTGCGTGGACCGCTGCTCTGCAATCCCTAAATACCTAATGAATTGCGGGTTGCGTTTAATCAAGTGAAGAAAGGAAAAAAATCTCCATATTTCGAGTAACATTAAGAGTCACGAATCCTGCTATGAATTTCCTTGAACGCTTAAAAGTATTTGTGCCAAATTGTTTGAAATAGCCCCGTTACTCGAGAGTTGGGCTGGGCCGAACACACATCCAGTTTTACATATTAATATTATTGCATGATCTATTTTGTACTAAATATTTTTAGAAAATTACGTAACTTTCACTTTTAAACAAATTGTACAATAATGTCTATTTTACGAATAGGTACGTTGGTAAAATTTAAATGAAAGCGTTTTTGCAGTCATTTCGCGCCGCATTTCCAGACGTTTTCGATCGCTCTTCGAAACCATAGAAACACATTAATTGTTCTCTCCTGCCCGCGCTTGTTGAAAAGTTGCGACTCAGATCCAAATGTCGACTTAGGTAAGGACATTCTTCTACTTCCCAACAATTTTTTCTGCAAATATTGCTATTTGTGTTTAAATTGTCATGCAGAACATAATTGCTGCACTTTCCATGCAAAACTAGACACAGTATTGTCCTTGCAGTTACAGATTTTGCAACGACGAATTTTTGATAAGATGTACATTATGAAAACATTTGCATTCCTCTCAATACTCTACAACTTTTAAAATGTGTTCGTATAAGCAGTGAAAAATTCTAGGACTAGTAAATTGTAGTAAATGTGATTATATTCACTTTTTATAGCACCCGCAATATTCAGAAGAATTTTATTATGAAGCAAGTGAGAAGATTAATGAACCTATTGTTGCGATTTCTTTCAATGGCATCCGACAGTGCCCTTGTTCCGTCTTTCAAAGTTTTGTTCCATTCCGTTTGCTTTTTGAAAACTCTCAACAGATCTCTTTAATATTCAGAGGTACTAATTATGCTTCAGTAAGGCTACAAATTTCTCACCAATTAGGTGAAGTAAAAATGATGAATGGAACTTTAAAGTGACAGAAAAGTTTCAAGAAGAATAAGGTAGATAATTAAAAATTAGAAAAGCGCCCGCTGCAAGAGCACGGACGACGAAGGGAAGCATTCTAGGATCAGTTCTGCTTCTTCATGCACTCAGACCCAAAGCTCTTCTCTTCTAATTAAGAATTTCTTATCATTTCATTTGCAGGGGTTCTTTAATATCTTTTATGAAATGTTCGTACCAATCGAAGTGGTTAAACTTTTTTATTTTCCTGCTCACGCAAAATACCACTTAATTGTGAACTATTAACATGAATAAAAATGCGCAATTGTGAAAACGAATGGGTTTTGTTATATGGGAGTATTTAATTTGTTTACGAGTTACGTTTCTGATACAATCAGTTTTTAGATTGCTGTAGTTTGTTTCTTTCTCCTGCGAGAGGAACGTGTGATTTCATATTTTAATTTCTTTCTTGTGTACTGATATAAAAAATTATTTTCAAATTTCTATACAAGGCTCTTACATTAGAAGTTACTTAACATCTATCATAACTCTCCCTTGCCACTCAGAGTTATTAAGTGATGCTGTTTGAGGGTTTGTGACATAATGTCTAGTGCATCTTCGTTCTGAAGCTGGGGCCTGCGTCGATCCCCTATCAACCCACATGCCTGGAATAAATATTGTACTTCGGATGCAGAATCAATTATTCCTATCATGGTCAGTTTGTTCGTCCGGTTTCCTTTGATCTATTGAGCAAATACTGAGATGACCCATTTTATTTGTAAACATAAATAGAGCTTCACTGTCTGAGCAAGTTTCTTGATTAGTTTGGGAGTGTTAATGTGGAAAATAGTAATTTCGTGACATTATCATCAAATGATGTTCTGTGTCCTCGCGATAGTGAAAGATTTTTTTGCGTGGTACAAGATAACAAGATAAACGATAAAAGCCAAAAAATAGCTCGTTTACCGTTCAAAAGAGCTTTTATTACACGAAAGCCAATATTTATTGTTCTCACATTTTGACAAAAACTCTCGGTTCTCCCTTTATTTATAATACAATAAAATATATTAATTCATAATTCAACGTACCTGTAGTAGCGAATTTAGGGCTTCCGGAGCTCAGGAAAAAGTTCACAGACTTCTCTCCTAAACGTAACACAAGGTTTTTAAGTGTTAACAGTAAGTAGTTAAAATAAGTAAATAAATAAAAACATAAATTAATCCTTATAGAATTTCTGGTGGATAAAGTTCTTGGCAGTTTTCACAATATCTTCCCGTCTTCCCCGCCTCTCAATCCACCATTGATCCATCGTTAATCTAAGCATTGTCGCTCATGGGCTTAAATAACCTCTACTGTAGCATGGCTCCTAAACGTATTAATTTCTATTTCTAAATTATATATCACTGTAATGGCAACAGATTCTAAATCGTCCTGTGTAAGCCAAAATGTAAAGGATTTTTACTGGAACACTGCTCTACCTTCTTGCTAAGCCTTTGACAGCTCTCTAGCCAGCTTGTGAGCTATGACAAAACACATTTAAACGTCTTTATCAAATCCGCACTCCAAGAAAGTTGGTCTGAAATGGCATGGTGGAATTGGAAGAAAATTTTAGCAAAAAGTACCTCATCCTGGATGAATATTGTGGTATAAGTTGCGGGGCCTCCAAAACGAATGTACAATATCAAAATTTTATGTATTTAAGCGATTTATTGTGGTTTCTATATTATTTACATCGTTCGGAGATTTTTCTTTCAATTTCAAAATATATTTATAGTTTATTTTTGTAATGTGGCAGAAATATATATTGACTTTTTCATGTCCTAACCTACGGCAGTGTTTCGAGGAAATGTATATTTGCATGATAACATTTATGGTACAATCAGTATTTTTTCATAAAAAAATGGATGTACTGTGATTGTTTACCGAATATAAAATCATAATCATTCGTGTTTAAAAAAAGATTTTATCGAGCGATCACAGTGACCGCACTCCGCTGTGTTGATTGATATGACATTTATTTATATATGTCATTCATCATCAACTACTTTGCAACGGTAAATGAGCCAATTATTGTGGCTTTTATCCTTTATCTTGCACCACGCGAAGAAATCCTTTGACGCATAGTGGTTCCTTGATGAAACCATTTTTCTCTCTTCGTTCTATTCACTTGCACCATGGTATTTCAATGGAAACACGTTAGCAATGTGAATAGTGCTTTGTGCTGGTGGCATAACGGCGAAATAACTGTTTAAAACTGCTGTAATAACAAGTGTCGTTTGTTTAGCGGCTCGCGTGTACTCTCATGCTCTTTTCGTAACATCACTTCCATGGACGAATATATTCTTTGTGAGAAATGTGAGTTGATTTATTTAAACGTTTTATGGTGTAATAAGACTTTATAAAGCATCTTTAAGTAAAATTAATGTAGAATATTAATAGTAGAGAAAATGTGGATTGAAAATAAAGGTGGTGCCATGTGGAATCACTGAGCATAATCTCAAAACCGGATATTTGCTTTTTATATTATATTTATTATAACTTATCTTTGAATATTAATTCTTTCTATTATTATTTTAAATGTCGAAGGGATACGGAAAAACTAATTGGCCTGTCAATGCTTTATTATTGGAAGAATGTATTCTTGCTGTTTTTTAAGACATCATAAGTGACGGTCAATCAAATGATGGTTTAGATCAAGAGAATTTGGAGGAATAACCACATCGTCCACGCTTGGCTTATGAAACGTGCCAAATTGTTTAAATGTCAAGAAGCATTTTTTAAACTTTTCACCAAAAATAAAATAAATGTTTCGATTTTGTTTGTAAAGTATATATCTTTTACAATTACATGTGATTTAAACTATGTTTATTTTCCCATATTTCTTCATTCCAGACTATTTTTTAATTGCAACTGTAAACAATAAATAATATAAGTAATTGTATAATATTATATAAATTTTTTCCTCATTGTCCGCAACAAAGAACCTAAAATACTTGCGGACGCACGGTGGTCCTCTAGTGCAACCACATCCATAACTTAATGGTGAAATATGAAAATCAAAAATTCTTAGTTAGATATGAGTTTTTGGTACCAAGGAATGACGCTGTCCCGAAAAAGTTCCAAAAAATGTCCACAAATCATAATACAGGCGTCGGAAGGTTATATGTCATTCATCATCATCGTCATCTGTTTTGTAACGGTAAATGAGCTAATTATTTTGGCTTTTATCCTTTATCCTGCATCACGAAAAGAAATCATTTCACTATCACGAGAACGCAGAGAACATCATTTTCGTGGCTCATATGGCACGACTGTGGTTAAAGGATAAAATATAATATACAATGCCAAAGTATAGAAAATATTTGTGTGTTCATTGTTTTTGCGTTCATACGCCGAGAGGGAAGGTTTCGTACCCATTGGTGAACTCCAAATATCCATTTTCCCTCTAACATTGAAGCTCATATTAAAGTGCTGTCAGACTTTTTTTAAAAGGATTTTATTGAGAAAATGCTTTTGAGATGTATTGCATATATTTAGTGAAAAGCTAACATTACGATCTCATTTTTCCCCTTCACAATCGCATTATTCTGAAGCCGATTTTTAAGAGTTGAAAACGCATTTTCGTATTTTGATTCGAATATACAGTAATATCTGTTAGGGAAAGAATGGGATGATAGTTATTACTGACACCGCCTTCAGAAACTTTCGGAATTCGAAGAATAAATTTAAGACTTAATTGCTGCTCTTGGATTTTACTCTCCACTTTATTGAAATCGTGAAAATTAGTTTACTTTAGATGGAAAATTGAATTTCTCTAAAGCGAATAGCCAACTATTGGATAACTAAATCGTATCGAAACAAATTATAATATTTATTTTCTATTTCAGATATGAGGTTTTGTACGGCACTCTTTGGCTCTATGTATATCAGTTTTGTCAAAGGACGTTCATTACATGACGGGGAAATTCCACCTCGTGATAATTGAAATCTCGGAACCTTTTAGACCTTTTACCGTGAATTGCGTAATGACTTGTTGCTTACATAGAATACTCTTGGATCAAAACCTACACACAGTATGACCTATATTATAGTTTTGAGGCTGAACTGTTCCTCAAAGTCGGTCCTCAAAGCAGATGATGTGGTCAAAGTTCTGGTACTACACCTCCTGGAACAGCCATGTACTTAGTTATTTGATAGTCGACGTAGAGGGGGAAGTTGAAGAGGTTTACACAGAGGTAAACTCCTCCATGGATAATAGTCTCTGCGAACCACTCCGCTAGCGAAATACCTCGCTACTTACGCCATAACGAGGAGCAAATTGCCATCTGCATCCACGTCTCAAACGATTACTCGGTAATGGCTAACTAGTGGAAGTAGTGTTTGGTGGACGTATCTTATCTGAGATAATGCAGTCAGTAATTCAGCATGCACCCTCTAATGCCTGTTCTTACGAGTGAACAGTTAAGTTTGAGTTCTGAAATTTCTATTCAAGGTATGACTTTCTCTATTTAAGCTATCTCTATTATTTATGTTGATTGATTATAATTTTTCCATTAAAATATATTTACATATATAGTCGTTTATTATTTTTATTAACTTTGCGAAACAAAAACTTACGATGTACATGTGATCAGATTTACAGTCTTTCAATGCACATGTCTGAGGAAGTTTGTTTTCTCTTTTATTAAATAAGCTATTTGCTGTTTTTCATGGAGTATTCTGAAATGATTATTTTTTCGAAACGCCAACTAAATGCTGAGTAGTGTCAAACTTGGATCATCTCTGTCTTTAAACTCACTCTTCATCAAATATAATAATGTTCTGATGAACAAAAATTGTACAATTCTAGTTACTAGTGATTTAGGTTAGAATTTAATAAATAATGAAAAAGATTATCACATAGTGTCTAACCAACAACGATTAGCGTAATTTCCTTGCCTTTATTTTGATGACATTTACTAGGGGGGGTTTACTATGGAAGGGACATTTACTAGGGAAGGGACATTTACTAAAAAGGGACGGTATGTTCATAACTCAAGTGTTTTTATGGTCGTAAATAATTACTATGATTAATATGGGCATTACACAGTAATGCGTGAAGGGTTCGGAGATTGGCTAGCTGCAGGAAACAGATTTGTGTGTCAGGTGAGATGATTAAGGCATTTAGACATTCTTCAACACATTTTTACATTTTTTGGGTAGCTTGTATTAATCTGTTGTTATTTAGATGTAATTATCGAGTGCAAGTATCATTGATATGTGCATTTGAACTCTTTCAAAACATTTAATTAGTCTTAAAATTGTCTTTCTATATAAAGATATTATAAAATAGATCCTAACGATGTACATAAGTTGTGAGTATTATTCATTACCATTGCACATGGATTAAAACGATAATGAGATGCTTTCCTCAGACCTGTAAAACTAATGATGGCGCATCAAATTCTTTAAATAAGTTATTACTTTCCACATATATTCATGCGACGAAGTTTTTCTCTCTCCATTTTCAATATTTTTGGACTCATCAAGTTTAAACACCGACTCTACGTAAACTCATCCGCTTGCGCTCGAATTCCCTGAACACCCGCAGCATGCGAAATCGTTGTACCGTGGTGGCGAATTTTTCTAAACGAACTCGCGGTGAATTTTCAACGGAGGGCGAGCGCCAGGCGTGGGGAGCCGTGCCGAGCGCGAGAAAGGGCGGGCAAGTGTGATTAGTGCGTCCGAAGGAAAGTTTCGCTGGCGGTTCCGCGGGTTCTCGACGGCCGAGGCAGCTACGAGGGGGCAGTGTTAGGTGGCGCGTTGGGGGGATGGGGCACCGGTGCCCGAGAGGAAGGCCGAGGACGGTGAAGGAAGGGCGAGACGGGTGGGGGAGTCGGAAGGTGGCTTTGGGAGCGTGTGGCGGTGGAAGACGGAGTATCACGCGGAGATGAGGGGTGAGGACGGCGGAAGAACGGTGGTGTCGGAGGAAACGACGTGGGTCGAGTCGAGGTGGGGCGGGTGGCGTCGGAAGGTGGTTACGGGGCGTGCGGCAGAGGAAGACGTGTTTTGCGGTGAAGGGGGAGAAGACCGCGGAGAAAGGAGATCAGAGGGAAACGGGGAAACGGCTTTGGGTTAGTGTTAGGCAGTGGCTTCAGGAAGTGCAGCGTGGGATGACGGAATGTGAGGTGGGTACTGCAGTGGTGAGAGTAGCCGAGGAGGTGGGAGATGGGTGCTGGGGGAAACGGCTAGAGCTGGGTTTGTAGGGGTCCTCGGGCGGTAGCTTCGGGGCGTGTGGTGGGGAAAGACGGAGTATTTGGCTGTGATGGGAGATGGGTGGGACGCGGATGTTAGGATAACGGCGCAGGGTTCGGTAACCTTATTCCCCGCTGAAGCCGGAGGCTGCGGCTATGAACAGCTCACGATCCGCTTTCAACTCTTCTTTATCGATCCTCGTTTGTTTAGCTTCTTTTGAAATCTAACCGTTTTGTATCGTTGGGTTTTAAATAGATTCGATAAAGGGAAGGCAAAAACATGAGAGGCTGGATATGAAATTTAAAATTCGTTGTGTTCATTTTTGAAATTGCCTGCTGCTTCCTTACATTATCTGTCGAGTTGTTTGTGGCGCAAAGGAGCCAAAATAGAGGCTGCGTCAATAAATTTTTCCAAAGAAAAATAATGCTGTATATGTTTGTGTTTTTTTAAAAAGCCCTTGAGATATTTTTCCGATTTTTGCATCGCTGAACATTCATTCGGAATTTCGATGCCAACCTATTTAATTCGTATTTAAAGCAATTGAATGTTTTCTTTACCACAATGCTTATTTGCATAATTCTAGAATGTATGTTGTGAAATATTACAGGCGTAAAATATATGTGAGGAGTTTGAGATCAAAATGTTTTAGATAAATATGCTGTATTGAATATTCTTGAACCATTTACTTGCTTATTGCTTGTGCATCACATTAAGAGCATACCTTAAAATGTAATTTGAAATATTAATAACAGTTTTATAAATAAGGATAAGGATGACTTTTAAATATAAAGTATTGATGATAATTATTAATCTGCGTGCATTTTCTTGGAAAGTGCAATACTTTGAAATGTATTTCATCTCCTAATTTAATGTAGAGGTCGAAAAACTTCAACATTGCAAACCAACATCATTATATCATAACAGAAGCATATGTGTTTTCAAAAGATTGAAGATAATAATTAAGAATCTTCTATAGTAAACACTTATGTAAGGTAAAGTTCTCACATTAGAAGAAAGCCATATGATGACATTATTCAAACGTAAACTTTATTTAATATTCTCCGGTCACGATCCCCAATGTTACATTTTTCAAAACTGAATGTCTCTAAAAAACATGGCGCCATACTCTGTGGAGTTGATATATGAATAACACGTTTGTATACGTTAACTCCAAAATACTTTCACCCTAAGGGACTTCGAAACATGATTCTATCTGGAATACTTTTCATACAGTGGGGGAAAAGTAATGTATTGATCATGATTAATAGCAATTGCTGTGTTTCTCGCAGAATAAGAAAATGTATCACTACAATAGTGATCATCCATTAGGTCTTAAATTGACCTTCGGTCATGTAATAGATGGCTCCTTTCTAGAAGCATATCGATCGAAAGACCAGCAATATTGCTCTAATGGTGTTTGTTGGGTCATTCCATTACCTCGACTGAAACACAAACTCATGACTTTCCCTTCACCTCGTGACCATCACTTTGCCAAACTGCGCAATTGGCGCACAAGAAAGTGAAGCGCCGTGGAGGTCAATGGACCTTGACTCTTTTCAAACTGTCTAGTAATGACAGGTTGAACGTCTACTAAGTATTCAATGATTTTAAAGTCGTTATTTTATTTCCATTTAAAAAAAATGGTTGTATGATAAACTTCAATAAATCAATTTGGATTTTTTTATTAAATACAACCAAATAATTAAATCTAATTATTCAAAAAATGTCAGTGCACTTCTTATCCATACTTATTCATTTCATATTAAGTTTCGAATTTCAACCTTTAATCATTTTTAACAAGAACTGTAATATACGGTAAATACTAAAATGATTACAATTATTGTTGAACACCATTGGGTTGACAATATTAGAAGAAAATAGAGGTTCTCCTCGAGATAACATTGTAAATCCATAAACAATTAACTTGCCGCAATCAAATTTATTGTGGATTATTCTGCCGAAAACTTTTTTTAAGCATCTGTTCGGTGTTTTATTTATTAACCGGTGTTCTAACATTATAAAAATATCATTTGTAAGTTCATTATTAGAGTTCCAAAGATCATGATTGTCTGGCAACTGAATATTATAAGAAGGAAAACAATTAAAAGAATGGGTAGGGGAGGAAATCCGTTAGAAAGTAATCTGTCATTTTCAATTTTTAGAATAAGTGATCATATAAGTTAGTAACTGTATTGCATTTAGATACTGCAATAATTGTTTTATTGATTTTAATGCCCATTTTTTCAGAAACGATCCTTGAATATCTTTTAGTTCAAATGGGAAGAATGCAAATATTGTTAAAGTCTATCTTGTTTTCTATTTGGATCCTATACTTAGAGATAGAATTTAATTTGTGAGGAAGGTCTAAGATGTTATTAATATGTTCTCTTATCTTCAACTTCCTTTCCGACGAACCTCTATAGCTCATGTTACCAGCCATACACTTGATGTGGTGACCTTTCTCAGTGTCCAACGTACCCCTTTTTGTCTTAATTATATATAGATTTAACATTTTATTTCTAGATATATTATCATTTTTGTATTGTTTGTTTAAAATGTTATTGAAAATGATTTAAATGAAATATATATACCTTTGTGTGATATTGAATAAAACTAATAATAATAATAATAATAATAATAATAATAATAATAATAATAATAATAATAATAATAATAATAAACACAATAAATGATTATGTATGAGTTGATTTAATCATTCTTGTCCCAATTTAAGAAATAAAATTAATTTTATCTCTATATTTATCTCCATCTACTTCCTAACAGTCTCTTTTCCCCTTCCCGTCCCTCCCTTCCCCACCCTCCTCTATCATCTCTCCACCACAATTTTACCTTTTCTTAAGGGGTTTGACATGGATTGAATGCACGTGCCGGGAAATGGGTGAGCTCAGATAATGCGAAGCTAGGGCTGCCGACAACATATTATCATTTACAGGTGTGAAACGATTCACACTGTTCTTCCCTTGCTCATTCGATTTCCACTATAAACCATTTTATTAACAGAACATAGCATTCATGTCTACATCCCTTTCGTAGAGCACACAAGGCACCAAAATACATACGAACGGGAGTCTGAGTGAAGATGTGATAATTCGTGCTCACCTCACGTATAAAATGACAACATAAAACATTGCGGAGGCAATGAGCATAGAGAGAGTTACGTTCTGGGAGAAGTCAATAACCGTATGTTTTCGACCCCTGATGAGAGGGAAAGTTGCGACGGAACAAGCCTTTGTGACAAGAGAAGAGAAAGGGTGGCATTGAACCGGTGGAGTCCGAGTCCCTCTTGTCCGCCACCGCATCGACCAAAGCTTCATCTGGGCGCCGCGCCACCTTCCAGCAGCACACCTCTTCCGCAGGTGAGAAGCTAACAAGCCGCAAGGGCGCGAGGAGGCTTAGTGGCCCAGGCAACGACTGGCGCTTCTCCGACCTCCCCCGCACCTCGCCCCCCCCCCCCCAGCTCTGTCCCTTTCCCACTCCGCCCGCCACGCACCGCCCCTCCCCGCATCGCTCCTTCACACCACCACCCGCCCTGCCCGTTCTTCCCCGATCCGTTCTTCCCCGCCACGTTGTTCGTCGCACCATTCTTGCCCTCTCCGTTCTTCCCCGCTCTGTTCTTCCCCTCTCCGCTCTTTCCACCGGGAGCGGTAGCTCAGTGCATCAACTGATGCCACTGCAGCGCCTCTGACCGGGAGGTCCTAGGTTCGAGTCCTGACGGCGGCAGGACACTAGCTTTCCAACTAGGTCGAATCCAGTCGCTGTCTGGAGGAGAATTCTAGCGGCCGGCTGCTCTGATCGGTAGTTTTCCGTGGTTTCTCCGATCAACTCCAGGCGAATGCCGGAGTAGTACCCAAGCAAACGGGCCACGACCGCGCGCCATCTTTCCTTCCTCTTCCTTGTCCTATCCTCTTCCCTTACACACACACTTACACTAACATGCACTACACAATCACATATTCTGGGAAACCGGTCGGGAGCTTAGAGCTTGACCCGGCTGGGGCGGTGTCCCACTGGTGGGAGAGTCCTGGTTAGGGAGAAGCCTCACTAGCCGACGGTAGGTCGGCGCCGTATCTCGCCATCCAGCGGGGGCAGATCACCTCCATCTCCCGATAAATAACATGCAATACACTCACGGGACTAATGACCAAAGTAGTTGACACGCCCGGAAACACGAGAAAATCAATCAATCTATCAAAAATCCGCTCTTCCCCTCTCCATTCTTCCCCGCTCCGTTGTGCCTCACCCGTTATTCCCCATCCCTTCCCCGCTCTATTCTGTCCCGACTCGCTCTGCCTCGTCCCGCTCCGGCCCAATCCATCCTATTCAGCCCCGCCCCGCTCCATTCCTCGTCTCTGCCCCACGCCTGTTCTCCACTGCCGCCGTCCGCTCTCGTCGCGCGCGCCCGACTGATGAAGTAAACAATGCTCTGTCGAGGACACGTCCCGCCCCGCCCCGCTTCCGCTCCTTCCCTCGCGCCTCCGCGGCGCCCGCAGGCTAAGCCCGCAGCCAAATGACGCCTCCTTTCTCCGCCGCTGTCCTTCCTTCTTTCCGCCGCGTCTTACTTTTTTTCGTCGCGGTCCGCTTTGTCACCCGGCTACCCTACCGCCCCACACTCTGCCCGTCCCTTTCCATCTCTTTCCATCTCTCTCCACCTCCCATCCCCTAGTACTTGTCTCCCGTTCCACACCCACTCCTACCCCATCCTCCACCCCCGAGCTCGCTCCGCTCCACGGTCGCGTTGACGTCCACACGATCACCTCCATGGAAACTGATCTCTGTTTCTGTTGTCGCGGCCTGCTCTTTTGTCATTGCCATGTGCGTGTTCTCTTGTTCTCTTTTTTGTCGGTTCGTCGACTCGAATTTTATTTCGTTATTGTCGCGGTGGCGCTTGCTTCCTCCCGGCGGTGTGGATGGGCTTGGGGCGAGGGGGCGCAGGGAGGGTCGCCGGTGACATCGCGGGTTGAGAACGAGTCTTTGCACGCGACATGCGATCCGGTTGAAAAGGTGTTCGTTAGGAGTGGTCAATGACCAGTGGTAGAGTTGCAGGAGGTCACGGGAAACAGGAGGGATACATTCGAGAGTTGGGCGGAATATATTAGCAATCATATCAACCATTGCAAAGGAATTATCACATTACAAATATTATATACACAAAATTGACTCGTAGTGCCTCACGTGCTCAGTTGCATTGATTCGGACAATGCCTCAGCCAAAATGAGCATTCTAGAGACCAGCTACTGCGCTCGGTATTTTCCGTGGTTTTCAGTTATCAGTGCCAGGCAGTTACTGGAGAAATTCTTCAACAATGGGCCGCGGGTCACACGTCATCCTTTTATCCGTATATTGTCTCCAATCCCGTTCGTAAGGCTGAGTGATGTGCAAAACCTTTATTCCCAAATTACTCAACTCCCACGATCTGGAAAGACATCGTGAATACTTTGAGCATGGAGTTTCAGCCCAAGATTTGAATTGGGTTCTATGAAAGGGTCTCTCTTGGGGTCATATGAAGAAAAAGAAGTATGTAAGTGCAACGAATATGAGTTGAATGTGCGAGATTTGTAATAACGTTGGAAAGAAGTAATGATTTTCTTGCTCCAAATTAAAGCAGTGCCCAGACTCTGCCTATGGTTTAACTTGTTCTTAATGTTACACGGGATCTTACTCAGTCGTCCACTTCAATGCGGCAGGGTAGCGATTCTTCCCACATCGCTTCCATTTAGGACTCAACAATTGCTAAGCCTTGCCTCCACGAGCCCCGTGGGTATACTTCGGCACCTGTTGCGGGACAGTTAACTTTTCCACTTTATTATTTACACTTTCGTCTATACGTGGCCACAACAACGCCAACCTCTAAGCACTGACGATGGCTGCAACGTAACTGAAGAATAAAATTCTTCAATAAATAATATCTTTAGAAAAACGCCTTCTTAATAGATAAAATGAAATATGTATCGTTAGAATGTAGAGCATTTGATGGTATAGCAGATAGACCTGGAACCAAGAGTCAGTTTTAAAGTATGATAAATGCATTGTACAATGTCTATACTGCGGCACAATCAGTATGCAAATAGGTATAAATGTGGCACAAATTAAGGATTAGACACATTAAACATACGTAAAATTAAAAAAATGATCTAGAATGATGCATTTTGTATGTAATTGAGCGGTGTAAATAGTCTTACCAATAATCTTAAAATAAATTTATTTTAAAAGGAGAATAGACAAGTTCAAAATTACCTGGTAGTTTATTTTACGGTTCGATAGAAGTTCTCTTGTTTCTTTACAGGGAGTTAGAGTAAAACTTGCTGTAAAACGCTTTACGCACCTATAACAAAGTTAATAGTATCTGAAGTTGTGCCCTAAAATTTTCTATTTTTGTTGTCTGAAATTTATTGTATGGCTGTTAATGTACTGCTAAGAATAAATTACTGATATGCATCCGGTGCTTTGGGAGGGTGTCCTTGTAGTAACGGTGTGAGCAATCATGAAAAAAACGCAGGGTTACCTTTTTTCATGCACAGATACTTCACGGCTCACCAACTGATAACTTTTTGTAGCTTCCCATTCCATTCTATAGATGTTTGACCCGACAGGTGTACCACGAATGTATTAATATGTTTGATACCTTGAATTCTGCGTTGTTATTATTATTATTATTATTATTATTATTATTATTATTATTATTATGTTTTGGGGATACTATCTGTGGATCGCTTTGCTTATTTTTGCGACGTTCCTTTTGTTTTCGCTCTCTATTGATGTTTGATGAATGATGCACTTTCCACCTTAATGATGCTCTCCGTATGAATTACTTTGACCAGCCGCGTCTCTTTTAAACGTTGGATGTATTCTCCCAGTACATGATTTGAACCTTCTGTTTTATCTGCTGAAGTCCATGGCCTCCAGATCGGGCGGAGAAAAGCTTGTATACATCTCCATGCAGGTTGAGAGCGCGATCAGTTTCCAGGTTTAGCGGAGAGTTATGTAATCCAGCTCCATTAGCCTCCACTCGACTATTGCAGTTGCATACCTGACCTTAGATACTGCCCAGGATTATTATTATTATTATTATTATTATTATTATTATTATTATTATTATTATTATTATTATTATTATTATTATTTAATCTCTATTTGCAGCTGGAAGCCACGAAGCTAGCGAAAGTTTTGGAGGCACCCGGCCGTTGCCTCTATTCTCCTAACCTCTCTTTTCAGCGCATTTGCAAGGAGGGCACAAGTAGACATATTAGATAATTATGTAAGGAATTATACAAAGTGAACAATTATACTACTTCAGTTACGAGCAAGATGTGTTGGGAATTGTAAATAAGCCTTGAAAAAGACATAAAATAAATTAATTATAAAATAAAAAAGTTAAACTAAATAATCCATTCATAAAATATAAACGTAGAAAAAAAGTCAATTTTTAGAAAGAAAAGTCAAAAGTCAGTATTTATATATAAGTTGAAGCCGGGTATTGTATGCGGAAGGAGGGCTAGTCTAGTCCACCTCTTAGCCGTTGGGTGGGACGTGATTCCTGCCGGCAGTTATCGCCCCTCAAGAGCGTGGAGCAGGGCGGGATCCACTCCCCGACCAGACCAGTGCCAGGTTTAGCCTGCCAAGATTTAGACTGGAAGAGAGTTCCACCGTTGAGATTAGTTCTATGAAGCATTCTACTAATAGTATTATACGATTAGTGAACTCAAAATTAAACGCAAAAAACCGTGATGAGCAAATCGTGTTAAATAATCTTTCCAATAGCAGGCGAACAGTTAGAGGTTCCTACATAAGAAACATGTAATGTGTAGCTTAGCAGGCGTAAACCATCATTTGGAAATGTCTGATTTTTTATTATCTCGGTTGAATACTGCGAATGATTGCAGAAAAGCATGATTTTCATGGAATCTTAATAAGCATTGTTTATCATCAATGCACTCTATAAAATTGTTACATAAAATTTTAGTTCATAATGCTTCATTCCCAAAATAATCTAATGATTTATGGCAGGAATTCTCCCTTTTTCAGTCCTCCCTCTCACTTGCGCTAAAAACGTTTTATTGCACAAACAAAATTTTAAGCTTGATGTACTCACATCGCTCGTACGCGAAAACAATAACATAACTCAAGGGATGTCACATCCAGGAAGGGAGTATGGAAGCATGATATTGTGAAAACCCGTAATTAAATTTTTGCATATGTGCTTTTTGTCATATTTGACAACTGCATTTGGCTGTTTTTACATACAGTACTTGAGATTCTTGTCCAAACTTTTATTGGGATATGAAAACAACCAGCCTTTTCTTTGAATTCTTCTTACAAATAATTAAAAATGGATCCTAATAATATAAAGAGAAATTTCTCATACCGCTTTTGCCTTATTAAAAACTTTTAAGGGCTACCATTGGTCAAAAAATTGGGTTTGACTAATAGTACTAGTGGTACCAAATACTGTCTAACGAGCTTTTCTCATTAATGAAGACTTCTTTAAAAAATCAATGCGAGTACCGAAATACGATTTATAAGGTGTAGAAGTGTAACACTTAACTTTCCTAACTCGCCTCTCTCAAAAGAGAGACCAGCCGGCTGCGACCTCGGTCAAAGGGGTCGAGCAGTTGCTCGACCCGTTCGGCAGCGGGCGGCCGGGCGACGGGGAGCCGTCCACGTCCAGCGCCCCCCTCCCCCCCCCACGTCGTCGCGTTCCGAACCGGTGCGGGCCCGGTGCCGGAGCCGGCGCGAACAGATAGCCTCCGGGCAGCGGTAACGGCGGCGGCGGCGGGGGCGAACCGCGGCGCGGCGGTCGCACCCGAGGCGGCGACATCAATTAGTGGCCGCGGGCGATGGAGAAGGACGTCGCGGGGGCGGCCGCCCGAGGTGACGAGGTCTCCGGGGCGGGCCGCGCCCTCGGGCGCCCACCGACCCGTCCTCCGTCCTCCGCCTCGCCCTCGGCTGGCCCACCGCATCGCTTTGCCCCGCCCCCGTCCCGCCCCGTCGTGCTAATGACCGCTCCGCAGCGTGCACCTTGCTCCCGGCGGAAAGCACTCGCGACTCGTCAGCGTTTCATTGCAAGGCCGCGCCCCCGCGCATACGGGCTAAACGCTTTTCCATCGGGTGTAATTTGGTTGTTTCCCGTGGTGACTTCCGGGACCGTTTTCGGCGGTTATAAATAACGTCATTACTGAATGCAAATGCGAAGTATATTGCACTTGCATGGAGATATATGATTTATCGACGCGAGAACGAACGAAAATTATACTTGTATGAGAGATTTTAAAATTTATGTTGTTTTTTTTCTGTACGAAGGATGCTGTTTCCCCGCATTTATGCGGTGGTGCAGCGAAACTTAACTCACTTAAAACGTCGTCCAAAGCCTACTAACGCGCTGGAACTGTGTCTGGCGCCCGCCGGAAAGCGAGTGTAGTCCCCAGCAGAAAGTTCGCGTCCCGAATGGTAATACTTCACATACTTTCGAGGGGGAAGTAAACTTGTTTCTGTGAACCCCTCGAAGAGCTTGATAGTTACGGGAGAAGGCGAGTTCTCGCGAACTTCGGGGAAGACAATGATGCACCATAACCTAGGAGCACCGGCCGTACGTTCAGCGGCCGAAGACGGCGCGGCGTCAGCGTTCGCCCGGCACCGGTGACTGGATTTAGTCCGTTCGTTTGACTCCCGGAATCCGGTGCTTCGAGCTTGGCCTGAGCGACCCCTCCTTCGCGCGGCTTGCCACTCGTCCCCGCCCTGCCCACCCTCGCTCGGCGCCCCCCCCGCCTCGCCCTCGCATCCCCGCCGCGGCGACGGAGGCCGCGGCTGCGCGCCCGTCGACGGCGAATGCATCAATCTTGGGGAGGCGACTATGAAACGAGATGGGTTTAGCAATTGAAATCGGACGCCCAGGAATCGAAGTATATCGGCGGGGCGGGGCGGCGCCGGGACGGCGCGACGCGGGGCAGGGAAGTGAGATGGGAGCGGCGGGGCGGGGCAGGGCGGAGCGCGGCGGGCTGGCGCGGGCCCCGGCGAGCCATCCATCACACGGACGGCGGCGGCGGCGGCGGCAGCGGCAGCGGTGGTGGCGGCAGGGCCGGAGCCCGGGGCTGGGGCCGGGGCCGGGGCCGGAGGCGGCGGGGGCGGCGCGGGCAGTAAATCAATTTGTCAGGCTGTGGCCTCCCCTCCGCCTCCGCGCGCACACCCCAGGGCAGCGGCGCGGAAACATGGCGAGTGGCCGGTCGCCGCGGGCGGAAGGAATCGGAAAGATTTCTGCCCGCGCTCGTGTTCAGAGCCTAACTGCCCGCTGGACGGACGGACGGAGCGACCGACAGGCGCACAGGCAGGCGTGTGGGCGGGGGAGGATGCACGCATGACGGAACGGCGGGGTAGTGCAGGCGGACGCGGAGAAGAGTCGTGTGCGGGCTTCGGAAAGCGGTTCGAATTGAGGCTACAGAGCGACCTAAGAGGAAGACGCCGCTGCGGAGGGGGGTGGCGAAAAGGAGGAGCTCAAGAAGGCGGCGGCGACGGGTCGGCGAGGGCGGCGGGGGCGGTGTGCCAGCCGCGCGCCAGGCGCCCGGGCCGCCTGCCTCGGGGCGGGTGCGCTGCCCGCAGAACGCTTTGTGTCGCCGAGTTGGGCACGACTTTAGAGGGAGGGGTGGCGTAGGCGCGGCGGGGTCGGGGGGAGGGGCGAGAGGGGTGGGAGGGGCGGGAGAGCCGCGCGCAGCCGGCGCCGCCTTTGAGTCCCAGCGCGCGCCCGCTTCCGGAGCGGCCCGCTTCGTCTCCGCCGCGGAGGCTTCTTCCCGACTGCGGGGCGGCGCCGCCGCCGCCGCCGCCGCCTTCGCTGCCCGCCCCGGCCTACACGCTTCCGTCCGCACGTGGCCGCGCTCGCCTGAGTCGCGCCCGCAGATCCGCTCCTTGAGATCCGCTCTTTGAGTTTGGCCATCCTAGCTTTAACGATCTTCTGAATCCCTATTAGTAATTTTCTCTTTTTGATGCACTGATTTCAAGGCTTTGGTTTTCAAGATTTGTGTTACCATGTTTCAATTGCTTGCATCCTATTTGCTCTTATGAAAGGGTTTCTAGCACATACCCCCCATGTCGTGGTCTTCACATGATCCTATGGCTGCCTCCTCCTACTTTTCGGAACCGCGAAGTATGTACTCGCGATTTAAATCTCATCAGTTATCTTCGGCTCATTTGCGTTACGCTGCCATACTCGAACAAAAATTTATTAACCTTAACATATTATTAGAAACCTTTTAATTCACAACGTAAACGGTCTTTGACCCTGATGTAATGAACAGATTAATGAGTCTCTCAGTGCTATTCTATAACAAAATCCACAATAATTCCAGAAAAATATTACATGGTTACATCAAAATCTCAGCACTAAGTACGCATTTTACATAGCATGTATTTATATTACTACATGAATTATTGTAGACTGCTATATAAATTTCACTTAACAAAAAATATTTTCGCTTTGGGCCTCCTGCAGGGGCTTTTTCCTCGTCCCCATTTATCTTCGGATCCGGTCCTGCATGCCCTCTGTGCTCCCTCTCGCTCTAATGCCTCTCACCCTCCAGCGGGCCGTTTCCCAATCCTCAAAGCGCTCTTCAACAGCGCCAGAACTGCCGAAGATCCGACCAAAAAGGATCCGGCTCCCCCATTCGTGTACGCGCCGTAGGGCCGTTTGCGCGCCGCGCGCCACTCGCCGCTCCGCCCCGCTCCGCCCCGCTCCGCCCCGCCCCGCCCCGCCCCGCCCCGCCCCGCTGGCGCTCCTCGCAGCGCCACCCGGCGTCGCGCCACGCCGCTCCGCGCCATGGCGCGCTGTCTCGCCGGCCGATTGTTGGCGCCCTCGCACAATAGAGCTGGCATCTCCCCTCCCCCGCCACCTAACCACTGACCCGTTTCGGTCCTCTCCCTTCCCGCCTCTAGTCGTGACCACAGCGGGTCGGGGGCGCGTGGATGCTCGGGACGGGGAAACGGGTGGGGCGCGGCGATCGCAGAGCCAGGGAAAGGAGAGCGGCGTTGGCAAGGGTGATCGGAAACGTGATGGGTCTGGGGACCAGAGAGGCGCGGGCAGGGTGGGTGCTGTGGGGATGGCGGGGAAGGAGAAGGTAGGGGGTCGGCGCTCGAACTGGCAGTTAGCTTTGCGGCGTCGCGCGAACGGTTTGTCGCACCCGATCGCGAGCCACTCAACTTCCCTTCGCCCGAGGTAGGCGGTCAATGCGGTCTCTCATAGCATGAGACCCCCGCCCCCCTTCGCACCCGATGCCCTTTTTTTGACTGCCCTTTTCTTTCTGGAGCGCGACTAGAGGAATCGTGCGTTTTATGCTCGCCGGCAAAAGACGCGGCAGTACGATGCCGTGCATCTCAGACGGCAAAACCCCGCACACGTCGGTCGGCCAATGACGGCGTTAAGGGTTCAGGGCGCATTAAGGGCTCTCTTATTATTGGCTTGCTTGTAAAGCTAATGGAACGTGGAGAACTTCATTAATTATGAAGTTATTACGTGATCATCGACACGATATCCATAGCGAGTTCATAGGAAGGATGCTTTCAAAGGATTTATCTATTACATTTACTAACGCACACGGTACAAATTTATTGTGTTCGGGTACGTGACAGAAATTTGACAGCATTAGCAGATTATTGTGGCGTTTTGAATGTAATATAATAATAGTATTCGCTACTCGTTCGCGAATTTTCCATCACCCTCTCCCACAACACGATGAATCATGTCAATGACTGTTTCGCAGTGTCGCGCAATCTCATATTACTGCAATATAATAGTTTAACTTTCATATAAAATTGAAAAATTATTGATGTAGTATATTGGCATTGCAATTAAACTGAATTATCTGGTCAGGTGAGAAACAAGGTTGCTGTGCTGTAAGATAAAACAGACAATATTTATAATGATAGTTTCACCATTTATTTTCTTCATATTCATTGTATATATTTTTTAGTGTGGTTTATATTTTCGTAAATTCATGAAAAAATACTTCTAATTTTGAAATTATTTTATATAATATTTTGTTGATTTATTTTACAAGACGAAAACTATGTATTGGAGTGAAACTGGTGAAATTATGAAGTAATTTATAAGTTTGGCCTCTGTTTTAGGGATCATTATATTTAGCAGTGCAGTATTGATAAGGGTGAGCATTTATACGTCTGATATGAATTTCTTACTTTTTATAAATAACAACACTGAGATTTTTGTATTTCTTTTAGGTTTTCATTACGTCAACTATTCGTCATGACACATTACAATTTTAAGTATTGTGATTGATAACTTTCTAGCAATCCTTTATATTAAAAAAATACTCTGGTCAAATGCGTATCTGAAAATAACCACAATATTTATTTTTATGAGGTATTGTAATACGTTGGTAGCTATGATTAATTACATCATGAACGGCACAATTTGGTTTGAAACAGAATACGCCTCCTAACTGATCGTATTATGAAAAATAAAATTAACATTTCTTTGTAAATTTGTTTCCAAATTTGCGATACAAATCAAATGTTATGTTTCACACGTATTGCTTCACATACAGATTAATTATTCGGCGCTACAATAAATAGTTTGTAGATTTATAAAATAATTGCACAATGATAATTTGAATGTAATTATGAAATTTTGGTAGGCACATCTGGTATAGATTTTGTGTTGCCATACTGTTTCATTACACAGAAATGCATTTGTTTATACGTAGTATGTGCATTTAAAGTAGAAGACTTCATTGTAATGTAATTTAGTTAAGAATGCACCTATAAATAATTGTAAATTATGATTAGATTTAAGAAACAATAAAATGATTAAATTTCTTTATATACATTATATTAACAACAACATTAATAATACAACGTGCCATGTTTCAAACCCATATTTCCTCAGCAAGATGAGGAGAGCTTTTCACTGTAGGTCACGCAAGAAATGTTCGGAAATTTCAAATAATGAACATATCAAGTCATAGCTGATCTGTTTTGATTAAGATATTTGCCTGCATAAATGCAGACAAGAAGGAGTTTTTTTAATACATACTGGCAATATAAATGTAAGCATTTTATGACTACTTTTACAAAGACATACGTTTTAAATTAAAATTGATTTAATGTTTCGAGATTGAATTAATGTAAAACATTGAGCAATATTGGTTTGTAAATGAAAAGTATTTAAAATAAAAATATATGAGGCTGTATCCTGTAAAACTGAATTTTTGAGATACTTTGAAAAGTTGAAATTATGAAAGGCAAGAAAGATATTTTCAAAAAAGCGTATGAAATCGGAACTTTAGTTTTAATCATTTATCTGAATGTCGATTTATTGTCAAGAATAGAAATTGATCGTTTTATTTATTGTATTACGTACGAACGTTTATTAGTTGATTTTATCACTGAATTTGTTTATCTTTCTCAGTCACTTCACAGGCAATGATATGTTTTGCTGATAAACAACTGAAGGGCTGACAAAATGGAGCTTGCAAGCTAGTTTATTCAACGTTAAATGTTTTATTGTTTTTCTCTTTCTTCAGATGTTCTATCTATTCAGTGCACAACGTTAAGTTTTACAGTTTGTTTATTTCTCACAAGGTCATGGTTAACTCGAAAAATACTGAAAACACTCGGACACATTCCATGTCTCATATTTCTAATTAGTGACGTTTATTACTTTGAGCTAAGGGATATGATACTTTGTATATATCATAATCAATATTATGTACATAGATTGATGACTTTTAGTAATTTTGTGTGTTAATTTGAGACTCCTCATTAAGCGAAAAAAATTGCCGTCCTCTAAAATGTGTTGAGTATGTTCAGCATTAGTTAAAAACAGCACTGTAAAATTAAGCTTGATATGGATAGAAATGAACACAATTATGTTTAATGTAATTGTATTTTTATGAGAGAGTTAGCTCCGTGCAATTTAACATAAATGCTCCATAAAATCTGGAAATGTGAATGTAAATGTGAATGTAAACGTTAATGACAATTTCTAGGTCAGCGTTGACCTGACTAAGGAGAGGCGTTTCTCCGCTTCAGACACACATATTGACTGTATCACATGTGTCAGATGATTTCCCTCTGTAGAAAAAAGAGAACAGAAATTATAATCCAATTTAGTTTGGATGTCTCAAATACGAGTAGGTATTGGTTCCAAATTGTTATGATTGATTGATTCGTTGATTGATGTTTCTGAGCACGTCAACTGCTATGGTTATTAGTCTAATTAGTGCAGCTAATATTTTACCCTGGAAGGTGGCGGTGATTCCTTCCCGAAGAATGGTAGATTCGGCACCAACCACATGGCAGTTGCGAGGTTTCCCTCCTCCTGTTATCTCCCCAATGGAAAACCGCTCCAGCCGCCGGCACAAGGTCCAAATTCTCCGCTGATTTCCGACATGTGTGGTAGTGTAGTGCTTGTGAGTGTACACGTGTGTATCTAAGGAAAGAGGGTGGGGTACGGAAGATGAAAGAATGACCGCGTACGGTCTGTTGCTCGTTTGTTAGAGTACTGCCCTGGCATTCGCTTGGAATTGATCTGAGAAACCACTGAAATCTATTGATCAGATCAGCCGGCCGCTAGAATTCTCCTCCTGACAGCGGGACTCGAACTCTAGTATCTTGCGATCCAAGCCACTGCAGTGTCAGCGGCGATGTTGGCTCTGACCTACCTCATCCGGTACAGTTTGATACGAATGTCTCCGTAGTCATGTTGGCGGAATGTATTATATCCAAATGTATTTTTGTCCTGTAGAGTCTAACGAAATCGAAGTTCAACGTCACTGTTGTGTAGTTTTCACAGCGCTTGAGTCGGTGTGTATTCTGATGCTAGTTTTCATATTCTACTTTTTCTTTATTGCTAAATTTGGGTTTTTCCTGTAATGCACTCCATAAAACTATGTACATTACACGAAAGAAACATTGTACCCCACACATTGATGTGCGAATACACTAGAGTTAATAGTGAGAGAACATTTTAAAATAATGGATACTAATAAGAACAAAATGAAATTTAATAGCCGCTCGTTGCTTTCTAAATTTTGATCATAATTGGCGGACAAATGTACACATTATGTCAAACTCGATAATTTGTATGTTTTGTCACAATGCTAACTTTATTATGTATAAATAAAACAGTGTCAACAAAATTGTAATAAAATAATACTTCAGGGAGGTCGTAAAGTTGTATTTAGCTTTGGAATGGAGGTATTTGTTTTTCTGGCTTGTCCGCCCTGTATCGTATATGTTTGCGCAACCACAGGAAATAAAAGCATTGCGCATGGTGACAAAGGGTCCCGCAAGGTCGATGAAGCGCAGCTGTCCGTCCCGCATGCGCTGGGGCCGCGGAGGTGCGCGGCGGCGGGATACACGGCGGCGGTGTGCAGTCGTGTGTCCACCGTCATTGGCGCCGCACGCAGCTTCGGTCGCGAGCAGCGAGTTGGATGGGGAGAGGTCGGGGCGGAGGCGGGCGCCGCAGCCCTCCCTTGTTTGCTCGCGTAGACAGCGACGTCGTGAGGTGACGTCAGAATAGGCAACCCGTCGAGCATTCGAGCACTGCGGTGCGAACGCGCGGCCCTGGCGCAGGGGTTGGTCCCGGGACGCGCGTCGGGGCCAGCACGGTGGATAGGACGCGTTTGGGTGGATGGGCAAAAGCCAGAAGAGAATGGGCAATGTGTTCGTTTCTAGAAAGCGTCTTTCAGCGTTTCAATTTTTTGAAGGTGACTTATAGTAGTACACGAATTATTATGTAGTTTCGCGTATCCTTCGGGAAGTTGTACATTAATTTCCTTTCGTTCCTAACTATTACTAATTTCCTAACTACCTAATTTCCAATCGTTCTCTAAAGAAGATACTCAATGTTCTATTTAAGTGAAAATTATTTGTTTAGAAAAACATCTTCGTTGAATTTAAATATTTTGCAATAATACACATTAAGGACTTATTCACTACTTATATTTTTTTAACTTCCTTATGTGTCATTGGTAGCACTTGTATGTGACAGTGAATTCTGTTAAAAATAATATTTCTTTTATAGATATTTATTCTCATTGCCAGAAATATTTGATTCCAATATAATGTTATAATAATGTATAATATGTCTTTTCTGAGAAATGTTTCAGAAAAATGTAAGGTTATTTAAAAACTCTTTAAAACTATTATTAAGTAATTATTGTGTATTCATATATTTCCTTTGAACGAAACGAATCCTTGAGGTCGCAATGGTTTTATATTATTCCCGGGCATATTACATTATATTAAGAGGGAGTCCTTCTAACAGCACATTGTTTGAAGCAGTGTTTGAAGCCGTGAGGGGAAACGCAGCGGTCAATCAGTCCCTTTTGGCCAGTCAGCGGCGCAAAACGCTCCACCGTGCGGGGGCTGCGGTGGCGGCTGTCGCGACGTCGTCCCTTGTTTGCGGGGCGCGCAGCCAGGAGGCCCGGAGGTGACGTCGGATAGGCAACCGACGCGCATTCGACCACAGCTCCGCGAACGCCGCGCCGCCGCGCCCGAGAGGAGGGTCTGTAGGCGCCTGGCGGCGGCCCGGAGAGCTCCTCCCGCCGCCGCCCAGGCCCAGGCCCAGGCCCAGGCAACCGCCCTAGGGGATGTTGCCTCGAGGAAATGAGTGGGCGTGACTCGCATCATTGAGCGTTCACACCGGAAAAGGACCCGTACCGCAAATACAAAAGGCGACTCAATTAGTTAAGATGAAAATATACATTTAAAAGGAAGAAATTATTTTCGCATTACTTATATTGTCGCGTAGAATATTATAATATTGATAAAATATTATAGTATTAATATAAATATAAACAGTCTGTAATGCTTAATTGGTTCGTTTCAATGTGACGTCTATCTCTAATAGCTGTAACGAGTTCATTGTGATTGTTTGAAACTGTTAACGATACATTTCAAGCAGCAATCCCGTTATAATATGCATTGCATTTTGAAGTGTTTTTGTATTTCAAATTTGGACTTCATACTCAATGTGTGATATAAAAAAACAATATATTAAAGGAAACTTGTGTTTTCTTCAGCTTCACTGCTATTGGCGAATGGTGTTTCTGGATATATAAATCTTTGTTTGCTCGATACTTCGCATTTCTCTCGGTCTCTTTAATCTTTGGTATTTTATGCGGTGGTGACTCGCACAGCTACAAGACAGCCGGAGAAATATCGAAGAGGAAATGTAGCCCAAGAAAAATCGAAAAGTGCAATGCCGTTCCTGTTTCCTTCGATTTTCCATCACCATTACGCATTTATACTGCGTTTCGCAGACGCGAGACGTCGTCGTGACGCTTGTCCTGTCACTTGTCGATCGGTTGCCTGGCACCGAAACGAACCAACGCTTTTTTATGGAACGTTCTCTCGCAGAAACATTCGGAAAGTGACGCCGTTTTTCAGTAATTAAATTTTTCATTCGACTCACGTCCAATGACAGTGATACGGGCAGATTTTGGCGTGTCGCGCCGTTCCGTATTCGTAGGACGCGGCTGAAATGAGCGGCTTTCGTTCGACGGAAAAGGGCTTTCACCATCGAACACTGAAGCGGAAGGTCCTCTCTTTGTATAGGTTTCGATTTTTAGAAAGTCTCCTACATCGGGGACAAAAACCGCCCATTGAGGGGCGCACGAGAGTCCAAGAAGGGGAGAGTCCCATGGTGGGATGTGGGAGAGACAGGTCGGCTTAATTTCCTTATTATGGAAAATATCACCGTTCTTCGTAGGGATGGAATATAGGTCGTCAGAGGCTTAAAACGAAAACTAGAGGAGGCATATTGGAAGCGGCTGGCTGTTTCCGAGTGTCGTGCCGATATCCGCCAATATGAAGTCTCATCGCCTCGGCGGCAAGGCGCGAGAGCCCGCAGGGTATGCGCGGTATCCCCGCTCCGGCAGCCACACACCCCTCTCTAACCTCGCCGCGCCACAACCCCGCTCCCACCCCCACCCTCGCACGCAGTGGCGTTCTCTTCGTCACGCTTCTGTGTGCAGCGTTTCTCCCTCCGCACACCTCTCGTCTCCAGCACCCCATCCCCGATTCCGTCCTTCCACCGTTACCTCTTTTCCACTCGACTCCACTCCGTCCTTACCTCTCCCTCTTTTTCTTTCACATCCCATCTTTCGCCCCTTCAGTGTTCTCACTCGTGCTTCCTCCGTCATGAACTATTGCCTCTCCCTTCTTTTCTTCCTACTCCCTCTTTACCCCCTCTCTTTACTCCCCACCTCTCCCTTTTTCTCCCATATTCCCACCCTCCCACTGGCGTTCCCTTTTGCTCTCCCGGCGCCCCGTCGTTCTCCTCTGCCACGCCGCCGTGCCGCTCCGCCGCTCGCTGCCTAATATCGGAGAGGGAGACTGGCGACCCAGCGCGCCCTGCGAGAAGAATTTCCCTGGCGCTGGCGAGGCGCGTGGCACTCCAACAGCTATGCGCCCTGTCCAAAGTTCCCGGCGGATCGGAAGTGCTTCGGCCGATCTTCGATTTTGCGCCTGGCTTTCTCCGCGGGGCCGCTGAAACTGTTGCTTCGGCTGTTGCGCCATGCAAATTCCCCTGCCTTATCTATCCAATTTATTCCTTCGCGCACTTCGTTTTCTGTCTTCTTGTCTTACTGCTTCCTATCTTTTCTGCACAACACCCTTGTCTTCGACACTATTAGTCAAGCGAGTTTATCGTATTCCCGTTTTCTTTCCTGGAAAAGAATGGAAGATTTTCAAAGCGAATGGGACGCGGTGATCCTTCAGAGAAATTAGAATGCGTGGAGAGATAAGTAATTTATTTTTCTTATTTGTAGTGATTATAAAATCGTTATATTTACGAAACAAGCGAAATATCAAGTGAGTTCAAATCAAAATTCAATAGAGAAAATATGTGATAGACACGCAATAAATATTTTTTTTATTTTCATCAATAGAAGCATATTCGTTTTTATTGTTTCCAAAATTATAATTTCTTGCTAAAAAATGAACAAATATATCAAAATCGTGTCCCCTCATTTTCAGATACTTTTCGTTACATTCCTATTAGAAATACTATGAGGAATCATTCCGAAGCCAATTTAACTGACAAAAGAAAGTTATGTAGTACATCAAATTGTTCTCCACCGATTTTTTTAAATTATTAATTTGTTTGTAGATTCTTGATACCGCAAAATGCGTTTACGGTAAAACGTACCAGTCCGTCTGGCCCACTGTGGTCAACGCTATCTCCTAAACCGTTCAAACAATTTTCTACAAAATTAATTTTAGCCGATCAATCTAAACTATTTCAAGGCTCTGCGAATTTGGAATGGAAATTTTAATTTTGGAGGTTACATTACATGAAGCCTCAAGAACACATTGACAGTTTTCTCAAAAATGGATCAAAATTTTTGAATTCGTTTTTCTTCAATTGAGCCAATAAAGCTTTAAAATAGCGCAGATCTTATATTTGTTAAAATCTCAGGATTTTCGAAAATTTCAAAAATTGAAAACGTTTTGGCGTCTTCCTAAAACCAACAATATTGAAGAGCGAATTTTCTTACTAAACTTTGGTCTTCGAAGACATATTTAAAGAGTCATATTCAATATTTCGAAAATATGAGTAGTTTGCTCGTAATTTTGCGTGAAATATAGGCAATTAAAAACAATTATTTTCTCAAAACCAGGTCCAACTTTTCTTCTAATTTTTCCTCAGACATCTATACTTTGTGTTTAAAAATGGCGCTCAAAACTGCGCAAGTTTCATTTTTGTTGAAATGTTAGAATTTTTGAAAGTAAAAAATAATGCCAGAAATTGTGCTGTTTTAGGAACCCTTTTTTATTTGCTTTCTTTTTTGTACACTTCATGTTGTACTATAACTGGCAATGCAAATGGATAATAGGTTTTATATTATTCATACTTTTTTTTAGTAAGAAGTTAAAACTTTTTAACACGTTGTCGAAATATATTTAAAAGGAAAGGTATGAGTATTTAGAAACATGTTTTTATATTTATATCGTGGGCCCCTAATACTGAATAGGTTTTGCGAATTAATATGTTGAATCACTAAGTAATTTAGAACTTATTTGTTCAGGTCGCTTTTCCCTTGAGTTTTCGTTGATGAGTACATATTATGACAGTTAAGACCTTGAAATATGACTCTTAGTCGCGCAACATAATCTTAATGAAAACTGTCCCAGAACTCGTATAGGTACATTTTCTTTCTGGAGATGCAGGCCGGCTCAGTTCATTTTGCAAGCTGCGTCCTCTCATTTCTACTTCCTTTCAGAAGTTCTTATCTTTTCCATTTTTCATTTTTTCTTCTTTTTTCTCTAATTTATGACCTCGGCCGCCCTCATCACTTTCATTACATTTGCAGTTTACATTTCTGCCTCTCTCTCTTCACTCATTCTCTCCTCTTCACATGGTCACGTTGAGTTTTTCCCTCCGTTCATCGTCACTGCGTGATTTTCCTGCCGGTCGCCTCGCCCCGACTGCCGTCACGTTCCACCGCCCCCTTCGACATGGACTGTACCTCCTGCACACTCCCTTGTTACCTATCGTCTCGGTGAAGGAGAACAGACCTGCCCTCTGCCTTATTACCCATCCCGCGCTCCATTCAAACATCCCCTGCTCTGTGACGTCCCCAGCCTGTTGTGTCCTCCCCTGGGCTCTCCCGCTTCGGTTCCTTTACGTTGCCACATGCACATACCCAATACAGCAACGTTTCATTCCATGCTCATTGTAGCATCGGTCCTTATTTGAGTTTGAATCCCCTAATGCTGTCGGTACACGTGGCCGTGAATCCTTTTTTTTCATTTCTGCTCGTAAGCGCCTTTTCCATCTCGCCTCGCTACTCTTATTTGCTAATGTCCACATGTGTGGCTTTTTATCTTCAGATCCTCTTGAATTTCAGAATTTTCATATTTATCTCTCTCGTTTCCTCTCACACTTCTACCTTTTCCTTCACTCTTATCTTTTAAACCTCCGGCCATCCTTATTCGTTTATCTCTACTTCTTATAGCGAGCCAACCACAGAGGTTCTTTTCAACTTTAATTTTCTAGTACATTCTCTGGAAGTCATTAAAGGACTTAAACCTCCAGAGATGGCGGGAAACCTTGTGAGCCGCCGGATGGAATTTTGTATTTCCTCTGCTCCCGCTTCGGTTCCGGTCCGGGGGAAGACCGGGGGGAGGCGGGCGGAAGAGAAAAGGCGAGGCGAAAGGGGCCTCAAGAAGTGAGGAGAGGGCGGAGAGGAGGATTCGGGTGTCTGGGGCTCCGGCGGATCGGCTAATGCCCTTGGGGTCGGCGAAGGGCCGTCGGCGCCACCGCCACCGCCCCCCGCCCCGCCCATTCCTCGCCACCACCACCGCCTCCGCCAGCGTCTCTCGACGCTCTCCCTTCTTGGAGCTTCTCTCGGCGCCCCTCCGCGGCGGCACTCGCATCTCGACCACGCCGCCGCCGTGCCCTCGCCCAGCCACGCCCACCCCGCAGCCCCCGCCACGCACCTCCCGGCCGCCCGACCGCCCCCCGGGGCCCGCACGTCCCCGCCGCTCCCGCCGGCGCCCACCACCACTCGCCACCTCCCCGCCACCGCCCCATCAGCGCTAGCGCCCCCGTCCCCGCCCCGCGCAGCCGCCGCTCCCCGCCACACCGCGCCCGCGGAAATGAAAATTGTAAATAGCCCCATGAATTGTGCAGCGGCGGCCACTCAGGCGAGATTGCGCCGCCGCTGATAAGTGGGCGCGGGAGGACTGCGCGTTAAATAACTGGGACCAAGAGGCCCGATAGCGCCGGCAGCGCGGTTGCGGTGGCGGCGGTGGCTGCGAAGCGGTGCGCGCCCACGAGCGCCCGGTGCCTCTCATGGGCCACCCCGCCCCACCCCGCCCCCACGCCGCCGACAGAGAGCCTCCCGGGACCGGCCTCTCTCCCCGCTTCGCACCTACTCCACGTTCCGTCCATTTTGCCATCGCGCTATCCGTGAAACGCCGCCTACTCTTCATCGTGCGGTTTTCTTGCGCTCCCTGTGGATCTGTTTTCTGTGGGTGAATTTCCTCGTCTTCGACGCCAGATTGCGTATTCCTCCCAGCCCACTGCATTATACATTTTCCTTTTCAGTTATCTTTCTCTCCCTTTTGCCTTATCCATTTTGTTGATCGCTACTAATGATACAACATCGCGTTCCTTTCTTTCATTGCGGAGCAATTTTACGCATATAACTTTTACATTTCTTCTTTGTAATTTTTTGCTTTTTTCGTTTTTTGCTTCACGGTGTATTTAGTCTACCTTCCCACTTTTTCCCTGCTTCCGCTGAAATTTACTTTTGTTCTACTCCTCCTATTCTTCATTTCAAAATTTAACTTGTGTTCTCGTCTCAATGACGTTCAGTGGATCACTGCAATAGGTAATGCACATTGTCACGTTCCTAGACTAATCCCATGAAAACGGATGTGGTTTTATGCATTTATGCATTATTCTACTGAAAGAGTGCACTTGCCTCAGAAAAAGCAGTCAATATGGACAGTATCACATTGCTAGATGTGATGTGTACGTGTGCTACATTTGCAAATCTAGTACATGCTACTAAGTTGTAATTCAATGAGCGTGTCATTTTTCAATTTAATTAACATTAATCCACAATACCTTACAGAATTATTTCAGACATGCCAAGTGTATGGTTTTGTGATATCGCGTACTTATGGTCATTATATTAAAATATCGGTTCATGAACCAGCAGTTGCGTTATTGTGCCCCAAAAATCATATAGCATTTTTTCCAACAATGATGTCCGTAAGGACTTGTTCATGAAAATATGCGTAGTTTTTTAAGCGTTTTTATGCGTAGTTTTTTTCAAGAAGCGAGTTTCTATTTTAGGAGGGCTACTGAATGTACATTTTATATTTGTTGCGATGTTTACAAAATTACTTTCCTAAAACTGTGGAATATGACAATATGAACAGAATTACATAATTAAGCGAAGACAGGCCTTTCTTTTCTATTTATTACCATATTATTAATCTTGTGTGTCATTTCTGTTGGACTAACTAACCGTTTTTACTGAAACGCCTCCACGTCTCTATCAAAAAGAGGGATTGTTGTATTGTATTAACTGTAACCACGTAACGAACAACGCAGTGACACGAAGCTTTTGTGTGCATTACATTGATGAATCTCCTAATGAGACCGCACAGTCAATGGCCACGCCGTTCGCATTTCACCGTTCACCTTTCTCCGTTCCTGGAATCTGCACCGATATTTCGTTTGCGCAACCCGCCCTTGCTGCGCGCTGCCCCCGCAGGGTCGCCCCCGCTTCCGGACGCCTCTCCTCCGAGTGGCTCCCGCCTCCCACGCCTCCCCTCCCCTCGCCCCCTCCCCTCGCGCCGCTCCCAGGGCGCCCCTCCTGAGCGGCTCTCCGCCAGGGGACGATCGCTTCATCCGTCTCCCGCGGCGCGGCGTCCCCAGAGAGCCGAGCTCGAGTTCCGACGGGCCCCTGGGCGGCTGATTCGGCGCCGGTTGCGCGGGTGGGATTACTTTAGCCGCCGCCGCCCGCCCGTGCGCACGCGCCCGTGCTCCGCCGGGCTTTGCTTCGGACGTGTGAGCTTCCGGCGGATCCTCGCCGCCCAGCGCCGTCCGACCCTCTTTTTATGGACTGATCCGATAATGTAAGTCGATAATCCGTGCGATCCCGATCTCCTGCCTTCCTCGCTCGCAGTCGCCGTCAGTTTGTCTCATGCATCAACGGAGGATCACGTAACAAAAAGGGGGGATAGCCCCCTCATTATCTTTGATTCGGCGGAATTGACAAATTAATTTGTAAACTCGCCCGGCTTCCCCCAGGGCCGGCGAGCTCTCGCTACGTGGCGTCGCGTCGCGTCGCGTCGCCTCGCATCGCGGAGGTCTCCCCCTCCCCCGCCATCTCTCCCGTCCCGGCGCTCCGACGCACCTGCGGCCTCGCCCGGGGTGGCCCGTACTTGCGCGGCAGTTTGTGCTCTCGGGGCGGCGCCGAGTGGCGCCGAGCGGCGCAGGGCGGGCGCGTGACCGGGGCTCCACCACCGCCCTCACCCCCGCGCCGCCGCCCGCGCCCGCGCCTCGCCGTCGCCGCGCGCCGCTCGCCTTCGCGCACCCCCGCCCGCCCCCGCCCCTGCCCGCCACCGCTCGCCGCTGCCCGTCCTCCTCAGCCGGCTCTTGCCGCTGACAGCTCGGCGCCTGCACGTAAGAACTTCTCCGGTTAGGACGGGATGGGGAGGGGAGGGGCGGGGGTGAGGGTGAGGCCTGGGGACGGGCGCCGGGGCCGGAGGCGGCGAGCAGAAATCGCTCCAAAAACTCGACCGTTACAAACATTTGGCGTCCGTCGCCCGGCTCCGCCGCCTCTGCCTCCACCTTCGCCGCCGCCTTGCACTCCACCGAGAACCTGGGGAAGGAGGGGTTTTCTCCAGCGCCAATATCCCCAGCTGGAACTCGTCATTTTGTATTAGAATATCATATTTTCTTTTCTCCGAAAATAAAAAAAAGGCGAAGATCCTCCAAGCTGCTTCGCCGAGCGCGGTTTTGAGCCGCGCGGAGGAGAAAATCCCAGGCGGTGCTGCTGGCGACGCCTAAGCAAGTCTTTCGCGGTGGGAGTAAATCCAGGAAATTGGCAGTTGAGAAGAGGCAAAGGAATAATCTAGGCGAGCATCCGCGCAGGCAATTCGGGCTTTGCGGGGCGCGCCCGGAGAAATACGCGTCGCACGGCGAGGCGTGCCATGTCGTGGTTCCTTTCCTTCGCCTTTTTTCCCCTCGCGGCGAGAGAGTTTGGAGGTTGCGGCGGCGGCTGCTGCGTAGTGGCCGTGATGGAAGAGGAGACGTGGTCTGCGCTGAAGGTGACAGTAGGAGAAACGGTAGTGATAGCGTCGAGAGTGCTGTTATGTTAGAGAACGAGTGGAAAAAAAGAAGTGGTAGAAAACGTGAACAGGTTAAAGAAGTAGAAAAGTAGACTAAAAATTACAATTACTCTCTGAGGAACAAACATGCAATGAAGTAGCAAATAACAAGAGAATTGTTATCAAAACAGAGAAAATTGTTAGGATGATGAATAATGGTGTAAATCTGTAACAAAAATACGGAATGGAGAAAATTATAAATTTATGATTGTAGATGGGAAAACTGTAGTAGTCACATCACACAACTAATGAGATTCAAAGTAACTGCGCCAGTAAATAATTTGAGTCAGTAATAGTACAAAAACCGATCGAGTAGGTTCAGGGCGTAACGCGATGACTTCGCATCTGGGAGGCTCGGGTTCAATCCCCGTCCCGGCCATCCTGACCAAGGTTTTTGTGGTTTCCCTCGGTCATTCAGGCAAATGCTGGGATGGTTCTACTGAAGGTCACGACCGCGAAACCGTCGTCGCTAACCGAATTCGTTAACTACGTGAAGTCACCAAATTAAGCGATTTCGAGTCATCGCCGTTTCCTGATTGGGTGTAAGAACCCCGGGATCTAACGGTGCCGAGGTCAATTGCCATTTACGGCTGATCTAATGGCTAAATACAAATACAAATAGTACAAAATCTCCTCAAAAAGAAGTTTTAGGATTTCTCGGAAAGAGGGGGGAAATGAAATCTTGCTAGAGGCAGAGGAGACTTGCAAGGAGGTGGAAGAGGCAGGCGCATCGTGGGCGACGAGCTACAGGCGGAGGCCGCGACACGGGAGGCGGCGGCTGCGGACGCAGGGAGGGCTCGTCGGCTGCGGCGGAGGCGAGCGTGCAATTTCTTCGGCGCCCCACATGTGGCCACCCCGAGTGGCTGCCGTTCCGCGCCGCGCCGCGCCGCGCCACGCCCCGGCTTCGTGCGCCCGCCCGCCCGCCCGTCGTAAACATCTCGAAACTTCTGTTCAGTGGCCCCGCTAAGGCGAGATGAAGCCGTGTTTCTCTTCGCGAGGGCCCTCCCGACCCCCCCCCCCGTTCCCTGACCACCGGTCCAACCCGACCCCTTCGACCCCACCCCACCCCCGTCCCTTCTTCTGGCCGCCGCACCCAACCCGTGCGCGCTTTTCTTTCGTTTCTGAGCCCCGGGTTTAAGGCTGGACACGAATGTAACTCCTGCGCTCGCGAGATGAGGTGATTTATTGTGGAGAGGAAATTGTGCCGGTTAAGAAACACAATAAGTGTCACGCCCGTGTCAGATTACATTCGCGCGGTGTAACTAACGACACCTTTTGTTTAAATTGCCCGTGTTGAATAATCGCGTTAAGCCATCGATCGCCCATGGGAAATTTTATTCATTCATAAACATTACAATATTAATGCAATAAATTTCATATCGTTCTGAAAATCAGTTATTGAGTTAGACCGGCCGCAAAATTACTGCGGCAACGTACCTAACACGAAATGGAATATCGAATCTGGGGGGTACGGTGCCATGTATACGTTTAAATTTACTGTTGCCGGAAGCGTCGTTGATTGAATTGCATTCGTGCAACGAAATAGCGGGGATATTCAGTGGTGATGCTGCATGGAAAGAATACTAAATGGCGAAAGTTTTCTTGCGGGCACGTTTCTTATTACTAATTACCTCACTGGATCTAATTTACACGGGAAAGACATTTGTAGATTGCTTCTTTATTCAGTGTTTGAAAATTAAGTAATGAATTCAAGAGCTGTAAACCGATTAAAGAATCTACTGAGAAGTGGCCTTTCATACTTGCAAAGGGTTTCTTGGCACAGCTTAAAATGAAAATTATTTGACAATGTTCCTGCTTATAAATCTTTGCTTAAACAGAAAAGCGTTTCTCATTGCGACTAATGTATCGGAGTTCTTGGAAACAAAGTAGAACTCCACTATAGAAGCCCTTAAACTCTTCGTTGATGTTTTATACGAAATTATATTATTTTTTATAATGTAATGATGTTGCCTTTTTAATGTTATGTACTATTTTGTATTCAATCCGCTGATTTATTTCAGTTATGAATGAAGATAATTCTCAAATCTCATCATTCTCTTATGAATTATAGACTCGGTATTTTGAGACGTATCCTTAGAATCCATTGTTGGGAATGAAATTTCTGCGATAAGAAATTTAATTGTTATCATCATGACGTTACGTTATTGAATTGTAATTATCAATACTTTTCTCATCCTTGCAAGGGATAAAAATGTTTACTTTTTTAAACACAGTTAAAAATATTTAATGCAATATAATATAGGTTATTCCTGATATTTATTTTATTGCGACAAAACAACAAAAATTTAATGCTGTTTGCGCTTCTATTGACTTTTACATACGTAACCTGTAGAGCGTTACAACTGGCTAATATTGGTTAAGAGGTTGTGTTGTAGTGATGACACCTAAATTAACAAACTGTTATTTATTGCATACAAGAACAGGCTCGTAATTATATTTTTAACTTCATATTAGTTATACGCCCATACGTCCATATAAAATTCAGTTATTTCTAGTGAACGGTATGCACTGTGACTGCTGTTATTAATTGCTTTTATTCTTTATATTTTTATTTTTCATCTGGTTCACAAAACCTGATTCTATCAAAAACATTTTATCAGTAAATTTGTTTTCAGACTACCGTTTGTTTACTAAACCCCAGAAATCAAAACCATAAAATGAAAAGGTACACATTACATATTTACAATTATCAGTCCTTTTTAAGAAAAAAATATTTGCTTTTCGTTATGTCTCGGAATTAAACACAGAGCCCAATAATTATTAGAACAAAATCTCTTCCTAATTATTAGAGTATGTTGTGGTTCAGCCTGAGAGGAACAAAAGCATTGAATGCATTGAATTGCAGTTTAAAAGAAGAAATGTAGTTCGTAATCACATCGATTTTTTTTCTCTTTCGCAAAACGAACACATCACACGTCATAGAACAAGTACCGTTGAAAGCGAGATATGAAAACGACCAACGAATTGCTGAGTGTTCTCAGAGTACATCATAACGAGATCTCTGAAAAGATTCATCGGCTCTTTATAAACTACGACACGATATGTGCATTTAGAGGATCCTCGTGAGCTTGCAAACGATCCGTGTAGCGTTAGTTGAGTTAATTTCTCGCAAGCAAAACGCTCCGGGGAAAGGATTATAACATGGGAGAAGGAAAGAAAGAGAGGACGAGAGAGCAAAATGGAGAGTACGTTTCGACTATGCGAGGAATGCTTTAGCAATAACCAACGCATTTTCCCCTTGCTGGTCAGTCGTTGGGCAGCAAACGGGGAAGTGGCGACGACGGAGGAAGACACTGAGGTACATGTGGTAACAATGACGATGATGGCACGTGCCAAAATCACCAGTTTTCGGTCTAATTTCAACAAAAAAGAGAACTCTCGTTGCTTAGCTTCCCGCCGGTTGTCGAACGGGGTGCGTATATGTGAAGGTGGATGTGAGCATGAACGCGAGTCTGAATGCGGGCCTGAACGCAGTGTAAACGCGGTATAAACGCGGTGTGTACGCGGCGTGAACGCGGGTGAAATTGCGAAACGGGGCGAGATCGCGGACGACATCGCGGACGTGATCGCGGACGTGATCGCGGACGTGATCGCGGACATGATCGCGGACGTGATCGCGGACGTGATCGCGGACGTAAACGCGGGCGCGAACGCGAGCGAGAACGCGAACGAGGACGTGAGCGAGAACGCGAGCGTGTACCCAGGCGTGATCATGGGCACGGGCGTGGGCACGAACGTGGGCGAGAACGTGGGACGCGTGGGCGCGAACCTTTCTTGTTGGTACGGGAAGAGAGCGCTCTGAGATCGACGTAAGTCGATAAGTATAAGAGCTCATGATAAGGCTCCTTTGCTCTGAATATGGGCGAGGTTGAGAATTCGAGGACGTGGGCGAGGGCAGATAACCGCGAGAAGCAGCGATGCTGAACGTCGCCTGGGTAGAAGCGGCTCACGCCATGCTTTGCTGTTGTTCTTCCACCCCGCGTGATGAGCATACTCTAATAATATGTTGAAAATAAATGCCATAACATTAGATAATTATTCTACATACAGATAGGCAGCTAGTAAGATATTTATGGAACCATATTAAATAATTCTAACTGATCTGCAATGATCAAACGAATAATTATATGTAGGGCTCGAATAAAGTGTGTTTTCTGCCACGTTTCCACGAAAATAAGACAATCGCACCAAGTCGCAATATCGAGTATTACATTTTGTACTAGTATTGTAGTGCAGGGGAAAAAATAACGCTGTATTACGAAGACATTTCTGCCTTACTCTGTGACAAGGAATGCTTAATTGAGACATTTATCTTCATATTTCTCAGAATAAACTGTGCCATAGGACGAACTAGAGCCTAGCCCTACACATATTAATGAAATACAGGAACATGTGCAAAAGCAGGCACAATAGAGCACAATACCTTTTTTAATAATATCTCGTTCCCAAGTTAAGAATGCCTTTAAAGTAAATATCAAACACTTACGCATGCGGAATATTTCAGTGGTTTGTTGAAGGAGAATTTTTCTGCATCAGATTGCTGTTTCCTTTCAAAAGAACACGTTTTGTGTAACTGAGATTCATAATAAGGTCTCCTCTTATTATGTAAGTTTGTATAGAATTTCTTTTCAGGCTGGTTTAGCCTCCATTCTCTTTCTCCAATGCCATTGAAATAGCTCGGCAAACATGTCCTCATTGTCACTACCCTCTGTTGCCATTGTTGCTACTGAGTTATCACTTCCGCGTCAGCATCGCCTCTGTCGTTATGTCTCCCGTACGAGTAAATTCTCAATAGATGTTATTTGAAGCCCCGACGTAATCTGCGTTACCAGCGGCTTCATCTTGCATCATATTATCGTAATCATAAACTTTATCACTCAACATTGCATTCTTCTTTCATTCTATGTGGTATCTTTCACAACTATATTTCTAATGTATAAGAATTATTTTCATTGATTATTCTGTGATTTGACTAGCAACTCTGTTATAAATTACGAGCTATAAATATAAATTACATAGTAAGAATGTTGCTGTTTGACTGGATTAGTCAATGTTCTAGATTCTGAGTATGGATGTTGTTTCATTTATATTCTATACCCCTTTGTAAATGTTTTTATTTAAGAATCCAGTTTGAGCTCTCTGAGGATTGAAGTAGGACAAATAGAACATTATTAATCATAATGTGACATTACCCCTTTAAAATAGTCTTGCATAGAGTAAATCTGTCTCAAATCTCATCAAGATATGTACGAAAACAGTTCAATTTCAGAAATAAGCAGTTCGCGAAGTAAAAATGATTATACTTTCCTGTGCAATCCCCATGTTTTAGTTCAAGTTGCAATAAACTAGACATCGTGTTACACTAAGTAAACAAATCAATTCTCATTTCCAAAATTAAATTCCTGCGAACAAATTTTTTACATCACCCTTGAATAAAAATGCTTATGTAAAGCAGGGCTCTCCTTCGAACTGTTTTCCAAAAACTCACAAATTGTGCTCCTTTCCAGGTCGTTTGGCCTCCATTTGCAAATTTATGCCTGGCAACTCTGCTATGCGCCCGCGTTCCCACCCCGGTCCCCGGCCCCTCTCCCGCTCCCACTCCCGCTCCGCGCCTCTGGGACCGCCAGGCCGAGGCCCCGGCGCAGCTCGGCGCTTTTCTTCCACAGCTCTGCGCGCCAGAGGTTGCCGATGCGCCGTCCCTCCGGCGTCGCGGCCTCTTCTTTCCCCCGCCCACGCCCCGCCCCGCCCCGTCCACTCCCCCCGCCCCCGCGCCGCTCCACACTCCACTCCTCCTGTTCCTGATATCTTATGTCTCAAGCTCTTTTTGTTTTGTATATAAAAGTTGTTCACTTCCGCCCATTGTGCCTGGAGAAGGCGCGCCGCGCGGGGCCGCGAGCGTGCGGGGGCGGAAGCGGGGGCTGCTTCAAACGCACGGGGGCGGCGACGGCGGCTGCGGGTTGCAGAAGCGGGGCGAGCGAGGAGGAAGAGGAGGAGAGGACGGTGTTCGCTGACGTCAACCGCGGATTTCAGGCCCAGCCAACGGAGCGGGGTGGAGTGGAAGGGTGTGGGGCGGGGCGGGGCGGGGCATTGGAGGAGGCGGACGGTTATCACCTCATGGCTCCTTTGGGTCGCTGTACTCTTCTCCGTGCACGTCTCTGGCACTGGCACCTGAGTCACCGCCTCCGCCTCCGCCCCCGCTCCCGCTTCTAGCCCCGCTTCCGCCTCTGAGGCGCCTGACTCTCGCAGTGCCCGTTGCCGCGTCTGCCGTCCCGCCGTTGCTTTCTGCGTCTCCGCCCGCACCCTCTGCCTTATCTATTTCCAACCTCGCTGATGTCACAGTCCCTCTCACTGCACGCAGTACTGCATTCCAATTTCTCCGCTACGACTGCCGCACACGACATTGGGGCAGTACGGCTACTTCCCCTTCTTTTCTTTGCCGCCAGCATTCACGTCTGCCAATTTACGAACTTTTTACACAGCAGTCTTCTACCATAGGTTCTTATTTTTCAAATTCGATCTATGGTCGTTCCATGAACACTGTCTACACGTTATTCTCAACGAGAGAACTTTAACAACAGTATTCTCGGGAAATCAGTTTTTTGAGTAATGTTTGTGAAGGCTTACGAATACACCTTGGCAGTTTTCAGGCTGCTTGAATGTCGATTTCTGCCAAGGAAATGCTTGTGGGGGTTTCTTTTCTAGATTGAATTGCAAAGTACGTAATTCAACGTCAATTCGAAAGCAGAGTCTGCTACGGCTTGTTAGCACAAACCTTTCGCCACTTTGATAAATACAAGAATAAACTCCAACACATCATTTACACGAAACCAGTTCAATTTTCATTATGTAACATTCGGTTTTACATGCTGGTTAATTCAAATATCTTGGATATTACATTCCCCTCCCCTCCCACTGCTCCAGTTTATACGGACACCGCTGAGGACGCATTGTCTTGCACATTGTCGTCATTGTTACCAATAACATGCGAATGTTCCCATCATTTACTTACGCGCCAAATTCCTCGACGCTCAGCAAATAAAACTCTTCTACGCTATTTCTATGACAGAAACCATCACCTCCACCATTACAACCACCCCTGTGACCATCATTGCCGCCATTACAATACCCGCCATGATCAGTGTGATAATTCCTTCCCCCGGAACAATCACAAGAACGAAACAACAATAAACCAGTCAAGTTAACCCAAATATTGTTAACCACCAACTACTACGAAGCGCAAGAACCTGATGAGAGGAACAACGGAGAAATCCCGAGGAAAACCGACAATTCTTACACCATCTCCGGATTTGTTCCCACCGTTTCCACTTGTCCTCTGTTTTCAAGGGGAGACGCCTGCGGCAACACGCGCCAACACGATGCCCGTGCGTCGACGCCGAGCTCTAGTTTCAAACCCTTTATAGCGAAGACAAAACAGGCCTTATGATCAGAACGCGGAATCTTTGTGACGCGTCTTGTTGAAATTTGGTATGGCGCGCTGGCGCGAGAAAAAAAAAGTTATCGAAGAGGGAGCGAAAACTAATTTGAATGCTATCTGGTAATTAAAACTTACACTTTGCTTAAGGGCCTGTGTAAACTTTTCGTGTCTCGACAAATATCCCGCAAATCGAACAATGTTTTAAGAAGAAGTTGTAAAAGTAATTACGATGAATAGTTTATGAAAAATGTTTCGACGGATGAGTCGCTTTGCCAGGGTAAAATCCTCCCCCAGGGCGGCGAATGATTTCAATTAACTTCGTTTCTGCCGCCTATTTGTAATGTTTTTGCGGCGCGGTGATGAGAAGTTAATTATGCAAGCTGTTGGGCGTAATTCACTTCATCGCTTGAGATGAAAATTTCCCAGCCGGACGAGGTGGCGGCGCGGGAACCGCGCGGATGCGGCGCGCCGAGGGGAGCGCGGCGTGCCGCGAGTACGCACGCGCCCCCGGCCACCGCCCCCGCCCGCGCCCCGCCCCGCCCCCCGCCACCGCCCGAGGCCCCGCCCCCGCCCCCGCCCACGGGACGGCAGCGGTGCGGAAGGGACAAAATATCCGCTCAACCCTAAATGAGGGGTCACGCTTTGCATGTCATTTGATTTTCTCGGTGGGCCGTGAATTGTGCGGGGAGAGGGCACGGGAGGACGCGCTGCGCCAGAAGTTACCGCGTGGTATTCCCCTAGCGCCAGCCCGTACGTTTGACAGATTTGCGACTATTTATTTACTGACAGAAGCCAGATGGAGTTAATTTTGCTCTCCAACTATTTGGTGGCTTTGGAAAGATCACATTCGGTGGGGTGTTGGGCTGCTTTTGAATGAATTTAATCCGAAAATCTTTGTCAAATGGCCTCTATTACGTATTTCTCACAGATTTTATAGAGTTGTTTCAAGTTGTTGATTCATAACTCTAGTCTTTAAAATAATGTTCTGATCGTACTGTCTCGTAAAACGCCAATGCGTGTGCCTAGCAAAATACTCGTGTACCCCGTTCAAAGATGAAGTAGTGCTTGTAAGAAATACTTGGCGTCGGTACGCCTTTACCTCCTCTCATTAGGGTGCTTTTCATTTGTTGTACGAATGTACGAAATACAGTATTTATACTTATATGTGATTATTGGGAGATCTGGGCTATAGTTTACTCTTTTTTCATTTATTACTTGTTCGACAATTATGTCTTTCGAGAGTTTTGAGAATACAAAATATTACATGGCTTTCTTAGGATATGACCATCCTTAAGTCGCGGTTGGTTTCTGAACGTTATTGAAGTTTTTTTTAGATTTTTGTTCTGTGATTAAAGATGGTATACTGGTGGAAAGGTACGAGGGGAAAGCCAAGTTAAGGAGGTCTAAGTTTATCTTTCGGGAATCTTGATATGATTCGCGGACTGCTATTGTTTCTTCCTAGGTTGAATCTTGCAGTGCAGGGAGCATTTGGTAGTTGGTTGAAGAAATTGCTGGCAAGATTATTTATTGTCTCCTCAAATTCTGGTATGTTTAGTTCCCGTCGGATTTGTCGGTTGGGGATGAACCATGGCGCATTGAGAGTTATTCTCAGATATTTATTTTGGAGAACACTAAGTTTGTTGATGGAGCTTGGTGCAGCACCACCCCATACTGGGCATGCGTAGGACATGGTTGGTAATATAACTGACTTACAGATTAATAGTCTGCATTCTAACCTCAGGGGTGAACGGCGATTTATAGTATGTGATAAATTGGAAATTTTAATTTTTGTTTTGTCAATGACTGCATTGACATGGGGTTTCCAGGTGAGTCTTTTATCGAAGAGTACCCCGAGGTATTTTATAGGGGAGGTTGACCATGGAATTTTTGTTCCTTGGATTATAATTTCTGGAGGATTTTTGGGGTGGCGGAGAGTAAAGATTTTGCAGATTCTCTTATGTGGATTAATTCTAACTCTCCAATTCTGAGTCCATTCTACATAGTTATTCACGCTCTCTTGTAGGTGATCCTTTGCTACTAAAATATCGGGGTTTGTAGCGTAAATTGCTACATCATCTGCGTATAATGCTATATTAGCGTCACCTTCAGATGGAATTTCGTGGCAGTAAATATTAAATAACGTGGGAGAGAGAGCTGATATAGTTTATTCTTATATAACAAGGAAAGTGAAGAACCGTTTGAGTCCTACAGTTTAAGAGTTCAGAAAACAGTGGAAGAGAATATTTTCTTTCTAATTCTTGCCAAAATCGCTCGTTTCTATCTTTATATATAATTTAACTTGGTATAGTTCATGAGATAGGGTAGTTATCCGAGAGCTCAAGAAAACGCGCGTAGATTTCACTTTTCCCTATAGCGCAAAGAACTGATTTTTAACTGTTTTTACGTTAATAATAATAATAACAATAACAATTATTATAATTGTAATAAAAGTTTCCTACCAATTAAGAAAATCATATTGACATTGTGGTCAGGGATTTTCTCTAGTCTAGCCAGATATTGCTTCGTTCGTTAGATCTCGGAACCTGAAGACCTCTTCATTCTTTGGAAGGTATGACAGACGAATTCACCGCAACACTAAGGAACTTAACTGCCACAATCGGTCTCAATGTCATTGCAACCTGTTGCCGCACAAAACTTTGCTCCTACCAATTGTACTGTTTGAAAAATTTTGCCGAAAAGGCAATAATCATCGCGGGACAGAGAAAGCGGATTTGATTTCTGAAATGTCTTAGGGAACGGGGGCTTTATTCAAGAGCACTAAAGCGTGTCGTTTTAGCGGCTCGAATAAAAATTACGGAAATCACAGTTTGCGAAATAAAAGCAGCTATCTGCATCTCATTAGCATGCAGATGGACTCTTACATCTTTCCGAGTAGACTGTTGAGCAATAAAATTGTAATTTCCGTTTTGTTGTGCAAACACAGTATTTGACAATACGAGCATTATTTCTCTTTTTGTCGGTAGAGAAAAAGAGCGCGATGTTCCGAACACGTAAAGTAAATGAAACTTTGTTTTTTTTATTTGAGCGATTTGTTTATTTGTCATTGTTTCCACGTCTTTGTGAGGAGTCATGAACAAAATACGGGCACACACCCGGAGACAAACAATGAGAACACTTGTTTTGGTGTCATGTTTATCTTTTGCTAGTTGCAATGAAAAATAATACACGATTTTGCCCATGGCGAAAAAACTATGACCTTGCAGTTCCTTCTGCGATATTTGTATCAGATCTCATGGCTTCCTTTCTACAATACTGATACTTGGATGCATATCTCTGAGGTTTTTGACGTTTATAAAATATTACTGTAAAGTTTTAAAAGTTTTAAAGTTTTACTATAAAGTTTTACTGTAATTCTATCAAGTTTATTGCTGGTCTAATTTTTAATCATAAATTTTATAACCATAAATATTTTGTGGATGTAGGGGTAGTAAGTTAGAAAAACATTGAAAAATGAAAGAAACTACTTCATAATAACTTTATTTTGAAGGTGATGGTTAAATGACTCTGTGACCTCTTAGCGAGTTGTATTTGATCATTCCTTATTGTATATTACTAGTGTCCGAAAGTTTCTCTTAACGATTTTCCCATCGCAAATACAGTTGTAGACCCTCTCACTGATTCCCTGCTCGTGGGGTAGAGCGAGATTGCCTGGCCTTGTTGTTTGTTCAAGTGACGTAGGTATTTGTTTCAGATACGGAGTACCCATCTAATTTCGCATTCAGCCCTTGAACCAATTTGGGAATCTGAATAATTACTCCTTTTTAAATTTAGTATGATAGAATAATATTTTTTGTTTCAATTAGTGCACTTTTATACCATTACTGAAGTATTAAAGTGTTATAAGAAACGAAATCGAAAAAGGAGGAATACCCTACTTTTGCAATTACTTGGAATCAATAATCTGGAACTTTGAAATGATTTGATTTGTTTTTGTCAAAAACAGTAACAACTGTATACAACGTACAAGATTATAGAATAAGTATAATCTGTGCACGATATCTTGAGCTCCTGAATAGCTTTCCCATCCATTTACTAAACTTGGTAAAACGGTGAATAAAAGTGCGGGATAAAGTAAGGTTAACAACATTTGAAAAAACAGACATTTTTGTTCCCGAGTTATAGAAAACACGTGCATCGGTAAGAGAACTATACATAGGTTTTCGTAACGTGGCCGATGACATTAGAAAATTTTTACTCTTCCCGCTTTCTAAAATGAATCTCTGTAATTAATTCGCGAACGTCCTTGTCAGCGGGGCTCATGTCCTCAAACATTTGCTTATCACTGCTATAAAAATTCATTTTATAAGGCAGGAGGTATAAAAATAACCTAATGTCATCGGCCACGTTACGAAAACCCAAGTGTATGTGTGTGTGTGTGTGTGTGTGTGTGTGTGTGTGTGTGTGTGTGTGTGTGTGTTTTAATAGTGCTAACAAAATAGCAACCCACACTCCGACTCTACTCCTATCACAACTAGCAAAGACTCCAACAAACTTTCACACAGTGAAGCTACCTTTATGTCTAGAAGCAAAACAAGGTGCCGTATCAGCATTTACTCAATGCATCTAGGAAACGGGACGAAAAGCCTAATTGAGATAGCTTTTTTGTTTAGTGATAGTTTAGTTTTGATAGTGATAGTTTTGTTTTGTGAGAATTGTGATGCGGTGTTGTTGACGTTATTATATGAAGAAATAAAGGAAGTTATCTCCGGCAACTTAGTATATTTATTGACATAATCGGCTTTCGATAAATATACTAAGTTGAATGAGATTAATTCCTTTATTTCTTCATAGTTTTGTGTTGCTGATTAGAGATGATTGGCGATGAGAATATTAGTTGTTAGTGATTTTTGGACGGAGGATAACAGCTACTATAATTTACTCTCTAGAAGCAAAGCAAGGGACTATCTCAACAGTTTCGCCAGGATGAATTATTATTGGTTGAAAAGGACACGAACGATAACGCCAGTGACTAAAATTATTCGTTCATTTTCTGATTTCTTATTGCATCAACAAAGCAGTAAATAATCCTTGGTGATATACATCGCAATATATATCGTTTGGGACATAAAAAATACATTTTTCGTATTATAAAACGCGAGTTTTCATGCTCAGTTACAATGCTTAAATGTCAAATTCTATTTCGACTTTTCCTCACTTTGAATTTGGCAGCAGTCAACGCTCAGAACTTTTCTTTTACTTTTCAGGATATTTGACACGCTCGTACATAATAAATCGCTTCTGCCCTACATTGACCATGCTTGCAATATTCGGAATGTTTCAGAGTTGTCTCAACAGGCTAGGCGATAACAGTAAAAAAACTTCACAATTTTGCAGGGCATACCGCAAATCTGCACGCGCACCGTGTATTTTGGAAGGACCGCCACAGGTAAATGAAACCCGCTGCGACAAAGCCATATTCGGTGCTATGTACTACAACAAAGGCATATCATTTCTATTTTAATCTCGAAGCAAAGAGCCATGTGGTAATAGTTCGACCTGGTTTCGAGTATTTTAGCACGTCCACGCGTATGTAATCCTACGCACGTGACGAGATCAAAGGGGAGCTTCAAGTAATTCCCTCGTGTGTTCCATTCGGCATCGCACAAATCCGATCGCGAGAACCACGTTGATATATGTTTTCTATAAATTTTGAGGTGAACGGGCAGTAATGACAGGTTAAAAAGTTGAAACACCGTCTGCAGACAAACGTAGAACGTGTACGAGACAGATGTTTCAAGCTATTAAATTGGGTGTCAATTTCCTCTTTCTCTCGCAACACGAATATTTTTATTTATTTCGTCGCAATCCTGTATTTACATGTTGTGAAATGAGATTCGTCTGACCCGAGAGGGAGTTTGATTCACATTTAAAGAACATTTTGTGAGAGTATAAAATTTTTAATGTAGTATATTTTTAAAAATTGAACACATGTCACGCACGGTTTCTTTTCGTAATTTCTAAACATTCCAGAAAAACAATTGCATCTTATAGTTAAAGGATACGTTTAAATCCGAGTTCATAGAACTCAAATCACTAACATAAACAATTTTTGCCGTTTTATAAGAACGGTGTCAGAAACTACACCAATAAATCCTTTTTAGACACCGCCCTCTTTTCACTTGCCCTCCGTGGTCCTAAATTCAGTTTTATAATATTAATCAAGAGCTTTCTGGAAAAATTCTTCACAAAATATAATAATAATATCAAATAATAATAATATAATAATAATAATAATAATAATAATAATAATAATAATAATAATAATAATAATAATAATAATAATAATAATTAATAATAATAATAATATACCGGGGTTTTCGTGGTTTCCCTCGGTCATACTGGCGAATGCTGGGTAAGTTTAAAAAAGGCAACGATCACCTGTCATCATCTTCCTATCACTTCATAATTCATAATTTAAGGTTGAACAACCTTGTCTTACCGAGGAAAACGGCCAAAAAACTGATCCCCGTAATTACACACGTTGCAGTGCATCTGACCGGGAGGTCCTATGGTCCCGATGGCAGCAGGATTTTCGACACTAGCTTGTCGGCTAGATCGAATTCAGCGGCTGACTGAATGAGAATTCTAACGGCCAGCTGCTCTGATCGTTAGTTTTCCGTGGTTTCTCCGATCGACATCTGGCGAATGCTGCAGCAGTATCCTAAATAAAGGGCCACGGCCGCGCGTGATGTTTCCTTCTTCTTCCTCGTCCTATTGTCGCCCCCTCACCTACGTACACTTACATTCATGTGCACAACACTACGATACTTATCGGGACACCAGTCAGGAGCTTGGAGCTTGTCCCGGCTGGGGCGGTGCCATGCAGGTGAGAGATTCTTGAGTGGGGAATATCCCCTCAAGCCGACGGTACATCAAGGCCGCATCTCGCCATCCAGCGAGGAAAGATCACCCCCACTTCTCGCAATAAAACGCCTTGCACTTACGGAGCTAATGACTTTATTCTCGCGTTCGGAGCTCGACAATTGTCGCGCTCGGAATCGCTAATCAATCAATCAATCCTTTATCTTAATCCCACAAATGCGAATTATGTTTTGGAATTTATCTTGGACGATTATTAATTGAAGAAATACGCACGATGGTGCCTAAATTTTTACATCATTCGTTACAAAAATGTCACAATTTGCATTTAACAGTATTATAGTGTGAGAAACGTCTCCGAGACAGCAAAAACGATTTCATTACCTTTACTAACTTTCGAGGCTAATCAATATTGGGCACTTGATATATATATTTAGAAGTGTACGTCTGGCATCCGTAGTTTTCCCTCAACAATGTGTGTCATGCATAGAGGGTCTCGCAATGGTAGGGTTTTGCATCATTTTTTTTTGTCGGCTGAATATACCATTAATTTCAGGGTTTTCTTCTGCTGCCATTTCGATCCTGGCTTCACAAAAAATCAAATGACACCAAATAAATATTTATATATTTACAACACGTTTATATTAAAGGAGAAATACAATTAAATCCAGAACAACAAAATACAAACCACAGGAAAACACAAATGAAGAAATAATACCCAAATAATATATTACCATTCTTCTTAAAAAAATAAATATAAAATAAATGATTACTACTAACACAAAAGGTTCCAAAACGCTCTAAAATTTACACCCGGAATCACGAGTCATGAAGGAAAGAGTGGTCGCGAGTGACCCGTGAAGGTGGAAGCTCGTCCTGTGGAACAAATATAAAAATGAGTGGCGGTGTGCCAGTGGCGCTTTATCTGGCGGAGCTCCTGGCTGATAACGGGGTCCGGATTCCAGTTCCACAGTTGGCCCAGTGACGCCTTTCTCACCTCGCCTCTCTCCTCCTCCGTTTCCGCAAGCAATCTGCCTCAATTTGCGGAGCGTCCTCTCAATCTCCACTTCGGAACTTCTACGAGTCTCGGAGCCAAACAGTCAGGCCACGGGTAACTTAACTCCCAGCGGCCATAGAAGATGCATATATTTCGGCCGCTGGCGCTGAAAGTTCCGTGGGAAGGGAATCCGAGACGGGTTGGGGGAGCTGAAGACAAGCGAAGTGTGATGGACGAGGAGCGGCGCCATTCAATCACACCGAAGGGCGTGATGAGCGTTGTCATGGCGACGCTGCGAATTCCCACCCCTACAAGTGGCTCGTTAGTTCCTGCTGGACTGGCGATATCTAGCACTTCTAGTAAGCACATTGAAATAATAGGAATAGAGAACTTACAGAGCTACTTTTAAATGTAAAAAATGTTCGTGTGCACAAGGGAAATACAGTAATTATCATTCTTAATTTTGATACTTTAACACCAGTATTTGCATATGCATTCACAATATTTTTTCTTAATTTTTGTATTATTTACATTCATTATTATTCATTTCTCAATACGTATGAATATATATATATATATATATATATATATATATATATATATATATATATATATATATATATATATTTGTGTGTGTGTGTGTATTTGTATGTAATGATATATTATATGTCAATCTACACATCCATTATTGTATATACGTATTATACATTTTACATAGTCGTCCCAAAAGTTTTACATCATTCAATGAGATGTTTGAAATTAAACAAGATTAGGTAGGATTAGCGTTGAAATGAAATAGTTAACATGCTAAAACCGCTTCACACCCATTTAATCAATTTCCTTAAGTGATCTTTGCTAATCTGGTTCCGTTTTCTGCAACCCTCTTCCCATTTTCGGCGGGAGGAGAAGTGCGGGTTCGTCCCACACAGTGTCGAGCCGGACGCGTCGAGTCGACAGCCAGAAAGTGGCAGACGTCGATGGAGGTGGAAGAGCGAAAGCGCAGACTTAGTTACAGTTTTGTAATTAAATACGTCTTCGTTCATTTGTGGCTTTGAGTGCGTGGTTACAACATCCGAGAGTATTTTGGCGTTTGAAGTTTGATTGCCTGTTCTCCTGAGCAAATTGGAGTAATTGAAACTTACGCAAAGATCTAAAACTCCTGCAGGATAACTAAAATTCTTAGAGCAGTTGCTAAAATTTTCATCTTAATACAAGAGTATTAGTTATCTGCCAAGTTACGAGAGTTAGGAAATTTGTTGAACCTTTACTGGTATTGAAGTGTTATATGTTAGTATTGCCACCGACATTGGCACATCAGAAACCGTAAACATCTGGTGTTATTAGTGGCGAAAATTTTTTTTAACGAGTTTGCGAGATGACTTGTCATACACTTGTCCAACGGTAAAGCAGTTACCGTAGACAACAGTGACGGGGGGTGTTTAACTTTCGTATTGTGAATGGGAAAGACACATTTCATCCACTAAAGTTTATTTAGAATCCATAGTTCTTTTAATAATAGGATACATTTTTCAGTTATTCCCAAGATCATTATGAAATTCACACTCCTTAATTCAAAACTACTGCAACTTCAACAACACATACTTTATCAAACTATTGTAACTTCCGAAATTTTCAAAAATTCAGTGTTCAACGAAAATGAAATATGTGGCACTATTATAAGCGTACTTTGGTTTATTCGAGAAAAAATTAAAGAAACAATATGGAGACTTCGGAGAAAATATTTTTTATTAATATTGCTTATATTTCATGCAAAATTAGGTGCATCAACTGATGTCACTGCAGCGCCTCTCACCGGGAGGTCCTAGGTTCGAGTCCTGACGACGACAGGATTTTCGACACGCTTTTCAGCTAGGTCGAATTCAGTCGCTGTCTGGAGGAGAATTCTAGTGGCCAGCTGCTCTGATCGGTAGTTTTCCGTGATTTCTCCGATCAGCACCAGGCGAATGCCGGAGCAGTACCCTAACAAACGGGCCACGGACCGCGCGAGATCCTTCCTTCCTCTTTCTAGACCTATCCTCTCCCCTTACACACACACTTACACTAACATGCACTACACTACCACATATTCCGGGAGACCGGTCGGGAGCTTAGAGCTTGTCCCGGCTGGGGTGATGCCCTCTGGTGGGAGAGTCCTGGTTAGGGGGAAACCCCACTAGCCGACAGTAGGTCGGCGACGTATCTCGCCATCCAGCGGGGGAAAAATCAACGCCATCTTCCTAGAAAAATCATGCACTACACTAACGGGACTAATGACCAGAGCAGTTGACGCGCCCGGAAACACGAAAAAATCAATCAATCAATCGATCCAAAATTTTGAAAATGTAGGTAATGTTACATGCAAAGTATCGGTCAAACTCAAAGTATCCGTTTGAAATTTGCAGGGGCACGAGTTTGTCCAGATTTATAGGGGAATATCAGTTTTGGAGGAAATAGTCTCAACGGTTTAGGCGCTAGCGGCTATGGTCGAACGGACGGACTGACGAAGACACGGACGGACGATCGGACGGACGGACAAAAGAACGAAGTACTAATACATATGTAGATAGGTAAGCAAATAGTAGGCGAGAAAGTAAAAAAAATATTTTTTGCTATTTGGTTTTGACACTTATAAGGCAAAAGATTGGTTATACCGGTAGATAATCGATGTGAATAACGTGGTCACCGATGTTTGTCGTGGAGCGTTATTGCTTTATAATACACACATGAATAGTGATGTAAACTATTCGTGTCTGCTAGTTCGAGTCAAACTCTCGGAACGTGTGCTTTGAAACTTCAGAATCGGAAACTATCAGAAAGAATTTTGACGTACGCACAGAAAGCGAAGAACAAATTATTGTATTGCTTACAAATTATTGTATTACGGCGTGGTAACCACTTGAAAATGAAGGGAATGTTGAAATTGAGTGCATTTACGTGTCATATTGAGATACTTGTGGCGAAATTGCATAAACTAAAAGTTCCATATTGTAAATAACCCGAAAAGATGTTAACTTATCTCAAAATAAAAATATTCGAATTTCGAAGCTATGCCATAGCCTAGGATGCTATCCAGAGAAAATGGAATAATTATGATTTGACCTGTTCATAAATGGCCAAGTGTCTTGAACGCTATGAAGGAATGAATAAATAGGAACGAGCACAAGATCGACCTGCAAACACACAATCTTGTTTGCGTTCCGCCATCGAATAAATATCGTTTAAAAAAAGGTTTTCCGGTTGTGTTTATGTTGTAAGTGCTTTCATTTCCTTTCTTTTTATTCCCTTAAAATAAATTCACAAAAGCATACCGAACATTGTTTTTCAACTTGGGTCCAAGAGACCCATTCACCATCATAAAATTTCTGACACAACAAGAAGGTTAAGTGTAATCAAATCTTCTTTGAATTGACAATAAGTGAATGCGAAAACTGCACTCACCGTCAGACGCCCCCAGTAAGCTGAACGGAGCTCCCTCATGGTCGTTTTAATTATAAATTTTAATCGTCCGGGATCCCTGAACAATGTTATTTTTAGCCAGAGACTCCATGAATATTTTCAGAGGCTGAAAGCATCGTGCGCGGACGAAGTTCCACCGCTTATAACATGGTAGAACAGTCTGGATATTGGAGTAGTTGGAGTTTGTTAGAAGTTTGGCGATTCTGAATCGATTCACTTAGCCGAATGTGTATTATTCTTTACAAAGAAGAAAGCGAGGAAACGTGCATTAAAAATTTCTTCTGCGGTAACCTGTTTTTACATTCTCCTAGAGTGAAATACATTTTATCGCGGTAAATAACTTTGAAATGTTATGTGCATGGTCTTTATTTTGTATGATTTAAGGTGGAATAAAATACGCGTTGAGACGTAAGAATTATGTCAGAAATATTTAGAATAATATTTCAATTAGAGCCTTGAAAATGATCTAGTCGCTTTTACTTTATGATCATAACGTTGATACCCAAATATGAGTTTTCAAAAAGCCGTTTATCACAGAGATATTGATTCCGTATATTTTTATTTAGCATGTTATAGCATTATTTTATTCGTCTTCCGGACTTCTATAGTATTGTCTATTCCATCGTCGGTTACATCAGCCTGTTTGGACTATCACAGTACCTGCATTTAAACTCATTAATTTTTACTAAAGTAAACTGGCTTCAAATATAAGACTTTAAAGAAAAAGCTGCGTAACTTACACATCAATACTACAAACAGATACCAAGATTTAAGTAACAATATTGTTATTCTTGTCTTCATTATTCGCAAAAAATGTCTCCAATCCGGAAGCATTTTTATGCAGTATTCCAAACCTATTCTTAAAAAACTATTTGAAATACTATTTTTTTAAAAAAATATGCAACTTAAATAAAATTTTTCATTTGGCAATTACCATTTTAAAAAGATACTTTAAAATAGTATTTCAATAACTGAAATGTTTGATATTATTGAAGAAATTGATATATTTGTTTCAAGACACGTCAGCTGCTTAGATCATTAGTATAGTGAATGATGTTTTATCCCGACAGGTAGCAGCGTTCCTTCTTCACTGAATTTTGAGATCCGGTGCCGACCCACAAGCCCTCCCCCGGTTTCCCCCTACAGGTACCACCAAAAGGGCATCTCATCCTCTAAGACAAGCCCTCCCGGATGATTTCCCGGCATGCACGTTGGTCATATTAGTATGTGTGTGTGTAAGAAGCGAAATTAAGGAAGAAAGAGGAAGGAAAGATTGCGCGCAGTCCGTGGCACTTTTGTTAGGGCTCTGCTCCGGCAATCTTATGGTATGCTATGTAGCTATGCTCCTGCTAAGCTATTTCAGCACAACAATGTAGCTAGCTTCGAAAATCCATTATCGTTGGGATTCGAACCCTGGGACCGCCCAGTCAGAGTTGCCACAGAGTTAGTGGCAATGCTGGCTTTGCACTACTCATCCAGTGAAGAAATTGGTATCATTGGCTTTTATGAAGAGTAGGAAACAGATCTGTCTATCATCTGAGCAGTGATTTTAAGCACGGACAAAAAAGGGTTGGTCGTAAGCTCGGACGTTACGCATAAATCAACGCATAGACTGCGGTTTCACAAGAATTTTATTTCCTCACAAAACGTGAAATGTCAGTTACCAGTACTAATTACGCACAACTCATCAAGGCTTGAAAATGTGCGTGCAATAACTTATCGCATCATACCACGAGTAACTAACGTGCCGGATTCTGGAAATCAGTTAAGTGTCAAAACAGTGAAGCTCTAAAATCCGTCATGGAGGACTAGAGCTGGCTTGAGTTATTTCCTTGAACATATAAGTGAGAGTAACATGCAGAAATGTTACAGTGCATCAGTAGTCAACAAAAAGCGAAGCTCCTTTGTTCTTCATTTGATGGAAAGGCATTTATGGAACATCGGGATCCATCGAATGCGGGACTTCGCGTAGGGAGAATGGGCCCATCCCTCGCCCTAATGGCCGTTCCACACGCGGCCCTTGCGGAATCTGCAGGCGGGGCGGTATCTCTCCTCGGGGCGCTGGCCGACACTGCTCAAAGAGCAAGCACCGAACGCCTGGCAGGCGGCGGGAGGCGGGCCGGGCGAGCAGCGGGTGCGCGAGAGGTGGTCGCGTGGATGGGTGGCGGGCGAAGGGCGAGGGGCAGGTAGGTGGACGGGTGAGCAATGGGCGGGCGGGGGTCAGAGCGGTGGATGGGAGGGGTAGGCGAGCGAGCTAACGCGCGGGAGGGGCACGCGGACGAGAGGCGCGTTGGTGGGCGAGCTGGCGGGAGACCGGGCGGGTGACTGGGCGGGTGACCGGACGGGTGACCGGGCGAGTGACCGGGCGAGTGACCGGGCGGTTGACCGGGCGGGTGACCGGGCGGGTGACCGGGCGGGTGACCGGGCGAGTGACCGGGCGAGTGACCGGGCGGGTGACCGGGCGGGTGACCGGGCGGGTGACCGGGCGGGTGACCGGGCGGGAGACCGGGCGGGTGACCGGGCGGGTGACCGGGCGGGTGACCGAGCGGGTGACCGGGCGGGTGACCGAGCGGGTGACCGAGCGGGTGACCGGGCGGGTGACCGGGCGGGTGACCGGGCGGGTGACCGGGCGGGTGACCGAGCGGGTGACCGGGCGGGTGACCGGGCGGGTGACCGGGCGATTGAGCGCGCGGGCGAGCGAAGGGCGAACGAAGGGCGGGTGGGAGAGCAGTGGCCAGAGCACGGGAATGGGATGTTCCACATTAAGCTTTTAAAGGCAGGTCGGTTAACCGCCTGATGGACGCGCATGGAGGTAGCGATGAGAATCGGACCGTGAAGCTAGGGCTTCGGCTGCGCGGAACGCCGCCCCACGTCGCCGAACCGCCGCCGCCGCCCTGACCGCCCCCATCGTTGTGCGAATCGCTGCGGTGCGAGCGCCACATTATGAATTGCTAAATGCTGAATAGCCACTGTTTTCAATTCGCGCCAACTTTTCCGTTATGTAACAGGATTTTTAGAAGGAAAAAATCCAGATAAAAGTTGGTTTCTCTTGGTTATGGTAAACTTGAAGCTTAGTTTTCCTTCGTAGAATTCGATGTTTTACTTTTCTTCTTTGTTATCATTTGTTGTATACTCGCTTGTTTATATTCATCGATCGATTATTTCGCCGCAAGCAAAGATTTTTGCATTACCAAATATAGCATGTAGAAACACACGTTCGTGATCAGTGCAGATAAAAAGAGTTTCGAAATCAAAAAGTAATTTTAAAAAGTCAACAATGTAATTAAGATGTAAATAATTGAATATTAGTGGCGAAGTAAGAATAATATGCGAATACACTTTAAAGAATTGAAGGTATATGATGGAGTTGTGTACGACATCTTATACGTAATTTGTTGTTGAAGTGTGAGTGATGTCTCATGCAAAATGCATGAAATGTGTACAGCTGAATTTCCATAAAATAATTTAAAATGCTCACAAGGTTCGTTTGAAGTAATTAACGCAACTAGTCAGTAAATTGTGAAACATTTACGAGTGGTTTGTTGAATGAGCGTGTATATTCGCTTATTTATCAGGAGAGCAGATACAAATTGTTTTGACTGCATATATGTCTAGTAGATTTCAACTCCCTGCCTATTTTAAAGCGAACAAAATATTCAATAAATTTTACCAATATGTCGTTTGGCTGAAGTGTTTGATTCTTGCTGGAGGGACGGTCATAGAAATATTTTAAAATAAATGTTTATGACGTTTAACCTTACTATTGCGTTAAAACAGCAACTTATTTAGGTAAATGCACGTTTGCCGATTATTCTCTCTGTTGTTAAACAAAATTAAAAACAGTGAACGAGAAAAGTGTAGCCTTCTGAATTCTTTTGGATTATTTTTTTTAATGTTATGTATTGACGGAAAATGATGTAGCAACACTCCCCATGCACAAAATATAACAAGTAGAAATAATGAAAGGATCAATGGAATAAAACCCCTTCCTTTTTGCGTACAGATATTTTGAAAATAAAATATAGAAAAAAGTTATTTATTATGGTAACATCTTTCACGTTCATCCAATATTAAAAATAATGTTGCTATTATAGAGGTCTTATTCTTTTGGCTTTAAAAGAACGTCAGGCTTACAAGGCGAAAAATTGAAGAGTCGGGAACAGATTTTATAGACAGCTCTCGTTCAACCTACGCGTGCAGATCTAAATGTTGTGACAGGAGATATGTAGCAGTCTCACGTACGTGAACAGGATATCCGGTTATCTGTCTTCCATGAAACGGGAAGCTCGTGCTTCGCCCTCAGTGGATTCACTGCTATTGCGTTCTCTTGTATTCACATCAACTGCAGCCCCTGTTACGTACCAGCTGTTTCCTTCGCTTGAATTCAACTTTTGATGCTGCGTATTTTTCTAGTGAGGATTTTCTGTTGGGTCAATAAACCCTTGTAAAGCGGACAAAAACCTTCAATCATGAGCAAAGGTTAATGATGTGAATAAGTCTTTCGCAATTCAACTATTAGCTAATTTTCGAAGACACCTAGGATCTGCGCCCAATGCTCTCTTTCTCGTCCATAGATGAATATTACAGATCCGCACGGAAAATGACTTTTGCATATTGTTAATAATGCTCAATAACATGTAACAAAATGTGAACAAACAAAAATACCATTTTATCCTTGTGGTTATTATTTTTCTTATATCATAATCTTCAACCATTTGCTTGGTTGATTCTCTTATGAATTCGTATCTTATTCAAGGACCTAGGAGTCTCAAAGGGCCGACGCAGGATGTGAGCGGTACCTTGGAATACAGGTCTTTAGCAGTTGGCATTTTAAACCTGCCAAAACCTAAGGTGTTCAAGCATTTCGTCATGTCTCTGGGTATGGCTCTTCGAGTCTCACTGTGATCCAGGTTTCCAGGGTCTTTCCAGCTCCATTTGAAGTTCACGATATTTCGTTAGTTTTTCGATTTCCTTCTGATCCACTTTGAATCTGCTGAGATCGCCGCGTTCACTATTCATGCCTGCTTTGCGTCAACTACGGAGAGATTTGTCATGTTGTGATGCAAACGATGGTCTGACGGGACTTTGAAATCTCAGTATATATTTTCATATAAGTCCTTATCCGGGTTGTGCATCCTCTTGCTCATTTCCCTGCAAACCATAGTTTCTGCACAGATTCCAGTGTAGCACGGTGTCCACTCTGCCATGAGGTTGTTTGTACTAATCTATGCAATTATACGGCAAGCATTAATTAGACAACTGACACCTTCGTTTTCTAGTTTGCTCATGTCATTCTGTAGTGTGTTCTACTAGACATTAAATGATCTTATTCCTTGTTGACTGTTTTTGGGATGCTAAGTCCAGGTCTGCGGTCTCTTTCTCAACAGAGCCCTCTAAGGGAGTGAACCATCGACTTTATGTCCTGGAAATATTGTCTGTGAAATGGCTTGCCATAAAATTTGGTTCAGCATTTCTGTTGTTTCCTCTGTTCATGGAGCAGTCCCTTATTGGTGTAATGATAACCATCATGCGTTATTTGATGAAACACTTCTCCCATGGATTGTGGAGATACGTTGACAAAATTAGGTTTACAATTTGAACTCTCGTTTGTCTACTGAAGTTCTCAGCCTCCAGGTCTGCGGCAAAGAGTGTGTCTACATCTCTGCGCGGATGGAGGACTCGATGAGCTGTCCTTAATTTCCTGGTCAGGCGATCCATATTATCCAGCTCTGCTTTGCTTTCAGTCTGTTATTCCAGCAGTGTAACTCATCATTTGTACTGCCCGGTCGTTGACAACCTGAATGCAATTTCCACCGTTGAGCTTAGTTTTGAGGTTTCGAACATGTATTCGAACTTGTATTCCGACGAGTCTAAGTTGTAAGTACTTGACTAGTTGATAGCATATTTCCGAGTCATGCTGAAAGCCTGCTTGTGCTGAAAACCTTCTCAGAGCTCTCTTCTATAGACATACCTTTATTTACTGTTTTGTCTTCGTGGGGGTTTGTGATTGAATCTCGGCTTATATTAAGAATAACTCTGTTGTCTCCACTATTCCTAATTGTGACGACCTTATTTATCACTCGAACTGAGTTTAGACGTGATTCATACTCCCTTTCAGATTTTCCGTACAAGTTGAGATTACCGATGTAGAGGAGATGGCAGAATTTAGGACATTTCTTCGATCTTTGATACCGATCTTTTGCGACCATAGTTCGGAGAGTTGTTAGGGTTATCAATACTAGAAATGAAGAAACCGTAAGCAGATTATACTTCTCCCCCATACATCACATAGTTTTTACTGTTTTTGGCGACAAGTAAATCAAATAACATTAAATGCTTCTACAAAGAGCACCGAAGAGAATGAGTCTCCTGGGAATATCCTTCGACGTACCCTGACTTTTTCGAGAGGGAGTGCCTTACTGGCAATGCCGGTTTTCGAGAGGCGTATACATGTTTGGAGAACCGTCATGAACTTTTGACTTACGCATAGAACTCCAGGATTTACTATCCAACTGTGTGGAAAAGAATCGTAAGTCACTTTGTAGTTAATTCTGGCGACGTGGAAGTTCGTCTGCCATCTTCTTACGTAGATTCGTGGATTGTCAGCGTTGCCTTTTTGCTTTTTGGCAACAGACAACCATCACTCAGTTGATTACGTAATAAAGCTGTTATTATGAATGGGAAGAGCTAACTTGCCCCTGAGAGATAGGTATTATGGGATGATAGTTGCCGGGTTCAGATCTCTTCTTCCTGTCTTCAATAATGATAGTCGTTTTGTCAGTATTTATCCACCGTTGAGATGTGCCTTCTTGGAGTATCATCCATCTTTAGAACAACTTATTTGCCTTTGCAAATAGTTTTTACTCCAAGGGAGCGCACATTTTCTTCTCAAATCTTGCCCGAAACGGTCGTTTCGTAGTGTTTTCATAATTCAACTTGCATGTTGGTTAGGGGAAGGATCCCAGAAGTTAGGAAACCATGCCCAGAATACACATCTCTCCATAGTACGTGCCAGTTTTAAATTGTTTTGGACGATAAATAAATAAAAATAAGTTTTGTGCTCGTTTGCAGTGAGCGGCGCGACCAATGGCTTGGTCAGGGGCGGTGTGTTGCTTAGTGAAGGTATTTATTGTCTCATTTTCATGAACACATGAGACAGATACGTCAGTCTCTGCTTTCGTGAAAGGAGGATGGCACCCGGGCAGTTGTCCCTAAGCCATACCTCGAAGCTGCATTACATGCTTTGCTATATCTATTTTACTAGCACATGATATATTCAAAATAAGTATTAATTTTTTTATCTCATGCCCTTTATACATTCCTTTTATGTTATTATTATAATTTGTTTTGGAATATTTATTTACACGCTCTACTTATATTTCTATGATCATGCTGTTATAAATTACATACATTTCATCCCACTAATTGTTCGACCACATGCTCTAGCAATCTAATACATGTATTGTACCTTAACTGCTGGGTCAATGACTCCTATCTCGATAAGACGTGTGGCCAGTTTCCCTGATCCTTAGAGAAAATGCTGAGATGACGCCTTATTTTGCTCCTGAACACAAATATAGCTTCCCTATCTACGTACGTTTTCTTGACCCCTTTGGAAAATGTAGATATTCGAATAATCGTTTTAAATCTTATCGCAACAGAAAGTCGAAACCTTCTCGTAAAACACTAGGGATAGTAGCCTAAATCTGTAGTTGATTTGCCTTTGCAACTAATTTTTATTTTTTACTGATTAGTTTTTGCATGCTGTTGTCTTCGATACGGAGCTCGATATACATTATATAACTGACGTTGATCTAGAAAATCGTGGTTACGAGGGAAAACAGTTGAATTAAGCTTCATGTTCACTTATGAAGGAAATTATGAGAGGGAATTATGAAAGGGAATTATGGAAGGAAAATATGAAAAGGAAACCGAGTGAAGTTAACTTCTAGTCAATTAGTACGCGTAAATAAGTATATCTGAATTAATATTATTAGGTAAAAAATAATATGTATGCACCACGGACGTTAACTGGTTGTAATGATCTCGGGCGACAAAGTGCCCTCGGACAAAAAGCCCTCGATCCCTTACATTGCCCATGTTACATAAATAACTATTATTATACGGGAGCGAATATTTTCATATAAGTTCTTTCAAACATCCTCATTGCTTCGTGTATTCATAAATACACTTAATATGTCCATGAGAGTTAGAACCGACATACCAGAGCTCAAAATACCATGCACACATTGCACTTCTCTCCATAGTACGTCACACAATGTTTAACGTTTAAATAAGTAATCAATATTCATTTCAGCAGTGCTGGAGACTTTCCCTCAGAATGTCAAAAATTTTAAATTTAGATTAAATAAATTGTAATTTTTTGTGGCTTATTTAATATTAAAATTGATTTTTTTTATTATTATTATTAGTATTATTTTATATTATTAGGTCACCTTTAGAATGATAGGGTTAATACATTAATTATGTAAAAATCTATTAAGTAACATGTAAATATTATAATGTTTGTTAGATTGTTTATTTTGTGTTTTTGCAGTCAGTATTTAGAAAACGCTACCACCGGAAATATTTCTATGACTTCCGAAATGACAAACTAAATATTCTATTGTATTGCATTGTCCTGAATTGTGGAGTTGGCTGAGTTGTGTGTGGCGGGTGCGTTGCGCAGGCGGCGGGGCGTACCTGACGGAGGCGCGCGGGCCGCGCTTCTCGGTGGAGCCGCCGCCGCTGCTGGTCTTCTCCAACGAGACCGGCGGGCGCGCCGACTGCGGCGCCGAGGGCTCGCCGCCGCCGCGCGTCGAGTGGCTGCTGGCCGGCGACGGCGCCCCGGCCACGCCCGTGGCCGGCGCGCGCCTCGTGCTGGCCAACGGCAGCCTGCTCTTCCCGCCCTTCCGCGACGACCGCTTCCGGCCCGACGTGCACAGCGCCACCTACCGCTGCGCCGCCACCAACGCCGCCGGCCGCATCGTCTCGCTCGACATGCACGTGCGCGCCGGTGAGTCCACTTCTTCTTCTTTTTTGTTATTGAAGGTCGCATCAACATCTACGTCGTTACCGACCGCTATTGGAGTTAACGGTATGGTAACTATGAAGATGAAACGATATGGTGATGATAAGGGGTGAAAGGACGATCACGACAGGACGACACTACTGCCTTAGCGGTCTCGGCCACCTTCTTCTTCTTTTGTTTTGTCTTTATGAAACCTTATTTAGCAGTCGGGAGGAAAGCGTTTATAATTGTATGTACCAGCTCAAAAGTTATATTCTAGATAGATATAATGTTAAATCGTAGTGAATCTTATCTCGTATCGTACCCGACGTCTTATAAACTGTAACACGTTGAGGATGTATTTCACGCTTCGCTACGCGTGTTCAAGTTGGGCCCAACGCCCATTTCGTCTTATTCTGCCCTCCCGGTTCTTCTTCTTTATAATTTTTTATTTTACTTTTTGCAGGAAAAGGATTTGTAGCCGTACGTACCAGCTCTAACGTTGTATGCTAGATAGATAGAATATAATTTCACAGAATCTTATCTCTTATCGTGCTAGACGCCTTATATTCTATAATACTTTGAGGACGTATTTTACGCTACACTACGCCTGTCCAAATTGATGCCAACGCCCACTTTGTCTTTTCTTTTTTCTTTTTCTTCTACTTCTTCGTATTCTTTTCCTCATTTTTCTTCTTTTTCTTAATTTTCTTCTTCTTGTCGTGCACCCCTTGAAGTCCTATTTACTACAGAGTAAGAATTTGTGCTAATTGTATGTACTAGCAATTACATTATATGCTAAATAGATACAATGATCAATCATGTATGGTCTAAAATCTTATTGTCCCCGGTGCATTATAACCTCTAATGCTTTGAGAACGCAGTTGATGATTCACTACGCTTGTCCAAGTCGGAGACGAGGCTCGGGACTTCGAGCTCTGCGATGAACACAAAATGACCTCGAGACTGCACCACGCATAATGTACGACGCATTTTCTCCTCAAATAGTTTGGTGCTGAATAGTTTATAAAAGAAAAGTAACAGGAAGTTAATTTCCAGAATTCAATGCAGAAACTGACTTACAATTTAATTATTGTGTATACTTCGAGCAATTGCTTCCAAAGTACTCGTCGCTCGAAATATATCTTGAAAGTGAATCACTTGCACTCAATTCTTCAGCACACAAACTAATAATCATCACATCACGTTATTATTGGCCATTATGTATTTGTGCGTAATAGTGTGTGTTCTTAAAGAAAATTTCAACCTGTCTCCTCACTGGAACAAATTTCGCACAAACGCACGCATTTAAATGAACCCATTGTGACGAATGTAATCCGACTGTCGTTCTTCACTTTCATTGTAAAATCTCGCGGCGTCGGTATTTGATTCGCGAACGGGGCCAGATTAAGAGATAAGACCCATAGTAATCATGGAAATGCAAGCTAAAAATATTGGCAAAAAGAGAATATATAAACCCTTTATGGTTGAAACCCTAATGGTTGAATATTAATTCAACCATTTAAATGTGATATCGTTGATCGTTCCTTTTGTTGTGCACGTGCGCGCCGCGAAGAACAATTTTGCCGAGAAGCAATGATGGTTACAAAGAAATAATATACAACTGTTTATTAATTCTTTGTACAATCGTATTTAATTATTTCAATCTTAGAAATGGGAGGGTGCCACTCGCTTTGTCTTCCTTGACATTCACTGAATACACCCTTGGGGAGTACTAATTTTCTCCGTTAATGATGCATCGCTTTGCTATATACGGGATGGCTCACTTAAGATGTCTAGGAATATCTCATTAAAAGTTGCAGATATTGAAATAGGTTTTCACTAAAACGAACGTATTCGAGGGGCACATATGATAATGTATATAATAAATTAATAACTTAGTTTTAGGGAAATTAGTTACTAATAACTCGTAGTATTTGTAGTTCCTAATAATAATAATAATAATAATAATAATAATAATAATAATAATAATAATAATAATAATAATAATAATAATAATAATAATAATAATAATAATAATAATAATAACTAATGCAATCAATTTTATCTCACGTTCTTTGTAGTAGCTATGTTTCTCATAATTAGTTTTATTAGTAATTTTCTCTGCAACAATGATGCTTCATTAGCACATGATTATAACAAGTGTACTGTTGCATTTTGAATTAACAAACGCCTCCATCTGTTTGGCCATGAATTACGACACCATCCTGGTTTAACCAGAACCAGTTCAACGTTTTTACTGGTTTAACCGGACTGTTGTACCCGAGTTTGCGGGTTCAAACCCGATCGAAGCCGCGGATTTTAAAGGACGAAAAAATCCTTCATATGCCTTCCTTCGGAGGGGAAGTAAAGCCGGCTGTCCCATGTAGTAGATTTACTGCATGTAAAAGATCTTCAATCCTAAAAGAAGCCTCTGAGCAAAATTGAGATCTGCCTGTTTCGTTACCCAAGATAATACCTCCATTCTCTGCTAGGTGGTGAAAGGAGCGTAGCGAAATTTGCGTGGTTAGACGAAAGAGCGAGCCTGATGGCCCGAGTCTCGCCACGTAAAATAAGGCATTAACTAACTAACTAACGTTTTAGACGAACATGTTTTGTGAACTTTACATCGTTTTAATTTATTACGATGTAATACAATTCCAGACAAGAAGAATTTAAAGTCTCAATGAAACTACCCATGCGATTTTGGTCACTTTTAATCACTCCATTTTGAACATAAGGTCTGTTCAGTCATGTGAGCGGTTTTTGACACTTGATGCCAGACAAAACTGGGGGGCGTGGTCGATGAGTAACACTTTCAAATGATTCGCATTCATTTCACAAATGTTGGCTATCCCGCATAACTTCTAAAGGGTTTACGATAATGAAATGAAAATTTGTCTTAACAATACTGAATTATGAGACAAGTAACAAGCCGTAGAGATATTATTCTTAATATTTTTAGTTTTGGAGAAATTTAACCACCTTTTATTTTTTAAATTGGTCTATTTTTTCACATGAAAGGTATACATGTTTTAAAAGTAATATTGTGTAAAAATAATTTATTTTCGACACATTTTATATTTTACGCCGCCGCCGTATTGAAAATTTCCAGTTATAGAAGCTAGATAGAAAATTTCCTTTTTTGCGGCAGGTGGCCTTGTGTCGGCGATCGCAATCGAGACAGTTTGCTGAAAGGGGCGACAAGGAGGGATGTCTGGGAGGGCAATGTTGCGTTTCCCTCCGCAATACTGGCAGGATATTAAGAATTGGCGAAGTAAAAACTGAAGTTCTTGAACAACAAAAATGTTGTTTTTCAGCCTATGATGATGTGTATCTTGACGCTCTTAAACATGGGCTAAAAATCTATAGGTTTCAAATTAAAGAAGTCAAAGTTGAGTCGATGTCTCTTAAATTAAAAAAGAATGTATATCATATGTGCCCCTCCCATACATTGGATTTATCGAAAACCGCATCTTAATATCTGCAACGGTCCAGGAGATATCGGAGGGAACATTTTAAGTGAACCATCTAGTAATGTTATTCATTAAAATATGCTTAATAAAATAATAATGAAAAACAATCAAAAGTTGAAGCAAAAAACATAAATTAACAAAATTATACTAATTTGAAGTTCATATTTAATAAATTTACTTTTCCAATATAAAACATGAAAGAATCGTCGTCGGTGTCATCCCTCCCGATATGTGTGCTATGAAGAGTCATGGTTCTAATTGAGAAGGTACTCCTTGTTACTTAATTTCATAATACTTACGAACTTTACTTAATACTTCTTTTTATACGAAGTATTTCCTTGCTATTCATTTTCAGAATCTTAAAATAGAAACGTTTTCGTATGTTATGTAGTTATTTTAACGCTATGGGTGTAATATATTATTTTTTGTATACTCATATTTAAAAATTTATCAAAACGTAGTCTGAAAAAGGAGAAAAATTAATAGATATGCTTGTACATTCAAATTTAAACGTTTTAATTAATAGTCGACTCATGTTTTCATTCGACATGCACATAACTCACGCCGATGGGTACACTGTCCATTTTGTTTTTGTAGACATCGGTAAAGTTTTTGTATTTCATGCAAGAAGAATTATAATTATTACCAACAGCATTAAAACAATCATTACGTTGCATTATTCCTAATTAATGATATTCATTACAAGAAACAATAATGCAATATGCATTTATAAATTGTAGAACAGTGCAGAATTTTATGAGTAAACGGAAATGGATTCTTATCGAACATTTGATCAAAATGTTTGTTAGACTTTTATTTTTATTGCTGAATCTAGAAATCGTCTCTCATTTGGCACGTAATTTGGAATTTATATCAAATAATTTCGACACTAGCTTTTCAGCTAAGTCGAATTCAGTCGCTGTCTGGAGGAGAATTCTAGCGGCCGGCTGCTCTGATCGGTAGTTTTCCGTGGTTTCTCCGATCAACACCAGGCGAATGCCGGAGCAGTACCCTAACAAACAGGCCACGGACCGCGCGCGATCTGTCCTTCCCCTTCCTTGTCCTAACCTCTCCATTACACACTCACACTAACATGCACTACACTACCACATATTCCGGGAGACCGGTCGGGAGTTTAGAGCTTGTTCCGGCTGGTGCGGTGCCCCGCTGGTGGGAGAGTCCTGGTTAGGGGGATCCCCACTAGCCGATGGTAGGTCGGTGCCGGATCCAGCGAGGGGAAAATTACCATCTCCCGAGAACAAACATGCTCTACACTAACGGGACTGAAGCAGTTGACGCGCCCGGAAACATGAAAAAATCAATCAATCAAATCATTTAAATCTTAACATGTGACTCAGTAACATACACCTATTCCAAGTTTAAACCCGCTTCCTAAGGAGTTAACATCAGCCCTAAAAATCTGGCAACGATCTAGATGTTTGCGTTCCATCGTCTTAACATAATATAAGCTTCTCAAATAATACAATACCTTGAATGGTGTCATTTTTGCTCCAACCTGGGAGTTCTTTTTGTCTACTTAAGACTTAATGTTGACTTTTGTAAAACAGACAAGACAAAAAAAGTGGCTCAAGTTCTTCGCCATATCAATTACAACGTTTCGGTACATAGTTTGAACATTAAAACTTTCTTTCATGAACAGTCAAATATCAGCACATGTCTCTTATGCACATACTTGCTTCTCCATTTACCATTTTTCACCGTCTCAGTTCATTATTTTGCTCCGTTATGATTCTACCTTTCCTTTTCTCCACTTTTCATTAGTCTGATTACAATTAATTATAATTACTAATGAATAATTATTCATTAGTGGTTTTCCTTCCTAATTTACCATCTCTGGTTGTAATGTTGCATGTCACACTCGCGCGACTCTTCCGAGATAGAAAAATAATATACACTATTGTGATATCATGCGCGTGGGTGTAAGCTATGATGGCTTGCGCTCAATAGCTACAGTTGCTTACATTCATGGGATGTATCATGTGTCATCATTAGTGACAATATTTTGTTTCATAAGGCGTCATCGGTATATAATTTCATTGTATTCGTGTCAATGTATTTTACATTGTGCATTAAAGGCATATTTACTATAATCGAGAAAAACATTCGAGCAAGGTCGTGATAAACGTTGACAAAATAGAAATCTACAGAAACCAGACAACACAAGGACAGGGACACTATAAGCACTAAAAAAACTTATTTACAGAGCCCGGAATTCAGGAAAAATTCCTTTTTTACTTACACAAGTTAGCTTGATTTTTATAACGAATATCGACAACATCTTTGATGTTCCAATAGTGATTTTTCAATTAGCCGTTTTTGGCCTACTTTCCGATAAATGCGTACTTCAAAAAAATAAATGCTTGTTTTTTGTTTAAATTTGAGTTTCTCAATCATCTATATATATAAAAGAAAGTCGTGTTAGTTACACTATTTATAACTCAAGAACGGCTGTACCGATTTGGCTGAAAATTGGTGAGCAGGAAGCTTAGAGCCAGGAGACGGACATAGGATACTGGTTATCCCGTTCGACAGCGTTCCTGTGTGAGAACGCACGTTTTTGCAAGTTTTCGCGTGATTTCGCATGTTAGCGGTCATTGTTGCCTGTTGTAACCCATTGTTGTAACGCCGCACTGATAACAGAAGGCGATAATGATAGCCGCCTTTCGTTCGCCGTTATATCTATATATAGTCGTGTTAGTTACACTATTTATAACTCAAGAACGGCTGTACCGATTTGGTGAGCAGGAAGCTTAGAGCCAGGAGTCGGACATAGGATACTGTTTATCCCGTTCGACAGCGTTCCTGTGCGAGAACGCACGTTTTTGCACGTTTTCGCACGTTTTCGCGTGATTTCGCATGTTTTCGCGTGATTTCGCACGTTTTCGCGTGATTTCGCGGGTTTTCGTATGTTTGGGCGGAACGGAGTTCTCTGTTAAGGCGGAACAGAGTTCGCCGGGTCAGCTAGTCTATATATATAAAAGAAAGTCGTGTTAGTTACACTATTTATAACTCAAGAACGGCTGTACCGATTTGGCTGAAAATTGGTGAGCAGGAAGCTTAGAGCCAGGAGACGGACATAGGATACTGTTTATCCCATTCGACAGCGTTCCTGTGTGAGAACGCACGTTTTTGCACGTTTTCGCGTGATTTTGCATGTTAGCGGTCATGGTTGCCTGTTGTAACCTGCGCCTGATAATAAAACAAAAAATGTCGTGTATCACAAGGTACTTAACTGAAGAGTGCAACCTATGCACCAAAATACAGGAACAATAATGAAAGATTAATCTACTTAATTTTTTTATTTGTATTTTCTAATAAACAATTTAACTTAATAAATTCCAAAATCTGCTTATTTATTGCCTTTAACATCCGGTCCCTATGATTACAGCTTTGTATTTCTCTCTTAAACAAAAATCAATTTAAAAAACGCTCTGCTACGTAATAGATTTTTTAATTATCTATTTAATATCAGAGCGTTTTTTGATTCTTCTTTGTTTGAGAGAAAAACACAAATCTGCAATTGCTTTATTATCACGAGTGCAACAAGGATAGTACAGTTTCTCATAGTGAATACGACGCGAGAAAAAGATGGGACCGGCTGTTAAGGCGGAACAGAGTTCGCCGGGTCAGCTAGTTGCACATAAACAAAATGTGGTTTATTTTAAAATTAAAGTCTCATAAACGGTGGATAGTTAAATATTTTCTCACATTTTGTCAAAACGACGTCATTTCAGTCATTTCTTCCTGTTAAAATTCTCTTAGTTCCTCATTGTCGACGATGAGGGAATAAAGTGAGAAAAAAATATTTGTCGGCGATGTCGGTCGCTTATTGTTTTACCTTTCAGTGCGCTGTCAAAACCTGACAGTTTCCATTCGCTGCTCTCTTTTCCAACCGACACCGTGGAGGATAAAAGAAAATTCAGTATTAAGAAATTGTGTGGAAAAATATACTAAAGAGACCGTGCCAAGCTAATTAACTTTGCGCAAATATCTCAGTGGGAAACTAAAAGTATGGAGATCTGAATTTCTTCTAACGAGACAACTGATACCACAAATCTTTTCTAGCTAGTGTCGATGTTGGGCCTTTTGACTTCTCTAGAAAACGCCTCAATGAAGTCGTTTTTGTTCATCGTGGAATATTTAGAAAAAGTCATTAGTTTAACTATGGCACAGTTACTCACAAATCATCACAGTTAATATGGGTCCTTAAAATTCAGTATTGTAATGTGGTACTTTTTTAACTGCTGCACCACCGTAATCGAAAATAGTAGAAAAGATTTGAACGTGTTGTACCGGACTTAGCAAGTGATTTGCGTAGCTCATACATTTCAGAGTAGGGCACCAGAAGCAAGATGTTTATTTGAATAGGTGGATAATTTCTTTGCAAATATCAAGATAGTGCTTTTGAAATCTCCCTCAAGAATCGAAGTATTTAAAGATACTGTTCCACAACTGACCCTGCCTCCTCAACCTGTCTTGACGAAATGAAGAGCATGGATTTCTGCAGCTGATTTTGTTAGGCAGAAGACACGAATTAACTTCAGACATTTTAAGGGGGCCGACCTGGATGGCCGAGGTGGCTAAGAGCGAGTACCGACTCAGCGCTTCGGTCCGAAGGGTCGCGGGTTCCAGTCCCGCCTTGGGCATGGCTGTTTGTCCCTTGACTTTGTGTGTGTGTGTGTGTGTGTGTGTGTGTGTGTGTGTGTGTGTGTGTGTGTGTGTTGTCGCGGAGGGCCTCGCGTTCTGCTGACTCCAGATCAGAGGAGTCCGCAAGTGTTTGTCTAGTGTATGGTCGAATATGCCTCCCTTCGGGACGTAAAGGGCAACCAGTTGTCGGCTGGATACAAGCCCTAGGAAAAAAATTTAAGGGGACACACAATTGTTTTAAGTAACCAAAAATGTTTAAAAATTCAAGATATTGTCTTACAAATTTTTTTCGTCGAAGTTTTTCTTTCATTTTTATGAAAACTGTTGTGAAACCCATATTCTATGCCAGGGCTATCAAACGGAGCACGTGCGTTCTCGGAGCACCCTTGCGCTCTGCAAGGGAACGCGGTGTCCGCGGCGAAGGGCAGTCCGCGATTCGATTTCTCAGGGATACACAGTAGGAGGTCATGGCGAGACGCAAGAAGACGTATAACAAGTTTCAATCCTAGTGGGCTCTTGATTTTTTTGTGCATTAAAAGGCATTACGAAATCTTCCAAGGAGAAACTACAAAAGTTTTTTCCGGAGAAGATCGACAAAAATGTGGTGACACTTCTAAATAGCAAACTTCATTATTTAAGTTTTGACCTAAGTTTAGGTTACAAAAGATCCAGAAATTGTCTTACGTTTTATCATTACTCTATAATATTTGAAGTGTTTTTATCACGTGCATTATCACCCGGAAGATATGCACATATTCAATATTTCTTTAAATGTTTATTTTCAATAATAGTGTCCGTTTTTTATGAAATTGTTATAGAATACTTATCTTAATATAGTATATATTTACTTTCTTCAATAAATTCATTTGAATTATTTGTAATTACTATAAAAGTTCTCATAAACTGCATTCTCTAAATAAAATTGTGCCTTAATGTTTTCTTGGAGTAATGATCAATGCTAATGTAACTGCAGTTTCTGTAAACATGTCAATTTCCATTAAAAGTATGTGCATTTTAATAAACGACTTTTTATGATATATCAACCCGTGTGTTTCGCCCAAATTGCCTAATTCGCACGAAGTTTTCTCGTCCTTTACAAAATTGCTTCCCGTCTGTGACACGAGTGACTTCGAAAAGCCTATGTCGCCGCATGCCCCAAAGAAGTGCGAAGGCCATTCGCGTGCTCGTTCATCTGACGGCCCAGTTCTATGTTATGTACAACTGTAATGGTGAATCTATTATTAAAAAGAATGGAATTATTTGGCCTTTTCTTGACTAATTTTCTTGACTAGTTTTAAGTGCCTTTCTGATTACCTGTTTAAGATATTTATAGTCCCTGCAGATCCGTTGTTTTTATATTTATGTTCCAGCTCTGTCAAAAATGAGATGAACAAAATCTGTAAAATCTAGTAAATGTAGTCCTAGGTAAAATATTAATTTGGATGTTGTTTTATTAGCGTGAATAGAAAAGATACAATTAAAAAAATATCTCCACACTTTTAATGCCATTAATTAAGACCCTCTTTACAACGGTGAAATCACATTTAAATAGTTTCATTTGATTTTGAGCAGTGTCTAATTATTGGTCTGCGGTATTAGTCGGTAGTCATGGTTTTGTGTTGATCCCAGACCGTAGTGCTTTCTTTAAAATTTGTTTCATTGTAGATCGATTTACAAAGTTAATTTTCATTTAACTATACGTTTGTAGGTATAGACTTACAAAAATACTTAGTATAACTTACTAAATAAATCTAACCGCACCAAACTACATTTGACGCGATGGCTTACTGAGGATTCCTATTGTTGTTCAAAATGTTGAATATGTAAAGGAATGCATGTGTTGTATTTCTCTTTTTGATTTAGTTTGGCGTTCAATGTTTTTGCGGAGTTTAATATTTGTGGTTTGATTAATTAGATAGAGGTTTTTATGAAAGTGACTATAGATATTGAATGGCTTGAGAGACACTATGATTTGTGATTGATTTGATATTTAATTCAGCGTGTAGATGCTTGTTAGTGATTAACAAGGGGTGAAGTAATAGTTTGTAGTAATTTTTTTGGATGACTTTTATGTTTTGAAAATTATATTTACATACATTCATTTATTTGAACTGCAATTGGATATGACCCGTTGCCAGTTATTTGGCAGCATTTGTTCATATTGGACACGCATACAAGAGAGGGAGTTTAATCATTGTTTGTATATCTAATGCCATTGTTTAATGAGAGTTTAGAAGATTTTTTTTGTTAACGGATTCATTAGTAGGATTTTGATTTTGGCTTGCTGGACTTTGGTACGTTTTGCAGCTGAGGGTGGTGTCCGTTGTATGTAATCCGTAGTTCTACAAACTGTCTTGTTATTTGGTGTCTATGAAATGATATTGTTATTCATTATTCATGGAATATGATTTGAATATGAATATTTTTGTTGTGGATTTCTTACGATTGATTTTAACATTCCATTCTCTCTCTATTTATAAAGATGTATTTCGAGTTTTATTTTCAGTGAAATTTGTTGCTGGATGAGGCTTACAAATTGCGGTATAAATTATCCTATCTGTCCTATCTGTTGGTAGAAATGTACGTTGTGTAGAGGTTGAATAGTAATGGGGAAGGGGGAACGTGGTACAAGACCTGCATTTGATGTGGTGTGGGTTTGAGTGGTGGTTTTGATATACGAGTGAAAACGTTTAGTTAATATGGACAAATTTAAAGATTTCGTAGAAGAATAATGGGGTTTCAAGCGATGAGAGTTTCTTTATAAGCCCTTCATACCAGACTTCGTGGTAGGCTATGGTGATATTGTTGGGTACTGTTGTTGAGTGATGTTTTCTTGAAAGGAGGCATGAATGTACACATGCTAGGATTAGTTTTTCAAATGTTTTTGCTAGTGGTGCAAAGAAACTGATGGGCTTGCAATTCTCTGGGTTATGGTGATTTTTGTTGTTTGAGAATGGGGAGAATTGAGGAATGCGTCCAGGTTGAAGGGATAGTATTCTATTCTTAGGGATGAGTTGGATATATTGGCGACATAAGCGACAGTGAGTAAAGGACGCTAGTGTATTACATTATTTATACAGAAGGTAGATAAGAAAACAATACATCATTAATCATTTTAAAACAGTCTCATTTCAGTCTTAAACAGTCGAACATCTCAGTGCTGAGTTATCCTATAAGTCTGCACGGCGGAACCTCCCCAAATATTTGATGAAAATGGAAAACTATTTTCATTACTTCATTATCATGACAGATACATTTCCAATACCTAATCGTCACTGTTTCATCTCTCGGTTGAAGGTTTTGGGTCTTGCACTTCCGCTTAATTACAAACTTCTGCGAGAGGGAACGCAGACTGGTGTTCGCAGCCTTCAGCGCATGCGCAGTACGTGTGCCCACAAGACACGGATAATGCGAGTTATGAACAGCTTAATTCTCCTTTCGAGAATACTCGAGATCGTTCCTGGCCTGTTGCAGGCTCCTGCCAACAGCGTTCCCCGATACACAAGCCCAGCTTCTCGGCATGACCAACCTATTGAAACCTAGGGGCCCCTTCACGAGGCGCCACTCGGAAACACTTTCGAGTGGCACGTCTGCTGGCAAAGCATTGGTTTGAACGGAAGTGTTCACACGCGTGGCGTAGTAGTGGTGCTGTGGTACAGTGGCTCGCTAGCAGCGTCACACGGCGCCGTTTACACGCACTTTGTTTAACTCCTACTTTTGGAGAGCAATTCCTTGTAGGTGGTAGGTGGTAGGAAATTATTATTAAAAGTTTGCTGATATACAAAACTAAACAATTTGAAGAGATTATATTCATAACAATTTAAATTATGTTTAAATGATTCTTGTGAATGAAAAGAACAAATGAGTGCGAAATAAATCAATCAGTAATTGAAATGTTGTCCTTATGTTTCTTTCTATCATTTTCTTTGCGGGCAGTGAAATAAATGTTTGTCCAACGTCATTACGCCGTCTGTACTGGTCCGATTTATCAACGGTCACTCACATTGCTGTCAATCGCTTCAGGTTTCGGTGATACTCCTCGCTGACTGCTTGCGAGACTAGGGAAACAGACCTCAAATAAGCTCTTAGTATTGGCGAGAATACACTGAAAAGTACTTACACTATATCATGAAACGAGCTTATGTAATAGTGGAACGAGCCAGCTCCAGAAAATTTGAAAATTTGAAAATTTGAACTCAATCTAGCAGGTGGGGTATTAAGTTAGCTCATCCCGTTTAGCTCAAATTAGAATTACCTGAATAGTTGCTTAGTTACATAAATGTTATTTTTTATTGTCTTCCTGCTTTGTCTTCCTGTTTGCCTTCCTGCAAACTTCAGAAGTCTCACAGATATTTCATTACAATTGCCACTATACATCATTAATTTAATGTGTACGAAGCAACAAGTATTTAAAACTATAAGACCCGTTTCAAATCATATTTTTACGTAAGGTAGAAAAGGTAGTGTAAAAATACCCCCATTTTCAAAAACTGTGATATGGCACGATTTTGTGGTTGTGTGGTTGTCTAAAACGAAATAGACTCCATTTCTATCATTGTCTCTTATTTTTCATCGTGAGAAAGCTTCTGAACATTGATGGTTGATCTATGCTAAGCTGATTATGACAGTTGAAACGTGTATTTGTTGTTCATAGTAACCGAGATGCATGTGTGGAAACAAGTTAAAATGTGATAGATAATAATAATTATTATTATAATAATAATATTAATAATAATATTAATAATAATAATAATAATAAGAAGAAGAAGAAGAGGAAGAAGAATTGAACAGATTTCTAGCGAATTTAGCAATAGCTCATTTGTTTCTGTGCGAGTAAATGAGCCATTAAGTGTGTCAAAAAATCCCAGTTCAGTGTCATTTTGAGATATACCAATTTATTCTGAAGTCAGATTTACGAGACTTGGTCAGAAGAAGAAAAAAAATATTCTACATGATTGTTTGCCAAAGTTTTGGAAAATGTATTTCCATCACCAGAAAATCATCATCATGGAGTAAATTGTTTTTGCTTCTACTGACCAAGCCCCGTGAACATAACTTCAGTTTAAATATTTATAGTCTTTAAAGATTCTCCGTATATGAATTAATTATAATAATACGTAAATCTGCTGAGACTACCCAGAAAAATTATCACGCTACGTCACTGGCCTTCATTACAAATCTGATACATTTATTACAATTCTCTGCCCATTATGCTTTCAATTACTGCACACTCGACATGGAATATATGAGTACTGTAATCGGCGTTTATAATAAGCACGGTTATAGTAATTTCATGACATCTTAAGAATAAAAGGATATCCTATAATGAAAACAGAATGTTCAGGAAGTTTCTGTGATAATAGAACCAGAAGTAGACATCGAACCGCACATTATCATGACCCTCCATTTCTGAGCCGTCTCGCTGCTCTGAGAGGCGCAGAGTAAATTTCTTCATAGGGTAATATTCAGTGAACTCATTAATACACATTGAATGACAAAGTTATTGAACCAATGACCGAACTTAGAAACTATATTTATTGAGAAATGGTTTGAAAAAGTACATGTCTAATTTTACAATTTTGAATTTAAATTCGGTCATGTCAAAAGCAATTATCGTGACCCAACTTCGATCAAAATTATCATAGACGTTAAACTTTCATTTAGTTCATTATGCGTCTTCTGTAAAGTTAATTATCACAAGAGATAAAACGGTCTATATAATGGTTTATTCATATCTTTGCTTTGATATTTCGATGCAATAGTAATTTCCGGCTCCCTGAACGTACTGCATTATGCACTGCTACAAATCTGCCACTGAAGTTATAAATCCATTCCAGTTTGTCGTTGTACGCTGTGGCCCAGAAATTGTAACAAATGGGTCACGACTAATGAAAAAGCAATTTTGCCAGTCCGGGAGAAAATTGAGTTTCAAGTGTGAGTGTGTTTTTTCTGGTATTCGTTGAATTGAGAATTGAACCTATATCATAAGTTACATAGAAATAAAAGAGGAAATAATGCCCCGAACATTCGATTGTGAATGCAGAAAGTAAAAGCCACAAACGTTACATGTTTTAAATAATGCACCATTCTTTAAATTACTCGTTTTCATTATTGTGTGCTAATTCCCCAGCACGAATGCGCGCTCATGATGTTTGAGATAATCATCTGAACATTACCCTTCATAATGGTGGAAGTGCAATTTTTAATTAAAAACGGGCGTGCGTTTAATCGGTAGTACGGCCAGTACGTACACATGAAAATCTATGAAGGACTTTGATCATCATTTCCAGTTTTTTTGCCATTCTGAAGGAACTTTCTCGAACACTTAATTATTGGTTCAACTACGAATTTTTCGCGTTTAGGTTAAAACGTTTACGCATGTAAAAATTCAAAAAATACCAATGCGGATATACTTTGTTCTTATGAACTTGGGTGCCCTTTTTTTCGCCCGTTCGCACCGTCGCCCCATGTTCTCGCGCCATTCCATTTGTTAACTCCACAAAAATCGACCCCGTTTATTGGCGATACTAATTCATAGCCTCGTTGTTTGCCTGTATCCCTCTCGCAAATCTTTGAGCCTTGTGGCCGTTTGTGTACGAGTTGGCGTCGCTTGTTCGAATGTGCTTTGATACATGGTTCACTTGACGGCGCACTTTGAGTGGCGCGCCGCCCTGCTTTTCTCGCCCTGTAATTGCGGAATTTCTCTGTGAACGACGCCGCCGCCGCCGCCGCCTCTGTCGCTCCCGCCCGGTCGTTGGCGCGGGCGACGGTTAGCGCCGTCTGTGTGGAGCGCGCGTGCGCGGCGGGTGGCGCGTGGCGCGTGGCACGAGGCGTTCGGCGGGTGGCGTTTGGCGAGGCGTCGCGGCGCCCGAGGCTGCGGACTCGCTGGCTGCAATACGTCGCCGCGCCGCGTCATGGAGCGCGGCGTGGCGTGGCAGTGTGCTTTCCGTTTTCCGAGAGGAGACTGCGCAACGGGTCGCGGACTGAAAGGAAAACAGCGCCCGAAATGGGAACCAAACACGCCGAGCGGCACGAGACGCCTCGATGTGAGACCGTGCGGTTTATTTCCAGGGCTTGGTTCGCGGAATTGGATCGGCGGCGGCGCGCGGGGATTGCTTGTATTGTCGGTGGGCCCGGAGGTGACTTTGGCATTTTGCTCGCTGTGCGGCTGCAGTTGGTAAATGGTTTGCCCGTGCAAGATACGATTCGGAAGAGAGAATATGAATTTTGGAGGATTCATGTAAAACACTTCAAAGGGTCATTTTCAGAGAAATTATTTTGACTTTAGAACAAAATATTTTTTGTTATTAATTTAGAATTAATTTTTATTAATATTTGGTTTGTTAATTTATATGTAAGTCACGTTCTATCGATTGTGACTTGAAGTCATAGAAGGCGTAGCAATTGCTTTTTCGAATCACGTGCTTTGGTATTTCAGATGTAAAGGTTGAATACAATTTTTGTCTTTCAAATCTATAAAAACATTTCATAAAATGTCTTGTGTTTCCTAGTATTGTATAATTGTTAACAATATCATTTTTCTTATTCCAAAAATAAAGAATTTTGAGCAATGGATAGAGATTTCGTTTGCAAATTGGTCTTGTTTTATTAGCAAAACTTTTTTAGTTTCATTTTGGTTACTTTCTAAATTTCTATTCTTTTTTTAAAACTCCAACTTCTGTGGGATTGTTTCTTTGCTTTTTGTATCATAACGTCATGACAAATTTTATAAGTGTAATCCAATTTTTTAAAATTTGATCTGCTTTTTTAAAATTTGACCTTTCTATTTCTTTTAATAAGCTCAAGCATTAATATTTTCATTGTATAATGTTCAAAACTTTATGTTACAGACTTATTATTCTCATGGCAGCTAACGCGGGTTTCTGTCCGGTTTAATTTTCCACGCGGGAGGGAACTTCTGTGAACACCGTTTTTATTGTCCTGTTTGAATATTGCATTTGACATCACCGGGAGATTAACTCCACCCGTTTATTTGTATTGTTTTACTCGCCCACTAAATTGAGCTAAATAGGCGACTCGCGTTTCTCCAGTGGCGCGTTCTCCGGGGCTGTTTTGTGTAAACGCACTTGGCCTTTATAGGTTTTCCCAGCTTGCTACCAGCTGACGGTAGAGTTCCCCATTCTCAGGCGGTTGTGTCGGCGCCTCATCCCCCCCCCACTCCCTCCGCGCGGTAACAGGAACTCGCAGCAGTGAAGGGCCCTTGACATACGATCTGCGCCGACTGCCGCAAGTTGCGGGACAGGAGCAGCCAGCGCCTAACGGGAGCGGGGCCGAGGCGGGGGCGGAGGCGGGGGTGGGAGCGGGGCGTGTGCGCGCCAGCCGGCCGGCCGCTGTCTGATGTCGGCTGAGCTGCCCACTCGGCCTCCGCCGTCTGCCGCCGCGCCGGAGCGACGTAGCACATGCAATGGGAGAGAAAACGGGATTTTCATTTCGCAATTTGCGCTGGGACGATACGTCAAGTAGTTCATAACATCAAATATATACGCGCTGGAGAGGACGTGTGCGGGAAAGTCCGCCGGATTTGCCGGTGCGCCGCTGGATTGTTCTCAAACGTTAACCGCAATTTAAGCAGGTGGATGAACGAGCCTCTTCTCCCATTTGTCTTCTTGCCGCTCAACCCTGTTGGTGCGGGGGTCTTGAGCCGAATGCTCAAGCGTGAATGTGAAGTGGGCCGTTGTTTCGCTGCGTGATGGCGCCGAGATCTCTGCTTGGGACGCGAGTTCTGATGTGCTTCGTTGGTTGTCGATTACCAATAAGCACCATTTTTCAGAGGTATTTTATTTAATCTTCCAGGTGAGCGAGATCTTGAAGAAGAGAGAAGCCAAAGGTAATCCTATTTACCTCATCAGTGGTTGTTATGGACACTATTTCATTATTGCAATTTTCTTAATATTTGTAGTTTTGTGCTTCCTGGCCTTTTATTAGTTATGAAAATAACATCGTGAATTAATGGTGAAAGTAACATTGAGCTGTTCTAAATGTATAACGGGTGACTCCTGATGTAAGAATTTCTATTTCAAAATTGCAATACAATGTTACAAACTAAGTAGGGTTACTATAAACTGTTCATAAGAACATTTATAGATGTTGGAGGTTCGGGAAGGACGGTTCCATTACTAGTAAGAGATTAGTTTGTGCACAGTAACCGAGTTTATCTTCGTAATTCTAGGTATTCTTTCTCGTTACGTAAACGTGTGAAGGTCTACAAAATTAAATTCGTTTATATACCATTTTGAAAAGGTAGATAATATTCACGCAAACTATTAAACATGAGAAAATTCGTTATAAAAACCTGCGATTCAATACCTCTAAGTTTCATAATAGGCATCGGCATATTCCTTGAAGAATCCACCGCAGAGTTTATTGTTTCATCAGAATGTGAGGAACGTAACGATTATTTAGGGCAAGAAAATCACAAAGAAGAGCTTAAAGTCAAGAATGACGTCAGTTAAGCCCCTTCAGATGATTTTGTTAGAAGAGGCTAACTAAGAAATGAAGGAAAAATTAGTATTCCAAAACTTTAAAACAAATAGAATTGTATTAGCATATTAATCAACTGTATTCTCATTAAGAAGTTTCTACAAATTTTTCACGCGTTGTGAAAAGTACCACGCGCTCTCTCTGATGTTACAAAGCCCGTTGAAAGGTTAATCTGAACTTTCCGTGTTAAATAATGAACATTACTAACTACTTATTTGTGGACACAGAGTGAAAGGTTTCTTAGTTGTCAAGTGAAATGTTATCAAAAATACTGGATAACAAGGACTTTTATTAGCATACTTTACGTTCTTACAATATTATTATTTTTCCATTTGGTAAAAAACAAAGTGACTCGAGTAACGCACCGGAGAGCGTATGAGACGTTGCTGCATCGTACTTGAGCTTGCAGTACTTTAGTGGGACGTGTCAGCGCTACTTCACAACGACAATCTACCATTTTGTATTGCAATTTGGGTGTGCGTAATCTGTTGCCTACTCAGATATGGTTGCAAGCTAAATGGTACATTATATTTAAAAAAAGTTTATAATGATAACCTAAATGAATGTAAAATGAAGCACCTCAATTTTACACTCATACGGTTATTAAAAAAAGATATAGTTTTCGGTCATTATATGCCAGCTGTTCTTGCTGCCTATCAATCATGACTGTAGAACACAACTGTTGCTTTTGAAAGCTCATGGCAGAATTTCAAACTGTACGAAGAGAGTTAAAAATCTGTAACGAAGATAACTTTTTAATTTATTTTCTGGTATAGATGCAGTTATTGACATTTTAAAGGAACCTCGTTTGGAATCGCATTTTCTGCGAAAAAGTTTGGAGAAATTTCAAAAAATCTTGAAAGGTCATAAGACCTACCACTCGTCATAAGGACTACCTACCTACCTCTCTATATTACCTACCTACTTCTAGATCTAGTGATAAAATCAAATGAATGGTTTGATGTAGAAATGTTTTTACTAGAGATGTAGAAATGGTTCATAACTATGTTAGATTATGAAGAAGGGTAATGGGTAATGAGATGGTAGTAGCTAGTAATTAGCAGAGAAGAATGCCGTCCCAACTACTAAATTCCGACTCTCATGCGTTTTCCACTTTTTCGTATCCATTTTCTTGAGAGTGGTACTCATGTGGTTTACACTTCAGTTGAATACTGATAACATGTTTTCATCGGACGACGAAGAAACACATGAGAACTTTCGTTTTAGTGGAAATTTATTCCTTTCCCGATACTAAAAAAATGTTATTGCGATGAGAAAGAATTTTTTTTCGTATTACGCGTCCAGATATTTATTAGAGAGTCTCCTTTAAGAAGGTATTGCTGAAGTTGACATTGAATTGCCATTGCTCCCCCTTAACTTTTATTTAAAAAAACAAAGTGCTTTAAGTTCATCCTTTTGGTGAGCCCTAATCCGCCTCCGGGACGGAATTAGGATAACTTTGGAATCCAATTGGAAATAATAATTTGCGTTCGACGTGCTATTTGGCAGTCTTATTTAGAGATGTAAAATGGGTTTGATTATTCTGTTCCGTTCACTTCCAATACGTTACATACATTACACTTATGGAACTAATGGCCGAAGTAATTTATGTACCTGGAACCAATAAATTTTCACTTTTTTATTACTCTCATAAACATCATCTTTAAATAAGTTATCTTACTTCACATATCAATCATCATATCTCCGAATAGTGCTAGTCGAAGATTAGATGCTGACATTTGCGATTATTTAAATGTGAACTGCTTCATTTGAAAAGAAGAGAAGGAGGGAGGGGAAGATGATTGAGTGAGAAAGAGAGAGAGAGAGAGAGAAAGAGAGAGAGGAATAAAATTAATGAGCCAAGATTCAAATTATTGTCTGAGAACTGCACCTTTGTACCGGTCTTAAAAGGAATGTTGTGTGACTTCTGAATATACGCCAAGCAGTCACGTTCTTGGTATTATATGTTATTTGTGATACGTAATGTTTTATGTATAATGAATTATGCTTACTAAGGATTATTGTAGGAGACTGTACATTGAAAGATCAACCATGAGTTGAGCAGACTGTAGAAGTTACCTGACTTTTATAAATTTCTGGTGACTCAGTTTGACATACAACAGGAAGAAAAAGTTTAGAGAACCAGCGAGGGTTTTGAGGGAAGATTCTGATTTTCAGGAACATAAGAAATTATCTTGTTTCCTATAGGTGTTTTGAGGTTACAAATTTGAAAGACAATGCGATTAGGAACGCTATTCTTCATGATGTATTAATTTATAATCATGGATAAATAAATCATATGCATCGAGAAACTTAAGATATTCGAAAAACAATTTTACTAACAAAGTGTATGATTGCTAAGAGACGTTACATGTAAAATTAAAATTGATATTGTAAGTAAAGATATATTACAGGAAACGCAGTACGTTTGATGTACGTTACACGCAGTACGTTACATGATGAACACATTGTGAGCACGTAATGACTTGACCGCAAACGTAGAAGTTATAGACAGTGTACAACGAATACATTTTAGAATCATGGCAATGAAAAATATGACTTTAAAACGCACAGCAAAGCTTCCTAAGAAAGTTCTTTTGTGCATGTCATGTTCAAATTTAATTTGTAATTCCCAGATACAATGATATTAATGAAGTAATTACTGTCATTATTTGAGTACTAGTGTTCCCAGGTTGCCCTATACTACTTTCTCGTACTTATTTCGTAAGAGAAAGTAATGTAATCGTGTATCAGAAAACGGCGATTTTTCGGCAGAAAATCTCATATTTCCATATTACTGGTAACGAAAAAGTGGATAAATTCTCTTGTTGTGTGTAGTAAAATACTTCCTCTAACCCTTGGTGTAAGAATTCATGTTTTGTGGGTCAGTCTGTGGTCAACGCTAGCGCCTAAACCGTTCAGCTAATTTTCTCCAAAATTGATATTCCGTGATCCATCAAAACGAACTCGAGGCTCTGGGAGTTTCAGCCAGATGACATGAAGCCTCAAAAACATTTTCAAAATTTTCTAAAACAGTCACAATTTTTTTATTAAACTTTATCCTCGGATAATGTAAAGGACATTTAAGAGAATCGTGAAATTCTCATGTTCGTTGAAATCCCTGATTTTTTGAAAATTGGAAAAGTGCAATTTTTGGGCGTCTTCATACAACTATAATATTGATGGTAGAGATTTTTTCCTTATTGAAATGTATTCCTTAAAGATTGGTCTTGAAATAAGGTCATGTAAGGTCATTTAAAAAAATATGACTAGTTTTCACGTAATTTTGGGCGAAATACAGGCAGTTTTTAATTTTTTAAACAATTTTTCTCTCTAAAACGGCATCAAATTTTTCATTAAATTTTCTCCTCGTATGTATTAAGAAACGGTAAAAAATATGGTGGTAGTCCCGTTTTCGGCCAACTCCGTATTTTTGAAAATTGCTAAAAGTAATATTTCAAAACTAAAAAATTGAATATGGAGATTTCTGTCTTGAACGAAGTCTTTTCCAGAAAGTCAGCTCTTTAAAAAAGGTCATGTACATTTTATTAAAAAAGCGTATAGTTTTCTCGCAGTTTGGGCTTAAAATTAATGCAATTTATAAAAAACATTTTCTCAAGAACCGCTCCGATTTTTTTCAATTTTTTTCCCGTGTATAGAAGAAGGAACGTTTAAAAGAATGGCGAGGGTTTCATTTTCGTTGAACTCTCTAAATTTGCAATTTTTGATAATTTAGAATTCGAGAAAATATTGCTGTTGTAACACCACTAGTTTTTAAGTGCTGTGGCAAAAAATATGTGGTAAACGATCTCGACACTGTATGTAAACTATGCACAGAAACATTTTGCACACTGTTATTAACGTTTTCCACACACACACACACACACTACTAGAATGCAATCCATTTCAGAATTAGAAACTGATATTAAATGTTTATGCTAGCAAAGTTAATTTTGCGTAGCGACCGTATTAATACTTCTGACTGATGTGACTGCTCAAATTAGAGAGAGAGAGAGAAATCAGCTGCTGTAACACCGCTCCCAGCAGCCAGAAACGGCGCGGGGTGCAATTTCATGTTTCTAGGGATTACAATTTCCTGACACAATTGTCACAACATTGCAAATAGCTGATTGTAAATAAAATTGATTGAGCGCTTAATATTGATAGTTTGGACACTAATCAAAAGTTAAGTTATAATTAGTTCTGGAAAGTTAATCAACTTTGGCGCAAGTTGTGGACTAAGCTATTCACAGCTGGGCGAATTCATGGTAGAATAGGACTTAGAACACGGAAGACAAACCACCACTTTTGTATAGATAGAGCGAAAGTCGGAACTCTCCAGAAAGAGATTTCAGTAGATTTTTTTCTTTGGAATTTGGAATTTTGGATTTTTTCTTTGGCATGCTCAGCCAATGTGGGGGGGGACTCCGATGTGCAAAGATGTGTGCGTGCTGGTTCGGTGGCAGTGGCGGCCAGAAGGCTCCTAGAAGGACGTATCCCGATTGCATTCCGCGGACTTTTCCTAAGTCTTTTACCTACCTTCCCAAAAAGGCGTTGCCCGATTGCATCTAGTTCGCTTTTTCTCGTGAGTACTAAACAGAACTCGCCCTTGAATGCATGCTGCAAGGTCGCCTTTTCCCTTTCGTATTTGAAGAAAATGAAAGAGAAAAGGAACGAATGATCTTTTCGACGTTGTTCATTTTGTATTACTCTCATATATTGGTCAAATAGAGTAAGGGAAGCTTGTTGGTTTTGAATTCAACTGCACCAATGTTCCTACTGTATTGATTTTGCTTTCTACGTATATCATGTGCTCCTCTACGTTGAGGGCAAAGGGCCTATGGTCTTCTATTAAAGTAAGGAAGAATTAAAATAAGTGCATTTGAATTAGAGTACACACAGTTCCGAAGATGTCGTCTCGTTCACCAGTATTCTAGATTTTCTCTCGACTGGTCCGAGAACATCTATTTACGTTGCCCATGAATGGAAACTTTACTAAATTGTTTCCTCCTTTTTTTTCCTAGGGCTTTTATCCAGCCGACAGCCGGTAGCCCTTTACGCCCCGAAGGGACGCATATTCGACCATACACTAGACAAACACTTGCGGGCTCCTCTGCAGAACGCGAGGCCCTCCGCGACAACACACACACAAAGTCAAGGGACAAACAGCCATGCCCAAGGCGGGACTCGAACCTGCGACCCTTCGGACCGAAGCGCTGAGCCGGTACTCGGCGGGTGTAAGAGAAATGTGACCGCGAGATACAATCTGGCGATTCTCTCCTAGAAGTGGAGACGTTGTGTTGCCGGCGTTGTGTTGTCGGTGTTGAGTTGTCGCTGTTTTGTTGTCAGCGTTGTGTTGTCGGCGTTGTGTCGCGACCGGTTATGGAACCGGGAATCGCTGGACTGTATCCCGCGGTCAGTTTACTTAACCCTCTCTTCTCAGCTAATCCCATTTTACTTTCTCACCTTAAAGAATGTGAGAAGAGAAAGTATTGAAATCGTCCGCCGGCAACGCCAAATATTCTGATTGTCAAGCCCTGATATTGAAAAAGGGGTTATATTCTGTTCCCATATGTAATACATTACTTCTTCTAACACGTGGTCGAGTCATAATTTATGTTTTGTGGGTCCTGGATACAGAAAAATCGATTGATGGCAGTACGTCCGTCCGTCCGTCCGTCGGTCTATTCACCTGTGGTCAATGCTAGCACCTAAACCGTTTAGCCGATTTTCTTTAAAATTGATTTTCTCCGATCAAACTGAATAGAATAGAGGCTTCCGGAGTTTCAAATAGATATTTTGATTTTTAAGAGTACTTTACATGAATTATCAGAAACATTTTCAAAATTTTCTAAAAAATGATACCAATTTTCTATTAAACTTTATCCTTGTATAGGGTAGAGGACGCTTAAGAGAATCGTGCAGGTCTCATATTCGTTGAAATCCCTGATTTTACGAAAATTGCAGAAGTGCAATTTTTGAGGAAGTTTTCTTACAACTACAATATTGAAGATATATTTTTTTTCCTATAATACAATCTTTTTTTAAGAAAGATCTTGAAATAAGTTTATGTATAATTTTTTTGAAAACATGAGTAGTGTTTGTGTAATTTTGTGCGAAATATTGGTTATTTTAATTTTTTAAACAAATTTTTCTTAAAAATGGCACCAAATTGTTTCATTAAGTGTTTTACTTATATTTAAATATATACTTTTAATTATGTTTTTTAAATATATTAAATATTTATATTTAACTTACTTATATATAAAGGAACGGTAAACAAGATGGTGTCAGTACGATTTTTTGGCGCACTCTTCGTATTTTCAAAAATTGCAAAAAGGGAACCTTTCAAAACTACAAGATTGAAGATAGATGTTTTGGCTTAGGCAAAATCTGTTGTAAAAATCAGCTTTTTATAGAAGGTAAACAATTTTTTGATGAAAGGAGTAGTTTTCGCGTGATTTGTGCTTGAAAGTAAGGCAAATAAAAAAGAACATTTTCTCGAAAACCGCAGTATTACTAGTTTTTACATGAAAAATTACTAGTGCGGCTGTAGTATTACTTTTCGCTACCTGAGAAGGCATAGCCTGATTGTATACCGTTTCGTTCATCCAGTGTTTTGGAAGGAGTAGAATATTTTGTTAAATTTCTATTTATAAGTAATGCAAATGGATGATATCGCACTCGTCCAGAGAAAACCTCCAATACAAGTGAACGTAACTTAATCTTCGGAATTTCGTTTATTAAATCAGTGGGATCAGAAGATGATTGTGATAGGACGTTTTAAGTTTTGTTTCCATAAACTTTTAAGTGTGGTTCTCAACGTTGGGATTGTTACAAAAAGAAGGTGAAACTATTTCTAGAAATCAGAAATGGATAAATTATATTGGATCAAAATATTACTTAGCAGACTACAGTAAATATAGAAATCAATCTTTTCACTAAGGAGAAAAATTGAGCTTCATTTTACGTCGGGTTTTAGCACGTCTTGTAATAAAATTATTTAAGAAAGTGAAAATGAAATGATTTCACGTAGCGCTTTATTTCATTACATTTATGTAATAATTCTAGATACAACGTGATTCAAGGGAATGGTATTATTGTTAATACTAGCTCTGTACACTCTCTAGCAAACCCTTTTACAAATAAACAAGGCATCATGAGTGCAAACTTATGCCTTACACCTCAGATGTTGCTATTATAGATAAATTCGGAAATCTGTTCCTAACAGTTATTTTTGTGATTTTTCCAAAGGTATAAAGCGTGGTTTTTTGTCTTGTAATTTTCACAGATTGATAATATGTTTTTGTAAATAAAATATGACGTACCATTATACCACTTGATCTTAAACCAATTTTGAACTGACCACAGTTTAAACGTTTTGGGTGATGAAATTAGGAACACCTTTTAAAGAGTAATAACATGAGTGCTTTCACATTTTAATTTTCTTCGTTTCAGAAATAGATATAGATAAATTGATGACCGGGTGTTTGAGTAAAATGATTTTTACCTTGCTCCCTTTTTGCGTAAAGAAGGAAAAGCTTATGGAGACGACATATGGACACTATATCTCGTTTAAAACCGTTGTTCTTTATTTTACTTTCCACGTGAAACACCAAGTGAAGCATTTATCTGCTATTGTATGTTAAGGGGATTTGAAAATCATTTCACGTGTCGGAGCTACTGGTGAAAATGGATCGGTAGTGAATATGATGGTGCCGTAGCAGTGGCAGTCCGTGGGTATTCGCACGTTTCCAAGTGCACACTCAAATAATTGCGTTGCAATTTTTCTTAAACATTTCTTAACAAGTCCTCTTAGAGCGTTTCTGAAATATGTTATTTGAAAACACGCGCCGTTTGGAAGCTGCGATTGACAGTCCGCCGCCAATGCTCTTCATGACAGCCAGATGGAGCACACTCGGGAAATGCGAACGAGCCATGGACGTCGGTGGTTCCCGCGGGGCTGGAGGACGTCGGTAAAGCTAGCACCCCCACTTTCGAAAAACTGAAACATTTTTGCGCCATAATTTTGGGCTAATTTTGGGCTAATTTCAGCCCCCATTCAAAAATTTTGGGCTACCTCCCAATACCCCGAAATTAAAATTTCAAAATGAGGCTGGTAAAGCTAGCACCCCCACTTCCTCAAAATTCAAAACTTTTTGTACGGTCGAAACAAGTGAATTTTGGGCTCCTGAGCGCCACATTTCGAAATTCCAAAACTCACCCCTAAATAAGAAAACCAAAAACCAAAACCACCCAGAATTCTCAAAACTCAAAACTTCTTGCGCCATAGTTTTGGGCTAATTTTGGGCTCTTCAGGGATACCAAAAACATTATTTTTTGTACCCCACTACACCCCGAAATGAAGGTTTCAAAATAAGGGTAGGTAAAGCTAGCACCCCCACTTCCTCAAAATTCAAATTTTTTTGTACGGTCTGAATCAGTGAATTTTGGGCTCCCAAGCGCCGCTTTTTGAAATTCCGAAACTCACCCCTAAATAAGAAAATCAAAAATCAAAAACACCCCAAATTCTCAAAACTCAAAAATTCTTGCGCCATAATTTTAGGGTAATTTTGGGCTCTTCAGTACCACCAAAAACATTATTTTTGATACCCTAAAACCTCCCAATTTAAGATTACAAAATAGGGGGAGGTTAAGTTACTACCCCGACTTACTCAAAATTCAAACTTTTTTGCGTGATCTAAACAATTGAATTCTGGTTTTTCTATGGCCCGCTACTCAAATTTTTGAAACTCATCCCTAACTACGAGAGAGAGAAATGAGAACCACCCGAATATTTCGTAACTAAAAAAATCATGCGCCATAATTTGGAGTCTTTAATGACACCGAAATCAATTTTGTTCACCCACATTACGAGTACAAACACCCAAATTCAACTTAGCAAAAAAGGGGATTGAAAAGCTCCACATGCTCAGAACTAGAAGATCAGAAGAAATCACACAAACACGATATTACGGTTCAAAGAAGTTAGAGCCACAATTCCATCCATTATAAGCAATTGCAAAATTTTAGTTAATGAAAGATTTAATATAGATAATTTATCACATATTTTTTCATTTCTTTAATATTTAAATTGTTATAAAACCTAAACTACAAGACATTCTCTTCCAGGAATCGAATAATCTCTAAATTACATACATGTAAGTTCCACAAACTCCAAAACGTGCATACGATATTACAAACTTTCGAGCACTCTTCCATTGTTCAGAAATAAACACAAAAATAATGAACGTATACGAACAAGACATTTTTTTGACAATTGTCCACATAATTCTAAATCACACGCGTTTCTCAAATAATTTTGGGCTAGTACAGTATTGATTCAAAAAATTGAAATTAATAAAATAATCCCACAATTTACCAAATCTTTTTTCTTATTTTGTAATAAAACCTAAATTACACGACGTTCTATTCCAGTAATCAAATATATTCTAAAACACTTACAATGGAGTTCGAAAATGCTCAAAAATAATTTTGGGCTTCTCTCCTTTTCTTCCCAAAAATTCGATGATTCTCGTGCCTACGATATTTCGACCTTATGAGTTATTTCACATTACCTAGTAATAAACTGATAAATAATTAACGTATACGAACAAGACATTTTTTCACAATTGTCTGCATAATGGTTAATGAAACGAGATACTCAAATAAATTTGGGCTAGACTAATACGTATTAAGATAATTATAATTATTATTGAAAATTATAATTATTATATGTATTAAAATTATATTATATTTCATTAAATATATAAAAATTATATTTATACTATTATGTTCAAAGTTATATACGTATTAAGAATATTTATTATTATATATTATAATTATTATATTATTAACATTAATTATAATTAAAAAAATATATTAAATATATTACACCACCGCCGCCGCAATAAACCTCAGTTGTTTCCTTCAGTGAATATCTTACGTGCTTTTGAAGTATTAAGTGAGATACAGAATTTACAAACTTTATTTTCATTGTAGTGTAAAATGATGAAAACGTAGTTGTACCCTTATAATTCTTAGACTATTTGGATAAAAGTGTATACTCATACTAAAGCGTCAATAATTTGGTCTATAAAATCCATACCGTCTATCGACGGTATGGGTTTTATTGTCCGAACCCGATTGCGGCGAAAGCAAATCGCGTAAATTTAATACTGTAAGTATACACATAGTTGTTTAAAGGGTTGTCACGACTTCATATTTATTTTAACTACTGATAACAGAAAATTATAATTATTTAACTATCAAACTAAATTATAAATGACTTTAGTAGTTATTTTCGGTTGAAGACGATATCAATCCCATTTATGTTTCCAGTTAATTTGATAATACGGAAAAGTATATGGTTGCTACATTCTACTGTAGTACTCGCATAATTCTCCGATAGAGCTCACAAGGTAGAAGGGGGTGACAGACGGTCTGCGCTTCGCTTCCAGGGAGCCTAGACAAAATGTGCAACTGACCCTTACCGTTCACACCCCCGGAGCCTCTGCTGGGAGGACCCTGTTGGGTCACTAATATTTATGATCTGTTATTCGTCAATGTGTTCCCTAGTTGCAACATCTGTGGTCGAGGCCCGACCGTTTCGGCACTTCCTTTCTACTCGCCGGCTCTTTTATGACAGTACCTGGAACGAGGCCCAAGCTGTCCCGCGCTTCCTTGCGGCGTCGCGGGCAGTGCGAAGACTAGTGTCAGAATAGCATGTACTTTCCTAGTGGCTATGTATTACTGTATAAAGAGGAAAATTTAAGTAAAACATTCACAAAAATAATCCAGAGGTTTTGTCAAAAAATTCAATTTTTATGTAATAGTATTAATTATTAAAAAGGCCTAAATATTTAAATTAACTCACACGTTTTTATAGTTACAGCATGTCTCCATAAATTCTTCTTTTTGTCAATTTGAATATCTGAGATATGTAATTGAGTTTTAAAAGGGTCGGTAAACTGGCTTGAGAGTATGAGGCGAAATATACAGTTAAAAAAATTAATATTGTTTACATATACTCACACACGTATGTACAAGGAGACACTGTGTTGCAACATAATATTTCAATGAATTTCGAGTGTACATTAACTACTGATGTCAATTTTCTAAAACTCTCAAAAGACTATTAATAATAGATACAGTAAATCATATGTGACAAATATTTTTGTTGAATTAAAAGAATTAACAAACAAGTCTTTCATCAATCTTCACAAAAGAAAAGCTTTGCATATTAAAGTGAAAGAAATAACAGTTTAATAATAAGAAATTAAAATAGGCATTGTCACCAAATCAGAAAAACATTACATATAATGTTCCATACTGTTTATTAAGTAAAATTGTTTAAACAGAGAGAAGAGAATAAAGAGAAGAAAGAAACAAGAGAATAACATCGCTTAAGTGTTACACAGTTATAGTATACTTAATAATAAAATATATGATTATCAAAATTCAGTCTGAAATCTTAGTGCTTAGTAAAGTTGAGAAATTCATTCAAGGTGAAAATCATTTGCAATCAACAGACAAATGGTTTTGGTTTAACATTCTTTACGGTGGTTGAGACGTGCTTGGAATTCTTAGCGTGCGCAAACAGCCGCCACTTTAAATGGTTGTACCTTAAATAAAACTTCGGTACAATTAAATTTCTGTTGGAACAATCCGGTACAAAACCAGGTAAAAACGAATAGTAATGGTTTCACATGTTTCAAGGGGTATGGTGACGCGCTTGGTGGTATTTCTATTATTAGCCGTTCGACGCCACATTTAAATAGCTCTATCTTAATTACCATCCTTTGTACAAAAACAATTTGGGCAAAACAATCCGGTACATACCAGGTACAACAGAATGGTAATGTTTTAACATTTTTTACAGGGTATGGTGACGCGCTTGATCCTATGGTTATCGTTGGTTGCCCGCCGCCACCTAAAAATGAGGGTTTCTTATGTAATAATTTTTGGTAATGCCGAACATATTTTAGTTAACTGCTGAATAATCAAAAAGGGCTCGAAAGGTCGATTGATCGTCCGCACGAGAATCTTCAATCTTTTCGAAGGAAAGGAGAGAAGACCAAAATTATTTTTGAGCATGTCGACCACCCTTGTATGTGTTTTAGACAATGTTAGATTACTGGAAGAGACAGTCGTATAGTTTAGGTTTAATGGCAGTGTAAAGAATCGTGATCCGAAAAAGTATTGAATAATTGTTATACGTTTATAATTTTTTCAAAAAGTACTAGAGTAGCCCAAAATTATTTGAAAGTCTCGTTTTATTACCCATTTCATAGGCTATTGTCAGAAAAAGTCCTGTTTCTACACGTTTTATTTTATTGATTTTTTCTGGGTAATGTGAAAGTGCTCGAAAGGTCGAAATATCGTACGAACGAAAAGTATCGATTTTTTGGAAGGAAAATAGAGAAGCCCAAAATTATTTTTTAACAATTTCGACCACCCTTGTATGAGTTTTAGACAATGTTCGATTACTAGAAGAGACAGTCCTGTAGTTTAGGTTTAATGGTAGTGTAAAGAATGGTGATACGAAAAAGTATGGGATAATTGTTATTGGTTTATAATTTTTTCAAAAAGTACTAGACTAGCCCAAAAATATTTGAATGTCTCGTTTTATTACGCTACCTATAGGCTATTGTCAGAAAAAGTCCTGTTTCTATACGTTCATTATTCTTGATTTTTTCCTGGGTATTGTGAAAGTGCTCGTAAGGTCGAAATATCGTACGCACGAGAACTATCGATTTTTTGGAAGGAAAGTACAGAAGCCCAAAATTATTTTCGAACATTGTCGAACTCCCATGTATGTGTTTTAGGCAATATTTCATTACTGGAAGAGAATGTTGTGTAGTTTAGGTTTTATGACAATGTAAAAAAAAGTGATCGGAAAAAGTTTGGGATAACTTTTATTAGTTTATAATTTTTTTAATACTTACTAGACTAGCCCAAAATTATTTGAGTATCTCGTTTCATTAACCATTATGCAGACAATTGTGAAAAAATGTCTTGTTTGAATACGTTCGTTATTTTTCAGTTTATTACTGGGTTATGTGAAATAACTCATAGGGTCGAAATATCGTACGCACGAGAACTATCGATTTTTTGGAAAGAAAGTAGAGAAGCCCAAAATTATTTTTCAACATTGTCAATCTTCCTTGTATGTGTTTTAGACAATATTTAATTACTGGAAGAGAATGTCTTGTAGTTTAGATTTTATAACAATGTAAAAAATATTGAACGGAAAGAGTTTGGGCTAACATTTATTAGTTTATAATTTTTTGAATACGTACTAGACTAGCCCAAAATTATTTGAGTGTCTCGTTTCATTAACCATTATGCAGACAATTGTGAAAAATGTCTTGTTTGAATACGTTCGTTATTTTTCAGTTTATTACTGGGTTATGTGAAATAACTCATAGGGTCGAAATATCGTACGCACCAGAACTATCGATTTTTTGGAAAGAAAGTAGAGAAGCCCAAAATTATTTTTCAACATTGTCAATCTTCCTTGTATGTGTTTTAGACAATTGTTAATTACTGGAAGAGAATATCTTGTAGTTTAGATTTTATAACAATGTAAAAAATATTGAACGGAAGGAGTTTGGGCTAACATTTATTAGTTTATAATTTTTTGAATACGTACTAGACTAGCCCAAAATTATTTGAGTGTCTCGCTTCATTAACCATTATGCAGACAATTGTAGAAAAATGTCTTGTTTGAATACGTTCGTTATTTTTCAGTTTATTACTGGATTATGTGAAATAACTCATAGGGTCGAAATATCGTACGCACCAGAACTATCGATTTTTTGGAAAGAAAGTAGAGAAGCCCAAAATTATTTTTCAACATTGTCAATCTTCCTTGTATGTGTTTTAGACAATTGTTAATTACTGGAAGAGAATGTCTTGTAGTTTAGATTTTATAACAATGTAAAAAAATATTGAACGGAAAGAGTTTGGGCTAACATTTATTAGTTTATAATTTTTTGAATACGTACTAGACTAGCCCAAAATTATTTGAGTGTCTCGCTTCATTAACCATTATGCAGACAATTGTAGAAAAATGTCTTGTTTGAACACGTTCGTTATTTTTCAGTTTATTACTGGGTTATGTGAAATAACTCACAGGGTCGAAATATCGTACGCACAAGAACTATCAATTTTTTGGAAAGAAAGTAGAGAAGCCCAAAATTATTTTTGAACATTGTCAATCTTCCTTGTATGTGTTTTAGACAATTGTTAATTACTGGAAGAGAATGTCTTGTAGTTTAGGTTTTATAACAATGTAAAAAATATTGATCGGAAAGAGTTTGGGCTAACATTTATTAGTTTATAATTTTTTGAATACGTACTAGACTAGCCCAAAACTATTTGAGTGTCTCGGTTCATTAATCGTTATGTGGACAATTGTGGAAAAATGTCTTGTTTGTATACGTTCATTATTTTTCAGTTTATAATGGGTTATGTGAAATAACTCATAAGATCGAAATATCGTAGGCACGAGAACTATCAATTTTTTGGAAAGAAAAAAGAGAAGCCCAAAATTATTTTTCAACATTGTCAATCTCCCTTGCATGTGTTTTAGGCAATATTTAATTACTGGAAGCGAATGTCATGTAGTTTAGGTCTTATATCAATGTAAAAAATGTTGAACGGAAAGAGTTTGGGCTAACTTTTATTAGTTTATAATTTTTTGAATACAAACTAGAATAGACCAAATTATTTGAGTATCTCGGTTCATTAATCGTTATGTGTACAATTGTCAAAAAATGTCTTGTTTGTATACGTTAATTATTTTTCAGTTTATTACTGGGTTATGTGAAATAATTCATAAGATCGAAATATCGTAGGCACGAGAACTATCAATTTTTTGGAAAAAAAGGAGAGAAGCCCAAAATTATTTTTGAACATTGTCAGTCTCCCTTCTATGTGTTTTTGGCAATATTTAATTACTGAAAGAGAATGTTGTGTAGTTTAGGTTTTATAACAATGTAAAAAAAAGTGATCGGAAAATGTTTGGGCTAAATTTAATAATTTTTAATTATTTTAATACGTACTAGACTAGCCCAAAATTATTTCAGTGTCTCGTTTCATTAACCATTATGCAGACAATTGTGGAAAAATGTCTTGTTCGAATACATTAATTATTTATCAGTTTATTACTAGGTAATGTGAAATAACTCATAAGGTCGAAATATCGTAGGCACGAGAATCATCGAGTTTTTGGAAAGGAAAGAAGAGAAGCCCAAAATTATTTTTGAGCATTTTAGAACTCCATTGTAAGTGTTTTAGAATATATTTGATTACTGGAATAGAACGTCGTGTAATTTAGGTTTTATTACAAAATAAGAAAAAAGATTTGGTAATTTGTGGGATTATTTTTATTAATTTTAATTTTTTAATCAATACTGTACTAGCTCAAAATTATTTGAGAAACGCGTGTGATTTAGAATTATGTGGACAATTGTCAAAAAATGTCTTGTTCGTATACGTTCATTATTTTTGTGTTTATTTCTGAACAATGGAAGAGTGCTCGAAAGTTTGTAATATCGTATGCACGTTTTGGAGTTTGTGGAACTTACATGTATGTAATTTAGAGATTATTCGATTCCTGGAAGAGAATGTCTTGTAGTTTAGGTTTTATAACAATTTAAATATTAAAGAAAAGAAAAAATATGTGATAAATTATCTATATTAAATCTTTCATTAACTAAAATTTTGCAATTGCTTATAATGGATGGAATTGTGGCTCTAACTTCTTTGAACCGTAATATCGTGTTTGTGTGATTTCTTCTGATCTTCTAGTTCTGAGCATGTGGAGCTTTTCAATCCCCTTTTTTGCTAAGTTGAATTTGGGTGTTTGTACTCGTAATGTGGGTGAACAAAATTGATTTCAGTGTCATTAAAGACTCCAAATTATGGCGCATGATTTTTTTAGTTACGAAATATTCGGGTGGTTCTCATTTCTCTCTCTCGTAGTTAGGGATGAGTTTCAAAAATTTGAGTAGAGGGCCATAGAAAAACCAGAATTCAATTGTTTAGATCACGCAAAAAAGTTTGAATTTTGAGTAAGTCGGGGTAGTAACTTAACCTCCCCCTATTTTGTAATCTTAAATTGGGAGGTTTTAGGGTATCAAAAATAATGTTTTTGGTGGTACTGAAGAGCCCAAAATTACCCTAAAATTATGGCGCAAGAATTTTTGAGTTTTGAGAATTTGGGGTGTTTTTGATTTTTGATTTTCTTATTTAGGGGTGAGTTTCGGAATTTCAAAAAGCGGCGCTTGGGAGCCCAAAATTCACTGATTCAGACTGTACAAAAAAATTTGAATTTTGAGGAAGTGGGAGTGCTAGCTTTACCTACCGTTATTTTGAAACCTTCATTTCGGGGTGTAGTGGGGTACAAAAAATAATGTTTTTGGTATCCCTGAAGAGCCCAAAATTAGCCCAAAACTATGGCGCAAGAAGTTTTGAGTTTTGAGAATTTGGGGTGGTTTTGGTTTTTGATTTTCTTATTTAGGGGTGAGTTTCGGAATTTCGAAAAGTGGCGCACGGGAGCCCAAAATTCACTGATTCAGACCGTACAAAAAAATTTGAATTTTGAGGAAGTGGGGGTGCTAGCTTTACCAACCCTTATTTTGAAACCTTCGTTTTGGGGGGTAGTGAGGTACAAAAAATAATGTTTTTGGTATCCCTGAAGAGCCCAAAATTAGCCCAAAACTATGGTGCAAGAATTTTTGAGTTTTGAGAATTCTGGGTGGTTTTGGTTTTTGGTTTTCTTATTTAGGGGTGAGTTTTGGTATTTCGAAATGTGGCGCTCAGGAGCCCAAAATTCACTTGTTTCGACCGTACAAAAAGTTTTGAATTTTGAGGAAGTGGGGGTGCTAGCTTTACCAGCCTCATTTTGAAATTTTAATTTCGGGGTATTGGGAGGTAGCCCAAAATTTTTGAATGGGGGCTGAAATTAGCCCAAAATTAGCCCAAAATTATGGCGCAAAAATTTTTCAGTTTTTCGAAAGTGGGGGTGCTAGCTTTACCGACGTGGCTGGAGGGGAAAGAGGAGGAACAACGGTGGCTTATGGACGGTTTGAGCAATCTGCAGACCATGCAAATTTTACTGCGCAGACGCAGTGGCGACCTCAGGAAGTGCCTTGACATGTCTTGAGGATATAACACTCGACTACACAAATTTTTAAGAGAAGTGTGACATTGAACGAAGAAATATGGGATATCTCTCCACTTAAATGAGTTCTCATTCCTTCCAAAGCAGTTCTTCGCTAGCGTGCGAAACACAAACGCATTGCTGTGCAGTGTTGCATTCAAAAGTATTGTGTAAATCGAATGTTATTTGCATATTTTCTTATGTTTTAAAGCAAGTTTCAATTACAAATCCATTCCGAAGCATGTGAAAACCCAAATGTATTGTGTAAACGTATGTACAAAACCTACGTAGTAAGCTACTTTTAAATGCGTTTTGAAAAACCGAGAGAGTCTTTTTTTGTCAAGTGTGCTTGTGCAACTGACAATGAATAGCGTCGAAAATATTAAAACATCAATGAAAAAGCCACAAAAAAAATTGCTGAAAAGAAACTGCGTTTACTGAACCGACACAGGCTTTGTGTTTCGTCAATCAGTGTAGACGGCCAACTATCCAGATTTTTTTTTTAGTATTGGGTATAGAAACTTGTACTTTTAACCTTAAATTTGTACAGCGAGTTTATGGAAAATACTCTATAGCAAAAGTGAGAGTAAGAAAGTTTCGAATCAATGTGTCTTTTGACACCCTTACAAAAACCGTTCTGGAACGTGCCGAATCATGCGGTAACACGACGCAAGTTGTAAATATTTTGAAGAGGTCCGTGCTGAGCGAAGTCGAAGCGGGTGTTGTGAAAAGAATGCGGCCAACCCTCATTGCTGATAAAAGGAACTGTTCAAAATACTATCAAACTTCATAAGATGCCTTGAGTTTAAGTGTCATTATTTATGTACATGAATAATTCATGTATGAAATGTTCATGCATGCTTGTAATGTATGGCTGTAAGTGTGGGCGTGTATATGTGTGTGTTTGTGTGTGTGTGTGAGAGAGAGGGAGAGAGAGAGGGGGAGAGAGGGGGAGGAAGGAAGAGAGAAGAGAGGCGTTGCACACCCTAATAGTATGACCACGAGGTGCCACTGTGCCGTAGTTTCATAGACCGAGAGATGACATTCAACATGGAGATAAACTCTATGGAATTTTATCATGAATAAGTCACTTTGACGTGGTATTATTCAAATACATCCCGATATTTCGTTGGAGGAATGTCACCTGAAATCGTTTTACATCAGTATCTTCATAATGAAGCTAGCAAAAACTTAATTTACCTCGCATTTTTTGGTCGAGAATTGTTCCATCACATTTAACTCGAGCATAATAAACATCAAACCACTGCAAGCCAAGCTGAGGGAAAGACCTGCTGGCGTGCCAAAACCTGTCGCCGCACCCAAGAATGAGATTGCTTTGTGATGAAAATGTATGTGCGGGCAACTCCCCGGACAAAATTCAAGCCTGAGCTCATTCAAAATCTCCATGCGCCACTCGTGGGAGATGGATGGCTCCAAGGACAGGGGCACAAAGGTGGCGGGGGAGCTGGCCCCAGAGGCCAGTGGCCACGATGCGTCCGCTTCTTCTGAGCTCGACCGGGCGGCACGGCGCCGGGCGTCGCGGACCAGTGGTTGCCTCGCCGCCGTTGCCCCTTCGCCGTTGCCCCTTCGCCGCCGCCGCCGCACCCACAGCCGCCGGGCGTTGGCCCGACGCCCAGTCGCCAGACGGCTGACTGGAGCAGGCGACATCCCCGGGCCGCTTTTACTTCCCTGCTCTGTTCTCCATAACAAAGCAGAGCGGATCGCGACAGCGCTCGCAGGCATCCAATCACAAAACTCCCGGCAGACACGGCCAATCGCGGCCGAGCAAAGGCTGATGGGATGGATACGAATGCCTTGCCCCTCCTGGGACGTATCGAGTCAGCCGGTTCACCCGGATAATGAAAGCGTCGCGTAGTCATTTTAAAGAATTGACTAGGAAACCTTCTTGGCTGATAGAGGCGTAATCAGCTGTTCCCAGGCTTCGTATACATCTATTGCTCCGAATTTGTGATTCACTAGAGATATGATACGAAATGATGGCGAATATACATGACGTAAAACGTACGAGGTGAAAATATTGAAATTTTGAATGTACTACATTGCATTCAATAAAAAGTACTGTATTTTTAAAAAAATTGTAACTTATTTTTGTTACGTTAGTACAAAAGTACATTTAAATACATTTAAAAAAAATGCTTTAAGTACTCACCTGTTCTGTGGCAGAGCTTTAAGTGTAATTTGATATTGAATTTAATGTGTGTATATTTAATTTAAAACGATATTATTTAGATGCGCACTTTCAGGAAAAAAGAAAACTATGCAAATGCGTGCCACCGTCGATGAGTGCAAATTATGTAAAAATATTTTATTTCTGTCGCGTGAATCACTCATTGAAAAATAAAGGAACGTTTCTGAGATCTAGTTCCTCAACTGTTACTTTCTTGGCACACGAAATGTTTGCGTGAAAAATAATTGTTTTTTTTCTGACCTCTTTAAAGATCTTTATTGCTCTTAAAGAAGTTTGTTTCCCTGTTTTATTCCTTTTCTAGGAAAACATTCTTTGTAATACATTCAACAAAGGAACAAAGCGGGTTATCATCGAAATTGATTTACAGTTGGTGTAGTTTTTATGCAACACTCGTTTAAATGTCATTGTCAAGAAATATTCTCTTATTTTGTGTATAATGTTTTGGAAATCTGAGAATTTGATTCGTTGTGGTATATCGTATTTTAGTTATTTCAGAAAGCCAGAATTTTAATTACACCCTCCGATTAATTCTTAACGCGTCATACAAATACAAAGACTGAAGATAAAAGAAAAAGAGAAGTGTGAAAGGGAAGGATGCAAAGAAGTGAAAGAGGGACAGTGAGGGATTAATGAACTTTCGAGAAACTAGACAAAACTCGAGTAATGAATGTGAAACTAAAGGTAATTTAATTTTCTTGAATGACTAGTACAAAATGCCTGCATACAATATACCTGTTAGAATTCTGTCTGGCAAATACGGGATGCACTTATCAGTATAATTGCAAAAAAGTATTATTCAATTATTAAAGAAGGAAGGTTTACCCGAGAGGGTATTTATTGTTGTTTAGATTCTACTATTAATACAAATAGAAAGACTGAACAAATATTATTCAATGATAACTAATGTCTATAAAAACTGTTGAATGTTTAAAGCATTTAATTTCAATTTAGAGTCTGAACAATCCCGTTAAGGACGATGGCTTCCTGTAAACAGGGGTGATTCTATTACACTGCCAATGAAGTTTCCTTTGTCACTACATCACAAATTAAATTCCACTTTTGTCTATCTCTCGCTTCTCTTGACCACATGCTTCCAATAACTGTTCTAAAGGTATCAATCCTCCTGAAATGTTGTCTTCCTGACTTCAACCATCCCATCCTTGAGTGCCACACTGTTGTGATGATAGTCCAAAGCTGTTGTTGCTGCCTCATAACATGCCTACACATCTCCATTTTAATCTTGTTGCCCGAGTAGTCACATCTTATATGTCTGTTCTTTTCCGCAATTTCAAGTTTCCGATCTTATCTCTGAGATTCCCATGTAAAATTTTCCTTTCCACTTGACTTTGATTTCTCTCTAACCTTGTAGTATATGCGCCTTCGCTAGAGTCCATGTCTGAGCACCATAAAATATAAATATAAAAGTGAATATAACAGATAAGCTCCAGGATTTTGTCCAGGCTATCGATATTCTTCTGTTGAATTCTTTATTTGTTGTTTTGAAACGATTTTATTTGCCCTAGATAATTTTATTCCTAAACATATTATTGGTGCTCGATACCTATGGATATAGAAACTTCACCGTGATTGGATGTCATTAAACTTTGTACTCGGATAGCGTAAAGAACTCATTAACAATGGCTCGTGTCTCATTTTCTTTGAAATACATGATTATTGGAAAATTGCGAGAGTTCAAATTTTATTTCGCGTCTTCTTGCAACTGAAATATTGAAGATTTTTTCGTAATGAAATATGTTGTTCAAAGTCAGATCTTGAAATAAAGTCATGCCCATTTTTCCAAAATAAAAGTAGATTTCATGTAATGTTGTGTGAAATATAGGAAATTTTAAATAAATTTTATTATAAACGGCTCCGGATTATTTTCTTTAAGTTTTCTTCTGGCATACATGCTACCATTTTTAACGTCATTGATACGTCATATGAGATAGAAAATTAAAATACATTAAGAGAAAATAATTTTTAAAAAAGTATACATATATTTTTTAACCAACTATAATGTATTCTCGGCGTTTGTATATAATATATATTTCTACGACCTATAGTCCTGCCATAGTTAACACATGGCACACTCGTGTTCCGTAATATGCTTGTATGCCTTCACCTGTTTTACCTCCTCTACTAATATTTTCTTACAACTTTTGTTAGTATTTGCGATAAAATTGTTCTTAATTGACGTTTCCTTTTATGTTTTTTTCTTCATGCCTGAACAGTTGTTATTCTTATTTCCACTATTCTGTGGTCACTTATAAATTCTGGTAATTTAGTGATGTTTAAGTCTTAACACATATTTTATCATGACAGATCATCCAAAATTGATTTCCTTTTTTTTTGTTGTTGCGTCTAGAGAGTGCCATGACAACCTACCTTTTGGAGGGATATTGAGCTATCTAAAGCTAGCAGTGTCCAGAAACGAAGCACAACCAAACGACATCCAAAATGAAAGGCTAATTTTTCGCAAATAAAATGCCCTGGCTAATTAAATCCACGTTTTAAGTGCCCGTTTTATGTATACCGAAATATTAGCTGTCGGCAAATCATCTGTCCTTCCGTCCGTCTGTGATCAGCTGTAGTGCCTAAACCGTTCTGACGGTTATCTCCAAAATTTATATTCAATCAGTCTGGTTGAAGTCCAGGCCGTGTGACTTTGACAAACTGATATTTCGATTTTGGAATGTATTTTATATGAAGCCTTAACCCCATTTTCAAAATTTTCTGAAAAATATCTCCAAACGTTTTGATAAATTTATTCTTCGAAGACAGACGTTTAAAATGGCGCAGGTCTCATTTTCGTTGAACTCGCTGAGTTTTCGAAAACGAGTAGTTCTCGTGTAATTTTGCATGGAATATATATGCAATTTTAAAATAAATATTTTCTCAAAAACGGCTGCAATTTTTTTCTTTCAATTTTTATCTGGAGTGAGCAACGTGCACTTGCAAAAATGGCGCAGGCCTTATTTTCGGACAACTCTGTGTATTGTTGAAAATTACAAAAAATCGACAGTGGCAAACAACAATATTGATAATCGAGATTTTTTTCTTAATGGAACCTGTTCTAACATCTTTTGAGAATAGGAATTGTTTTCGCATTATTTTTGCATAAAAAACGGCATTTTATTTGAAAAATTCTCAAAAAAGACCACACATTTCTTCTTTAAAATTGTTCCTCGGATAGAGCAAAGATCGCTGTAGAAAATTGTAGAGATCCCATCTTCGTTGAACTCCGTGAATTTTCGAAAGTCACATTATTTACAAATAACGCGAGAAAATATTTGCTTTTTTACCACATCTTGTTTTCCTCACATTGTTTTTGTTTACATGCTTCATGATTTTTCAATTTATTTGCTCTTATCTTTGATCATCTCGTAGCGTCTGGATTTGTATTTCCACTGTTACAATCTCTTTCTTGGGTTCTAGTTTTTTAGTTCATTCTCTTCTCTAATTGTTTTAATCATAATCAGTATCTCTTTTATAGCTTCCTCGGCAGCTGTTCTTAATTATTCATTAATTTTCTCAGTACTTTTAATTCGTGCATAATTTCGAGTAGCGATGTCTTGGAATTTACTTCTGTCATTTATGTTGAGACTTTGTATGCGATATTTTCAGGATTTTCAGTTTTGTTACTACTTAACGGTGGATTTACTGAAAGTAACGTAAATAGCGTTGATTTTCCGTTAATTTCTTTTGTTTATACAGGATGGCCAGGGAGGAAACGTTGAAAATTGGAAAATAAGCTCATAAGACAATTTTAAGCATATTTTGTCTAATAAACTACTTGAAAACATCCAAGTGCTGAATGATACAGTCGCAATAAGCACTCAAAAGTTGGTTTGAAAAAATGCTTTCTTGGCAAAAATTTGCATTAGAGAAGCATAGAAACACTCCAAAAACATGTAAATTGTTTATTATTTACAATAGAAATTAATAAATTTGTTCAGAAAGAGAACTTAACCCACAGAAATAAAAAAAGCACCCAATTTACACAATTTGACTGCTTTTTTATTTCTCGATTCATTTTTCTTTCTGAACAAATAAATTCATTTTTTGTAAATAATAAACAATTTACATATTTCTGGAGTATTCTATGCTTCTGCCATGCAAATTTTGACCTAGGAAGCATTTTTTTCAAACCAACTTTAAAGTGCTTTTTCGGCTAAACCATTCAGAATGTACAAGTAGTTTTTAAAATATGCTTAAAACTGTCTTAAGAGCTTATTTTTCAATTTTCGACGTTTCCTCCCCGGAGACTTGTATATGGCGTGCGTGTCTTTATCTGCAGTAACTATTTAACACAAACGTAAAAATGATAAGTTTCATTAATGGACGAGATCTCTTCCCACGAAACCATCTCAATTGCTGTTTACATCTTGCGATTACTATATTCCATAAACATACACTTAAATTATCTCTATTCTACTATTGAAACAATAAGGTCATTTACACCAAAGTTACACTTCTAAGATTTAAAACTGACAGTTTATCATTTTGAATGGATGATGGAACCACAAGGTTCTTCCCAAGATACCGCTCGGGAGTACGCCAGGGCCGACTTTCCTCGCCGTCGTCCGTCTTTCTCCTCGTCCAGCGGTCCCCAGCGGTGTTTACCGCGCTCATAAAGCTTCAGTATTCACTTTCACTCGTAGCGAGCGCCAGGACGTCTGATAGCTGGCGCGAGGGCCCTTAGAGAAGAATGACGGCTAGGCGACGGGCTGTAAACAGCGCCGGGGGAGACGTGTGGCTTGCTCCGGCGCGTACATCGTTTCGCTCGACGGAATGATATCACCTCGTGGCGCCAAGCCCTTACAGTCAGTGGAGGTGAGGAGGAACTATACTGTGTACTCGGCAGCGAGCCAGCGATGAATGGCACTCGCTTACGCGAATAAGCTCCTGACGCACGGTGCAACTTGTCGGGGTATACCTGCTTCGGGAGGTAGGAGTCACGGGAAAGTAACGATCGTACTCTCGGAATTGTTGCCCTGTTTACAACTCCAATTAGACGCTTTCACGACGCGGATAATATTTTGGAGTTTCCGTAATTTGATCAAACAGAACTGCGTTAATGTGTACTTAAAATATACTGTACTTTCATATAAATGTATTTTCTAGCGTGCACTGGATTCTAGAGAAAATGGAATACTGTACTCGGATAATAGAACCATCATATTGTGAATTAAATGGATTGAGTCTCTAAAAGTACTCCTGTATTAATTTCAATAATGAATACCTTTTTCTATTGATATGTGGGAAGGAGCGCTTCTTAAGCATCTTGATAAAAAACGTAGACTGTCAATGCGCTCTAGCGAGATGCTCCAAGTCAGGAGGAAGTCTACAATATCGTTTTATTAATTAAAATAGATGCCGATCTGGATGGCCGAGTAGGCCAAGAGCGTGTACCGCTTAGGGTCGCGGGTTCGATTCCGGTCTTGGGCATGGTTGGTTGTCCCTTGTCTCTTATGTAGGTGTTGTCGTGGAGGGCCTCGTGATCTGCTAACCCCAGATCAGAGGAGCCCGCAAGTGTGCTGATGTCTAGTGTACGGTGGAATATGCATCCCATGGGCACGTAAAGGATAGCTGGCTGTCAGCTGGATAAAGTCCTGAAAATAGATTATTTTATAGGAAATGAAGTATTCAAAGAGAAATGAAACAAATCTGAAAATTCAATTTAATGGATGAATTCTGGACACAGTGGCCCTGGATGAGTTCTCGAAACTAAAAATATTAAGTCAGTATTAATTTTTGGTGTTCATTTTTTTCTTCTTGCGTATTTCAAAGTACAGTTCCCTTTCATTTACTCCACAAATTAATTTAAGTAATCTTCCTTTCGATTTAATTGAATATAGTTTTACTTTCTTGAATACGCATGTATGTACAGAGGAAAATACGTAGTATAGAGAAAGTTATGTAATGCTGCGGAAAATCTATTTCAAGATTTCAACGGAAATAAATGTTTTGGGGTCCCCTGATACCGAAAATGTGTTTCTTCAAATCGTCCGTCCATCTGTCTGACCTGTCGTCTGTGAAAAACACTAGCGCATAACCTATGGGAAGAATTTTTTTCCTAACTGAATATTCCCCGGTCGATCTGGCCTTACTCGAAGCTCTGCGATTATGAATATGTATGTATTAGGCATTGTTGGGCCGATAGTCCAACTTTGCCGGCCAGCTAACAGCGATTTTGAAAAACATTCTTTATATTTTGGGGGTACTTTACATGAAGCCCCTGGGCAATTTTCAAATTTTTTTCAAATATCTCCCCATAGTTTTTCTTTTGATTTTTAAGAATAGAGTGAAATAGTCTTATAAAGATGGCTTAGGTCTGATTTTTTACTGTTATGTCTAAATGTTCTATAATTGAAAAAGTTTGAATTCTTTTCGGCGTCTTCATACAACTAAAAATTGAAGATAGAGATTTTTCCTTGAAATAACATTTGTTCTCCGTAATAAGTTCTTTCATTATGATCATGTGCATTTTTTAAAACTTTTAATAGTTTCCGTAACATATGTGCAATATTAAAAATATCATAAACCATAATCTCTCAAAAACGGCTCCAATTTTTTTTGTTTAAACTTGTAGTAGAGATAGTGCTAAATCTACTGTATACGATGACATAAATGCCATTTTGCTATATTCTTTTGTTTGTTTGTTTTCACATTTTTTGACAGCTCTCTCACGTCGTTAATATTTACATTAACATTAACGGCAATTTGTTTACTTTATTGAATTTGTTAAAACAAGTGTTTCGTATGATGTCTTACAAAGTACCTAAAAAATTCACCAGTTTTCTGTGAAAAATAGCTCAAATTTACGCATTTTCAGAAACGCTCAAACGCCGTTTTTTAAAAAGGCCCCAAATTTTGTCTTCAAACTTTTTGTACGGATAGAGCTAAATATACTGAATAAGATGCCATAAATAACCATTTTGCTGAACTCTTTTTTTTTGTTTTTATTATACAAATATATTTCATTAGAAAATCTCTCAAGCTGTTAATATGCACATTTCCAGCGATTTGTATACATTATTGCGTTTGTGAGTGGTGTGCTACAAATTACTTCTAGTGATGTTTCTCGAAAGCAGATAAGTTTTCTGTGAGAAAGAGCTAGGGATTTCTCAATTACAGTAAGGCTTTAACGGCATTTTCTTAAAAAATGGCTCCAAATTTTTCATCGAAAATTTCCACATAGGAGAAGGTTTTACTATTCTATAATATTCTTTAAGTAATATAGCGGTTCTACCATTTGAAAACCGAAAATTGTGAAAAAAAAATACTTTGGGCGCGGCAATTGGTGGCAGCAGAGATGAGGATGGGGCAAGTCCGGAAAGCAAGCCCAGACCAAAGAAAGAAGGAATCGAACTAGTAAGAGAAAATCTATGCCATTCTGTAGCACCTCTAGTTAATTTACGTTACCGCACCTTAACACGCAAAAGCACCCGACTTTATTCAAGATAAAATATTACCTGCGTCAAAGGATAAGTATTCGAGTGTATTAGCGTGATTTGAATTAGAAACGCGATGACAAACGTACTGGTGGATAATATACGTGCCCGGTATAATAATGGAATTTTAATATAGTCTACATAAGAATCTATTTTTTCAGCTAATTCTTCTCTCAATGACTTCCACTAATACACGAAGTGAAGATTGTAAAATAAAATTTTAAATAGTTCAGCACGTTGGAATTGCATCTTTATCCCACTTTACTCACTTTTTACTCGCCTTCAAATGCTGCATTTCTTTCTCCTCTGTCTTGGAAACACTTCCTTTGTATTTAGATTATTTACATTTACATTATTCATGACAGGTTGTTTACTTATATGGTTTTGAAACGGTCAATGGAGAGACAGAACGTAAATACAATTGAAGCGTGTAATGCATTTCTCATTCTGAAGCCAATAGTTAGGTAAGTAATTCAGCAGTATTAAATGGTGCATATACATCTAATTTTCATTGTATGTGTTTTACTTTGAAATGTTTAATACTTATAGAAGAGCTCTGTTGATGACATTCCGAGCTGCAAGAAATTTATGCTGTTATGTGACGAATGAAATCATTCGGATATATGATTAACTTGATACCCGAATTGCGTGTTTCAATAACCGATTAGATGTAACGCGTATCGAAGTAATAATACTTCATATCCGCTTGACCCGATTTTGTGAACATTCAGGTAATCCTATTAGTAAACATTTGGTAGAATCCATTGTGCTCTGTCCCTGCCCAAAACAAAACAACGATTCAAATTGTATACATACTAATTTTTTGTGAGTTAATCAGCATTCTGAAACAAAAGTTAATGTTATCTGAGCGTGAGTCACATTTCATTGTATGATTTATTAAGCTCAAGAAATATGGAAAGCCTGTGTGATGAGTCCTAGATAAGTATTCGACAATTTACCAAAGTGTGTTTTCTAAATGCGCATGATATTGTACCAACTTGCTTAGTTTTGACAAAACAAGTAGTTGTTACAATATTAAAAAACTAGAATGATTTAAATTGCGTAATATAAAACCATACAAGTATTTTTTCGGCAATGAGAAGAAAAGCTCAACGTAAAGATAAAGATCACTCAATAGAACCAATGAACTTAAATGCTTGTGATGAAGTTCAGCAGTAGCAGGAGGCATGAGGTGATGTAAAGGGAAATTACGTTGTTAAGCTCCAAATAGGAGTTGTGATTGGAAGTTCTGTTTGAAAGCTTTCAATTGATTTATGTTTTGAATATTGGTTTTATCGCTGATATTACAGGCGATTTGAATATGCGCCTTGGATACAATTACGCCAAACGTATTTCTCAACTCATAAGCCATTGAACCGATTACTCGAATTCCGGAGGAGATGGAGTGGAGGGGCCTGCAGCGGGTTCACAGCAGGAGTATTGAGATGGGAGCAAAAGGGAGTTCTGTTAATCCTTCACGGTGGCTAAACCATGCAAGAACTTGTGACGAGGCTGGGAAGTAGTCGAGTGTGACTATTCGCAGATCACTACTCTAACGTTTGAAAAATGATATACACCATTCTGTTTACACCGGCTGAGTTTAGCTCAGCGTCAGCATTGCCACCGACTCTGTACTTATAAACTTCCTTACAAACTCTGCTTGTGGGAGTTACCTGGCTGGGGAAAGACTCGTAAGCCCACGTGTAGGTCGGCGTGGGATTTCACCATCCAGTGGGGGAAGGAATCCAGTGAACTCACCTCCGAGGAAGAAAACCTTCACTACACTAATGGACTAATGGCGTGTCTGGAAACATCAATCAATCTTTCTGTCCAATGAAATTCAAGTGAAAGGAAAAGTTACTGGATTCATAATCTGAATGAACACTGCTTAAACGAAGGTGCCGTTATTATGAGCGCAGTTCGCAAACTAAGGGTAGGTGTGGCAGATAAAAAAGGCCAGCCGGGGAGCTAAATCTTGCGCATATGTAAGGAATTAAATGAATTCAAAAGGGAGGAAATGTAACTTCTTCTGCAAAACAGAATAGGAGCATAAGTAATATTAATTCATTCGTTCTCTAAATCTCTGTGAGTTTACCGACGGTGAATTATTGTTGTCTGGGGAGAAGGGTCAGGGAGGAACATAAAATTAATAGCTGTCATGTGTAAATAAAAAAGTTCTATGCAATTTAGTGTAATAACGGTCTTATTAAGAAAGAGAGTTCTTGAAAGAATAAATGTTTTAAATTCCCAATAAAAGGTAATGCACAGAGAGAACTTTTTGAGTTTAATTCAATATTTTGAAATTATGAATCATACGTCATTAATTGTGTTAGTTCATGCAATAAGAATGTTATATTTAGATTACTTAGATTCCACACAATATGAAATATATTGATGTACAAATAATTTAAAATCCATATACTGAATATTAATAAATTCTGGATTTACTAATCAGTTTTCTTGTCATAAATAAAGGGGGAATGGTGTGTATGAATATACTTTCAGCCAATATAGATATCTATAACACTCGACTTAGTAATAATAGTCATCAGTTTGCAATATTAATAGCTCACTACAAAAAAATTACATTAAATACATATACATTATTTTACAACACTTGCCAGATAAATTAAACGATTTAAATTTATTCACTAGTTTAAGTGACAAGGAAAATCTTATCTGATGCATATCAGTTTCTATACAATTAGATACTATGCTGAGAATCAAAAATGAAGATAATATTGATTTTAACAATGATATTTAATATATTAGTTACATCTTGGACTGCATATTTCTAAAAGACTAAATATGCCTGTTTCAGGTATTGTAGTTCAGCTACTGAGTAAATGACCCCATCTCGATCAGTGTTTTCGTCAAGTTTCCCTGATATTTTTGAACAAATGCTAAGATGGCCCCGTATTTTGCTTCTGGATATAAATGTTTCACTATTAGTGCACGTTTTCCAGAAGTCAAAGGGGAATATAGTTATTCAAATAATCGTTGTCCAAGTTCTGGCGGTAGAAAGTCGATTCCATCACGAAGATCTCGGATAATAGCCAAAATCTGTAGCTAATTTACCTTTGCAAGTACATTTTATTCAATGGGAGGGAATATTTTCAAACCAATTTTTACCAAAACGGTCATTGTTACACGTGTTCATAATTCATCTCAATATGTATAGTAATTACATCAGAGATACCAAAGCTCAAGAAACTTTGCACATATTGCACTCCTCCTCACGATAGGTGACATACGGTTCTTACCTTTTTGAAATTAAATAAATACAAATAGTTAAAATGTATCAATAAAATAATTTAATCACTTTCTAAATTTTAAATAACTTCAAAAATAATAAATATGAAAGAATTTGAAGTGAAGATAACTTTTTAAAACTTTAGTAATAACTTTTTTACATAATTTAGTAACTTTGTTATCAAATTTCATTTGAGTCCGAAACAATGAAATGTTTGCCGGTTGCTTAATGTAAATGTGTAATTAGGTTTATATTGGTTTTAGTTAATAAATTAATATTATAATAAATATAAACCCATATAAAATAAAGATATTGGTTTCAGCGTCAACTAATAAATGAACCAAAAGTTGTTCAGGTCATGACATAGGAGACCGATTATAACTATTGGGATGTATTAAAACGCTATAAGTGCTGTCAGATGATGAATGACATAGATTTTACGAGCCTTTCAGTTTAATAAATACAGTATCGTACATAAAAAACAGCTCTTGCTTATAACTAATATTAACTTTTATTTCTTGAATTTCCGAAAATAACTAAGGATACTTTCAAAATTCTCTATCTAAAATTTGCGGGTTCCAAAAGTCAAAATCATGAAATATATCCAATCTATTTTTGGATATATATTTTAATCTCATACCGTTTTCTTTTATATTATATTTATCTTAAAATTCCTTCTTTAGCATCATTTTTGACCTGTTCAACATACGTGATTTGGGAATGCAGGCCGATATACTGTAAATATTATTCTCTGTATTAACAAGAGCAACAATATCTTTTCCATTTTTAATTAATTTTTTTAAGCTATTTTGTATCTAACACCGACATTTAAGTTCCAGTCTCATTTTTGAAAATACTGTCAATTAGAAAATTAATGAGCAATGTTATATGCTCTAGTCGTTTGAGTATATTGTCATCAACCTCTTTCTGAGATGATTTATATGAGAGTCTTATTTTTCCTATTTTTCTCATTTGATTTAGTTGTTTTTATACACTTCCCGTTTAAGTAATATGGATTGTTATTTTCAATTAGTGTCTAAAATTATGTTTAGATCATTTCCGCGATATTTAGAATGAGCTAATATTAGATCTATATTTACTACTCCATAAAAACTCTTTTTGATACCATTTGGTAATTATCTTTTGAATGCTAATATTAATGGAAAGATCACGCTAATTTATAGTACCTCTGCTTTCAAGCTCTGAAGTAATCTGGATTGCAGTATTATAAAAATGAAACATATTTAAGACACTATCCACGTAGCTTCTTCGTCCCTGTACCTTCTATAAAAAACATTAGCTTGTTTTAATAACAAAATAGGTTAAATCTGTGCTTGCTGCATAAAGGGTGTTACTTTCAAAGTAATATTTTTGAGAAAAACTGGTTTATAAAATTTTATTATTATACAAACTTTGGTTTTGAAACCTATCCCAGGAAAATGTCGACACGTGTAGTGTAGCTTTTGAAGAGCCTTGCAGTCAATAAATTTCCAGCCAAGTTTGGACATAATCCTCGTTGTATTGTAACATGTGTGTCTTTTTTATCACATACCCAAAATTCACTACCGTGATGTTTTTGTACATAGAATTATGACAAAACCTCATTTTTGCCATCTTTGTATAATACACCTTTTACTCAGTGAATACATGTATAATAATTATGGTGGGGTTTTGCAAATTGAATACGGTTTTACTCTTTTATACGAATGTAGAGAGAGAATTGTTTTTCAATTACGACCCTGAGAACCTTAGTAAACGTTCAAGAGGAAAATAGAAATCAAGATGCTCTCATTTAAAAGGAATGCTCCTTGAAGGCATTTTCGATTAATTTATTTCTCCATTATTCATTACGATAATTTACACCACAAAGACGAGAGAAATTATGTGAATAATCCATTGGAAGGACACCAAAGTTTAAAGTACACTTGTGATTACACTTGGATATCCTGATGTCGACGTTATCGGGTGAAAGCAGTTGACTACTTTTATATAATTAGAATTGAATAAAACGAAAATTGCTTTCTTCTCTGTTACCATGTCTATATTTTGCGCTTAAAAATAAACTCCCCTTTTGACGAAGCATTAGTCCGCAGCCGGGGGGAAGGGGACGAAAACATCGCAGTCGCTAAACATTCCCGCGCCCACGCTACAACTCGCCTCTCATTTGCGAGCACGCGAGGACGAGCAGCGGGGGAAAAAGTTCTTAGCACGCGTGTTACTGCCGGCGTCCCCCATTACGACCGGGATAAGAACTTTGCAAATGTTTCATAGGAGCGGGCTGCGGTCGCCCCAGAATCCGGCCCATCTATCGCGACCGAAAAAAGAAACGTGAAACTTCGGGCAAATAGACTGTGGCTTAACGGAGTGTGCCGGTCCTCTCACCCCCGCTCGCTCTCTCTCTCTGTACGTCTCTCGAAGCGCTCTTCTCCCCTTCCTCCCATCCTCCTTCTCCTCCCCCTCAGCGTCGTTTGCGCCTCACTGCGCGCCGAGGTGAGAGAGGCAAGGAACGATGATTTCGTGAGGGGCCTGAAAAGGGGATGAGAAGTGTATATTTCTCCACCTGAGAACGACGGCGTCGTAAGTTCCGAAAAAATGAGTATTTCGTTTTACTGTCACATATTTTTCAACAGAGCCCTTGTGTGGAAGCAAAACGATGGCTGGAGCATTTCTCTGGATGGAAAGAGAAATGTTCACTTTCTTTCTGAAGTAAATTCTGCATCATAAGTTACCGATTTCAGATTTTTGATTTCGAATGTAAAATCCATTTTGTGTGCCACATTCAACGTTTTACTGAGCTATCAGAGCAAACGCTAGATATCTGTGTCAATACATTACAATATTAAAAAACTTTTTCTTAGGTAGAGTGAAAAATCAAATTTAAGATATACTGCATTTGCTACAGTAATCTAATATAATATCTGATGTCATACAAATCAGTAATTTTTCTACAAATGTGCTTCTAAATTCCTTAAAAATAATACTGTAATTGAAGATGAAAATGCGTTTCTTCTTAACCTCATAAATTATGTTTCGTGCATATACTCACGCTTTGAAGTAAAAAACATTCATCTTAATTTGCAATTCTTGCTATCTTAAATGTTCATATTTTATTTTGAACAGTGGTCATGTGAGCGCCTTCCTCGGTGGCTCGTTACTTAGCATGCTCGTATTCCACGGGGCAACCTAGGGTTCGATTCCCGGCCGAGGCAAATTATACTTGTGCGCTTTCCTTACAAATGTTCGAGTATTTATTGCTGTGCGACGATCAGAAAACTCGCTTAATATTTTTGGTTTCCTCAATCATGGTTTGAGACGTGACTCTCGGGTAATTTTTTACCAAATCAGTATCAACCGCATATCAAAATAAGTCATGGATACGCTCCGTGCAGGATACGCTTATCTAAAATACCATATTTCGCTGAAGCCCGTCAAGGCACTCTTGAGAACACGAAATTGCTCTCGTCTTTGTGATCTTCGCGATGATTATTGAGATACTGTTCCTTACCAAGAACACAACTCTCTTCCAGATTAGCGCTCCCGACGTCTTTCGCTTTTAGAAGGAAGAATTACACAAGGTGGACGGAGTTTTCTTCGTTAATAGTTTTGTATTGTTTTCAAAGTCTCGTACATGCAAGATCATGAAGTTTTCTGTTCCTGTTATGTAGGCTTTCTACAATGCCAAAAAACAAAAGTATATAGAAGTGCATTGCTAAAAGTCTGGATTCGTGGAGAACAACATTCACGACGGGCGGAAATGTAATTTTTTGCTAGTGTTGTGAAAAGGTGGTACATTGTGCCAAAAATGTCATATCTTACAACATAAAAACACTGCAATTAATCTAAAAACATGCAAAAAAGTGAGAAAAATTATTAAACCCTTTCTCCACCACGTGAAGAGAGAAAAGGAAAACAAAAAAAAAATCAACACTGACTTGTGCCATGCAACATGCCAGCCATGCCCCGATTGCCGCAAACATTCCATTTTGAACTGTAATGCCCATTTTTCTGCCTTTTTTAGTTTCTATTTGCCTACCTATTTTCAACTATAATACTTATTTTCACGCCTATTTTTAGGTTTTTATGTGCCTATTTTCCTCTGTATTTTCGACTTTTTTAGTGCCTGCTTCTAGTGTCTGCTGTTTTTTAGTGCTGAGCTCTAGTAACGAAGATCAGTATAAACGGTGAAGGGATGTCTTCGTGATAACCACACGAACCCCTTATTCCATGGCCGAGAGGTTGGGTCACCGCTGGTGGGCCAAGGCCCGTAGCGGGCTGTCGAGACAAAGAACAGGAACAGTCATGTGATCAGATGTTGACGCATAAATTTCAATAGAATATATCAGGATAAGTTCCAAATATTTTTATGGAAATTAGAAATTTTGAATTAAGGTCGTAAATCGTCTCCACCAAGGCATTGTATTATATTATTTGAAAATTGTTATGTAGATTGCGAGATCATTTTCAGTAGAGATTTGTATACTCAGAACAAGATTAGACAATATTTACTCGTAACTTAACAATGTTCGAAACCATAATTTACTAATTCTCCACATATTACGTAGTCATTTGAAACGATATTGCATAAATTTATGTTATGCATTTTAGAAACGAGCATGATAATACTTGTAACTTCAAAGTAATGTACCGTATAACCCTAGGTCTTTACCCAGATTATAATGTGTTTTCATATCCAGATTATTTTGCTCGTGATGTTACAAATTATGCGCAAAGTAATCTATTTTATGAAATAAACTCTAAACAGTGCTGTATCTAAACCAATAACTTATATGAATTGTCGCGTTACATCGTCGCATTGGATTGGAGACTGGTAGGTACCGCGGTGGCTGCACAAGGAGTAATAAGTCCCAGCCGGGAGTGATGTCTGTAGGAAAAAAGGCGCAATGGGAAATAAGCCCTCTATTTTAATCAATATAACAGTTCAGAAAAAATGAATAAATTGATTCGAAGAAAGTATATTCACTAATAGATACCGAGTACCAAACTTGATTCTTAGTTTATATTGCACCTGATGACGCTGATTCAGGTTTGTACACTTGCAAGTCTCAAACTGTAGTTTTATATCGCGACAAGAGTATCAAGGTATTTATCAGACTACTGATTTAATATATACTGATGTGTTAAAATGAAGGACTGTCAAGAATAAATGGGTCATTTGGTATATTATGGTTTAAACACAAAATGATATTTTTATAAAAGTGACACTTCAGTATTCGTTTATATCAATATGAGGTATTGAAGTAGGAAATTAAAGAGGATGAAAGATTGGAGAAAGCCAATGAGGTTAGGAAGTGTATGAGAGGCAGAGGATTCGAAGATATCAGATAAAGACCTGTGCAGACCTCTTTTCATTAAAAATATCACATCCGGGTGAGAATACCCAACAATGGTGGAAGGCAACGAATGACAGCCAGTCACGGAAGGATACTTTAAATTTAACAAAATTCCAAGAGAAATATGCAAACCCATTTTCGAATAAATGAAAAAAATGTTAGAGTATTGGTTCTTCTTCCATTAGATATATCCGAAATTAGGTGAAAAAATTGCGAAAATTGTTCTAAAAAATGGGAAGAAGCCATCGCCAAAGATTTAATTTCTAATATTAAATCATAAATTATTAAACAAGTACACCATATTTACACAATTGTCAAATAGTCCATTTTAATGAACGAAAAAAATAATGTCATGAACATCTTATTTGAATATAAATCGGCATACCGTTAAAATTATCAGTATAATTATTTAGACTCGTGTCCCGTAATTATATGAAAGTGAAAAGAAAATCATGTAGACACATGGCTTTTTGGAGAGAGGATTTGGATGTACCAACCGGTTTCCTGACGAAAATTTTGTTTTGAAGAATCTATGCGTCTGTGCTGCCTCCGAGTACTTACAGTTTAGTTCAAATCCATGGTGCTGAACCGAGACACGTATTGCAATTGCGCTGTTTCAGGGCTAGAAGAGAAGGGTAACAATAATTCGGCGCGTCGGCCACGATACCTAGATGAGAGGTCAAATTTTCCTTCTTGAGAGGCGACTCCAAAGAAGAAAACCGTGTCGCCCAAGAAGGGCTCATTCTTGTGCACCCTCACTCTTGTGTTGCTGCCCTCACTCCTGTGCAAATACTCAGAGATGCGTAGCTGTATTTTAACTCGTACTCTACAATGTACATTGGAGAGTCGTCAGTTTTATCATGTATTTTCTTTGCGTGCGAATGATTGATGGGTTAGTGATTCCGGGCGTCAAAAACTAAGGTCATTTGTTACGTACGCGTAGTGCATGTTTTTCCTCGGGAGGTCGGGATGATCTTTCTTCTCTGGATGGTGAGAACTGGCGCCGACCTACCGTCGGCTAGCGGGTTTTCTCTCAACAAGATATCTCCCACCAGCAGACACTGCCCCAGCCGGGAGCAGACACCCTGCAGGCTCCTGACCAGTCTCCGGGATTGTGAGGTAGTGTAGTGCATGTAAGTGTAAGAGTGTGTAAGGAAGAGTTCAGAATAGGACAAGGAAATTTCGCACGTGATTCGTGGCCCGTTTGTTAGGATACGGCTCAAGCATTCGCCTGGTTGTGATCAGAGAAACCACGGGAAACCACAGATCAGAGCAGCCGGCTGCTAGAATACTCCTCCAGACAGCGACTGAACTCGACCAAGCAATCTAGCTAGTGTCGAAAGTCCTATCCTCGGTACTCGAACCCAGGACCTCCCGGTCAGAGGCACAGCAGTGACATCAGTTGATGCCCTGAGCCACCTCTCCCGGTTTCTTTCTATGCGAAATATACTACACTTTTACTCACGATGCATCCGAAAATAAAATATATAATTTCACTCTAGATAAAAAATACTCGATAGTTGTAAGATACTACAAGTTTTCGAAGTGGATCCTTTGGGCAATGAAAATAAAATTATGTTTGCATCGAAAGATGTAATAGAAGTCCAATTTCGGAGTAAAAAGATCCAAATTGCATACTCTCCAGGGTCTCCGTCCCTTTACAATCCCATTTGCGACCCCCAGGGGACCCCGTTGCACTTCTCAGAGAGCCGGCGGCGGTGGAATCGCCTGTGGCGACGGGGGCGACGTCGACGGGGTGGGAGCAGAGGGCAGCAGTTGCGGTCGCGTGCATCGCCGCCGTCCTCGCCCCCTCCCCCGCCTATTTCGCCACCCGTGCTTCCCCCTCCACCATCGCCGCCCTTCCCGCTCCCGGCCCATCGCCCCCGCCGCCCCGCCGCCCCTGCCGCTCCGCCGCCGCAGTCCCGCCGCCGCCGCTCCACCGCCCCCGCCGGCCCCACCGCCCCCGCCGGCCCCACCGCCACCGCCACCACCGCCCTCCCCCCGACACCACCACCACCCTTGCCACTTCCGCCGCTGCCACCTTCGCCTCCGGCGGCGCCACAGCCGCCGCCTCCGCCTCCGCGGCGCCCGGAGACCGCGAGCACGCAACGTAATAGAAAGTTTGGCGCGCTGCGTGCGCGCGCCACCGTGCCACCGCGTGCATCGCCCGCGCCCGCGCTAATGAGGCCGGGCGGGCGAAGACGGCCAAGCGGAGCGGGGCGGGTTCACAGGGGGAGGGAAAGAGGACGAGGGCCGGCCAGCCGCCGACCGCGGTCTCCCTCGCTTCCAGACCCTTACCCCCCCTTAGTACCCAGCAAGCCTCTCTGTCGCCCACACTCTCCCTCTCCCTCTGCCCCTCTCTCTCTTTCTGTCTCCACGACCAAGGTACTGCTGGAGAAGTTAGCCGGGAGACGGTTCGCCTCGGTGGATTTACGATAGACGTCGAATATCTGTAACGAGTTTGGAAATGCGCTCGTTAATGCCCTTAGCATGTTGCGTCGCAAAGTCTTTCAAGAAGTGTATTGGAGGTTCATTAGGGTCTTTATTTCCATACGGAGTTGTCTTGCGGTGTCGCTGTTATTTCTGCAATTATCGCTTTTATTTTCTCTATTATTAGGATGCATGGCTTTCAAAATCTTTGAGTGCATTTAAAGTATTTTACCTTCATATTGTAGTAAAATTAGATACTTTAAAGTAGTTTGTAAGAATCATGTCTCGGTCCTTTCGCTTAAAACTGTTTAGTTAGTGGTTTGCCAATTTAAATTCATCATATATGTAAAAGTAATACCCTATTCCTAGGTATTTGTGTGCAATAAATTAAAATTGATTCTTATTGTTTATTTTACGTAGAGGAGACGGTTGTAACAAGGATAGTGTTGTAATCCCCAATTCATTTTCAAAGTCTGTTGTTGGGTGAATTTGCATGCATGTAAATATAGATTTTGATTTTTACACGGTCAAGCGCGCCTTGTACTGCTATTAGAATCTGGCAATATTTATCAACACAAATTTATTTTCAAGTGTAAAAAAAACATTGCTTCCAGAAAAAATCTTGAATACTTAATATTCTTACTCAGCAAACTAACTGTATCAATAAAATAAATTCATCTGATCGTAACATAATACGTTTAACCGTGTTACTCATAACTGTGATATCATCAAAGGTTATGAATGTAGCACGAGAAATGTATTTTTGAAGCGAAGTCGTCCTCACACACACGGGACAATGCCGCCAAAATCACTTTGAACACCATCCTGAAAATTGAATATCAAGGGATTAGAATCGTCGTCAATTTCTCGTATGACGACCGAATTTAGTTAACTACCTTTCTAAAATGACGTCCATAATTACATAACGCAAATCTGATGCTACCAGTTATGTATGTACCATCAGTTTCAATGCAATATATTTGGAATGCACTTAGCAAAATTGAAATATAAAATAATAAATAAACGTAATCTCATGCATTTTATATGTAAAATAGACAACGAAATTATGTGTATAACACATCACGAAAAAATAAAGAGAATGAATTGTTGGGAACTCCCATGAACAGGACGAATTGGGGGGATTATTCTCTTGGACAGATGAAATATATTGTCCGCAAGGGAATACTATACAGAAGGGTCATTTCAGTCGCTAAGAAAATTTTAGCAGCATTATTATATTACGCCTAAGAAGCATCTACTACAAAAATAAAATTAAATCTTTAGTACTCAAGTAAAAAACTGTTTTACGATACATTGAATTCAGTATTTTAAAAAAACATTCACTTTTTACTTAAAATTCTAGTCAGAATTTAAAAATTTATAAAATGATCGCCTTTCCTTCAATTACCATACACGAAGATTTTAGACTTTAATTTTCAATTATGTTTTTCTGTACATTTAACATATTTTGTATATGAGTCATTCCACTCTCACAAAACATCACTGTTTTTAGCAGCTTGAAACTTTATTATGAGGTATAGACTTGAAAATAGATGGTACGTATTTTCATGTCTCTAATCCCACTTCTTTCAGAAATATTGTCAGTTATTATTATGATTATTATTACTATTATTACTATTATTATTATTATTATTATTATTATTGTTATTACTATTATAATAATTATTATTGGAGAATCCTGTGCGCGCTAATGTTTTATCATTTTTTGCGCATCTACCTTTTCCTTCGGAAAATACAATTAAAACTAAATTCAACGTAGAAAGATGTACTTTCATGTAATGTAAATATAGTGTTTACCATCGTAGATTCTCGATCATGAAGTAGAAATGGGAAATGTAGATCACGGGATTGGATCCGTGTAAATTAAGACATTAAAACACTAATTTGCATGCATTGCGACGTTCCGGATTATTTTTATTCCATTCTGAGGTCTTACTACAAAATACACAGATGGTTTCAACATTTCAAAAACATTGTGGCAAGACTCCAACACAACTCCACTTCGTTACAAGCCTGGCCCTGAGGTGCACGTGTGCGGGATGGATCCTCGCACTGTCACCACTCTATGTGGAGTTGTGCGAAACATCTAAAATTGTATACGCAATATGTGGGCAAGGTGATACGCCCAATTGTTACGTAACTTTTATTTCATCAATTAGATTGTTTTCCTTTGTCAATCACAGGTTTTCTTGCCTAATAATTCTGCTGAAGAAATCTTTTTAGTGTTATTCCTTATTGGCAATAATCGTACCAAAAACTGACTTTTAGAAGCTAAGCAAGAAGTTTCTAGATTATAGTGTCGAACGAAGCATATTTTAATTCCAGTTAATGAAATTATTGTTTGAAGTAAGTTCTGGAGATTTAGTTCCGGCTTATGGTTCTCTTTGTTTTGCCGCACATGTCACAGGAATACTAAATATGAGTAACTGTTCCCAACGTGCCTGGAAAGCTCCAAATGCTATTGCTATCTTATTACATTTTTTTAGAATTCACAGTGCTGTGTGTAACCAAACCCAGTTGCTCTTTTAGGAAACACCTTGGATAATATTCCCTGGAAAACTTCTCCATAAATGCAGCTTCTCATTTAATTCAAAGCTCAAGTGGTTATATTGTATTACATCGTAATATTCGTGTATAGCGATAGGTAGAAAAAAAAGAAAGAAATCAAGAACCTTATTTTCTATGTACCACAACAGAAAAACTCACAACTTTAATGTACAATGAGACCATCACTTTAATGTGAACGAAAAATATGACTTTCATGAAACTAAAGTAAATACAGTGTTTCGTTTGCGCTTCGAAAAATGTCTGGAGTAAACATAGGCATCACTCTCGTGTAAACGTGACTCTCTTAATAAGCAAGAACTTCCTCTCTGCCACGTGAATTATTACACAACAGTTTTTAAATGGAAGCAAAAATAATATAAACGCGAGGTGAGTGTCATGTTCCGTGATGGTCTCATTAGATGGGAACGCATGCAAAACATGAGAGTTCATAAAATATAAAGAATATCTAATTTATAAGCGCTTCGTATTTAATTCAGCAAAGTGGAATGGGAATTTTCTCCCGCTACAAGATAAATTTATATCGACGCAAGTCAGTACGAACGCTGTGCCATATCGATTGAAAGGGGGGGGGGAGTGTACTTTTTTCCCGAAACGCGAGTAGTAGAACGTCTTCGGAAGACTTTTACGTTTAGGTGCCCAACGACGTCATATTAATTCCCTTCCCTGTACACAGCATTCCTTCACGCAATGTAAGAACTTCGCAGCGAGTCGTCGCTTTCAAAGGTATCTCTCTCTCTCACTCTATTGAAGCAGCCTAATTCTTCGACGCAACTTTTCGCTCTTCGACCTTCGACACCCTCTAAGCGGACGCTGTGAGGCGCGTGTTCAGTGTCAAAGAACTCCCTCTTTCCCGCCCGCCCTGCCCTCCTTCCCCGCCGCCATTCGCAGACGCCCTCCTCTCTTCGCTCCCGTGGCCCGCGGCGGCGGTGGCTTGCTTCTGCCGCAACGGTGGATGTCGACCCATTACGAGAAATGGACGTGCTTTGCAACGTTCACTGAATAACTGATATTTAATTTCAGGTGAAATCCGGGCGACCGCAATTGAGGCAATGTAATTTCCTTGTCGACGCTTTTGCTCGACCGCGTGCACAGACACCGCTCGTACAATATGCGGCGGGGGCGGCGGCGATTGCAAATTCGGCTTGACACTTGTTTCGCTGCCACGCAGTCACTCTTAATTGAAGGTAATTTCGTTGGAGTGACTTCAATTGGCGCAGACGCTACACGGAACAAGCGAGCGTCGCTTTTTCACTGCTGCTGCTTTTGTATGATTTTTCAAACAAACTTTTTTGCGTGTTAATTGCCTTTTTTGTGTTTGGCCCTCCACCTCTGTTCGGGGCGGGGTCTGAATCTTTTCGCGACGGTACAACTGACACCGAGAAAAGCATCGGTGAGAATAATAGATGCAACGTACCGGAAATTTTCTTTTAATCTACTTCATCGGCGATCAGTATCAAAGAACTACCAACCAATATATCAGAAGTTACGCTTGGACGCACATTCTTCGTATCCTATGTGTGAAATCTCTTGGAGGGATGCAATTTGTCTCTACAAAGTGTCAATCATTTGGAAATATCTCCTTGCAAAGTTAAAGTTCATTTCATAACTCTTGTAATGATATTGACGAAGTAATTACCAAGACACACTTTTATGATTGTGATCCATCACTCAACCTGTACGAAAAGAAACGCTAACTCTCAAAATAAATGTTTACATCTGGATCGAATTGGAAAATTAATATCTCTGGTTTGCATTGCTTGAATGGAATATTACATTTAAAGGAGATAATGAAATTATTGGTAATAACTTATGCACAATGTAAAATAAATATCATTTACATGAAAAATAATTGTTTTTTGTCTTTTTCGACTGACGTAAATAAATGGATGATTTAAATTTCAACCATAATCTTTGATAATTTTGATTGAGTCTATGAATTAAAGTATATGAAAAATATAATTCTTAATTGCTTTTTAATGAATGGATAATGAAATGGCCAAACCCCGGAATAAGAAATTATCGTAAGAGCCGGAGTGGCTGTTTTGGGCCGAGGAGCCTTCACCCGAAGCAGCTGCTTCTGCCGCCGCCCCCGCTTCTGCTGTGGCGGCGTCGGCAGCGGCGTCGGCGGCGCGGGGGCGCAGGGCCTGACTTGTCTTCTAATCTTCTCGGGCTCGGTGGTGTGCGGGGCGGCGGCGGCGGCGGCGGCGGTGGGGGCGGGGCGGGGGCGCGGGCCGAGAGGGGGGCACGGCCTGGCGCGGCGGGGGGCTGTACCCGGCGCAGCCTGAGGACGCGGCCGGATCTGATCGATAGGAGCGCGTCCCCGCCTCTGCCCAACCCCGACCCCGGCCGCCTCCTTCCCCGCCCGCCCGCCGGCCAGGACTTCCTTCGCGCGGTGCAATTAACAGCAAGGCTGCCGAGAGACCGCAGCTCCCTCGGCGCAGCCGCGTTCGCGCCCTCCGCCGCCGCTGCCGCCGCCGCCGCCGCCGCCGCCGCCGCCGCCGCCGTTCTCGTCTCGCGCGCGAGGACGCAGGTGGCTTCTACCCCTCCCCCCGCGCAACCTCGCCCAGAGAATCTGCGTGGAGCCTTCCGTCTCCAGAGGAGGCAGGCTGTCTGGGGCGGCTCTTCCGTGTGCGTCATCACTGCCTGCTGTCATTTGCGCAGCATCAGCATCTTCATAGTCTGTCACTTCCTTTTAGAGCAAAGGCTTCTAGGTCGTTTGCACTGCTTCTGGGGAGGAGCTGCTCTTGGGGCTTCTGCTCCTTGGGAGTAAACTTCAAATCCATCAATGGCTTCGTCGGTGAAGTCTCCGGCATCACCCTTCATGCTGTCATCACCGCGAACATGCATATTCCCATCGACAGACAGACCACAGCACTGCGTCTCCCGGACTTAACTACCCTCATCGCCGTTTCCACCACCGTCATCAGCATTTCTGCCGTCAGCGCCACCTCTTGTATCGGTCGATCCCGGGCAGCAGGTGGCAGTGAGATGCACAACACACCCTGAGTGAAGTCTTCACATTTCCGCCTGCGGCTGCGGTGTCGGCGCCGCCTCCGCCCCCCGCCCCCTCCGCGGCCTGCTCGCGCCAATGGACACCCGCGCCGCTGCGCCGGACGCGCGGCCCCGCCGCTAATTGTAGAATTCCTCTGACGGCCACCCTGGTATTGGCATCTGGCTTGGCGCGCCATCGCCTTTAATTACGAGACGGGCTAATTAGTTTTTCATTAGGCCGGATGGCGGCCGGGGGGGCGGAGGGACGCCGTAGTAGGCCGCTGGCTCGCCCGCCGCACATCCTCTCGACGAAGAGGACGCGGGGGCAGCATGGGTGGTGGAGACGGCGCGCCGGCCGGCTCTGCGCCCTTGGCAAGTGGGTCGCCCGCGGCGCGCGTGATGTGGGCGCTGACAGCCGGAGGACAGGAGGGTCTAGGAATTTGATGTCGGTGTTTTCAGAACATTGATGCTTTGCAAGGAAATCGATATTTAATATTGATTTATTGAAGCCCCCGGTATGGATTGAGGTTATTTATATCGATGCAAAGGCGTGTGCAGCCTTAAACGAACAGGCGAGGGAAACTTTTAATTTACATATCACATTTTACTTGTAAATACATGAAACGTATTACAGGGAGAAATAAATTATAACTTTAATATTACTCCTGTGAATAAATATAATTGATTTTATGGTGAACCATTTGTATGGTTTCCTAACGGCTTGAAGAGAATCTCCTGCAAATGTAGTATAAAAAGTTATCAAATTTTCAGGTTAAAGAAGGGAGAAATCAGGAATTGAACATAATAAGTAGTAAGTAAAATGTTATTTCATAAAGGTGCGGGGCCTCTTTCAAAATTTTTAGAGGCGGCATGGCGCCCTGGCGCGCCAGGCCCACCCCCTGCCCTTCCCATATGCGCATGTCTATGCACCGACGCTTTGTGCTCCATGTTTAACGATGTAGATGTGTTATTATGGAACGAGTATTATAAAAAGAAAAAAGTAGTGTTAATTTTTACATTTTAGTTAATTGAACGTTCTTTCACGCCAAAGTAAAACGAAAGGTAAAAAGAACGTTAGTCGAGTTTTCGCCCATAAATGTATAATATGTAAATATTATAATAATTGTATAAATATAAATATTATTTTTTGTAAAATTCAATCTGATAATTGTGTTTATTATTGTATTATGATAGGTTTTGTAAATTTTATTTACAAATGAATAAACCCGACCACTCTCATATTAAAATCCCCGCCGCGCGCCTCCGCGAACGTAAATGATTGTTAATAAACCAATTTTCATATCATAGATGTAAAAAAAAACTGAAGGCTTTGGTGCGATGTATTATCGACAATAATGTAATTTTCAACACTGATATCTTGAAACGTCGATGTTTTAATTTTGCACACCGACGTTGGCGATCTCTCAATGCCGCCGCGGACTTGGTGCCGGGGGGCACTGCGGCTGACGCGGGGCCGCTGCACCGAAGAGGAAAGCTACGTGCTCGCGGAGGCGCGGAAGATGATGCAGTGACCGGGGCTGGCGATCCGCAAGGGAGGCGATATCTGAAGGAGGTGGATCAATGCTCACTCGACATGGGGGACGCGGAAGGATGGGGAGGGATGGGGAGGAATGAAGCGATGCCGGTGGTCATCGGAGGTCGCTTTTCTTTTATACATTGCTTCTTCCTGTATGTGCCATTATGTTGAAGCTGGTTTTTGTATATTTTTATGTAACATTAAGTTTATTTAAGAATACATTTGAGAAAATTGCGCCCTCGTAAGTTTTTAGATTGTAATATGAGCTACGGTAATCGTAAGACAAAAGTGTATTTTGCTTCCATCATGGCTGAGAATTCACAAAAAATGAATAGGTCTACTGTAAAATATACTATTCTTAATTTCGTGCTATTTGATTGGTTACGCGCATGCGTTTGGGAAATGGATATGCTATTGGTTTCGCCTAATAACTTTTTTCTTAATCATCTTTCAACAAGCCTTCGAATTTCTCATGGCCACTCTGGTCCCTTTCTATGCTCAAAGACCCGGTTTCGATTCCTGTTCGGGGGCAAGGAGCAAGACAAATCTGAATCTCTCGCAGAAATGTCGCAGTCTCTGTGTCTTGAGCAATAGAAAACTGTTGAGGGCGTGGGTGGTGCTGAGTAATGGCAGTTGTGCTGCGGCAGGTGTTACTCATAGGAACGGTAGGTGCTTTGGCAGTTTATGGTTGGATGAGAAAAGCACTAGCGAATTACATCACTTCCTCCAAATTTCAAAATACGTCTAAATAGTATCACTCTTTGGTTGTGTCTTGATAGCGGTCTTCCTTGGGAATGATGAGTGTTCAGAGAGAAATCTTCTGCGGTAATTCAAAAATTTTCAAAAACATGTTCGAGACACGTCTCATTTAGAGCACAATATATAAAAGAGTTTGTTCCTTCCTTGAGTTTCATCAGCCGTTGATTTATGTTCAGTTGTGTTTCGTAGCACCGTAATACGTCCATAATCTTACTTGTCCAAAAAGCCTTAGACTTGACATAAATGAAATACAGCAGTGGTCCATGCAATACCGTTGCTGACGAAATTTCTATTATTATTTCAGATATTAATAGAAACACCATATCGATGAAGTCAGCGTATGGCATGCTCGTATTTTTATTCTCCTCGTACGTTTGCAGTTAGTCCATTGCGTACAATTTTTCCAAACTTGTTTGAAATTTGGAATGACCTTATCACGAAGTCTTTCCAACTTTGCAACTGTTATTTTATCAAGAATATTCACTTTAACACGAAGCGTGACAGTTGATGACTCTTTAAAATACTGACCGTTATAAATTTTCTTGGTGACTATAATTGTATGGATTCAGTTTTTTGCACACTAACTAATGTTGCGTAGTTTGTTATTAAATTAAGATGCGTTTTCAGGGATAGATTCCCTTCCATAACTAAATATTTTAATGTTCATGGTGCCGAGTCACGTTTCACATTATATGTCCAATAATTGTCACTAATATTTTTCATACATTTTATTTCATAGTTTCGAAATGGAAGAATCATATATATAGTTGCCTCATGCTGCTTGCCAATTTTGTACTATTACCAGTATATATATTTATCCATGGTTTTAAATAACACGCAAGTTAATATTTAGGTTTCTGTTGTTAATGTGTTCATGTTGTGAGGAGACCGCAAAATATTTTTCATTTCCAGTAGAGCTCACGTGCGTTTAGTGAATTCCTTCCAACGATATTTGCACACCTTTACATATTTTGATGATTTCTCTGTAACAGGATATGCCCATTTATCTATACCTACATTTATCTATATCTACCGTTAGACCCCCTGAGTGATACTTCATATATTGCTGTCCTTGATCAATGGGTAACGCTTTAATTTGTTGATCTTTGTTGCCGGCAGACTCCTTTAGTTGCTGAATATCCTGCCTCTATTGAATAACGTGCTGAAGCTTTACTACAACGGTAGTCTCAATCTCTCTCAAGGGACCTTAACTCATTTTAGTACAAGCGAAAGTGTAATTGACAGAAGACTTTCGGCAAATCAGCAGGCACAATACGAACGTTCTCACAGGGGGCGGTAGCTCAGTGCAGCGCCTCTGTCCGGGAACTGATGTCACTGCAGCGCCTCTGTCCGGGAGGTCCTAGGTTCGAGTCCTGACGGCGGCAGGATTTTGGACACTAGCTTTCCAGCTAGGTCGAATTCAGTCGCTGTCTGGAGGAGAATTCTAGCGGCCGGCTGCTCTGATCAGTAGTTTTCTGTGGTTTCTCCGATCACCACCAGGCGAATGCCGGAGCAGTGCCCTATCAAACGGGCCACGGACTGCGCGCAATCTGTCCTTCCCATTCCTTGTCCTATCCTATCTCCTTACACACACACACACACACACACACACTTATACTAACATGCACTACACTACCACATATCCCGGGAGACCGGTCGGGAGCTTAGAGCTTGTCCCGGCTGGGGCGGTGCCCCGCTAGTGGGATAGTCCTGGTTAGAAGGAAACCCCACTAGCCGACGGTAGGTCGGCGCCGGATCTCGCCATCATGCGGGGGAAGATCACCGTCATCTCCCGCGAAAAAGCATGCACTACACTAACGGGACTAATGACCAGAGCAGTTGACGCGCCCGGAAACACGAAAAAATCAATCAAATAAAAACGAACGTTCTCCAAACTTTACTTAAGGAAATATTACATGATTGCAATAAATAATCCTCATACGCATCCCATCTCTGGTACTTGAACTATGAATCACGGTGCTTCATAAGCGACCACAGCTTAGGGAGGATTAATTCCTATCTCCGTTCAGAGACAGGATCATGGATATTGCCGCTGTGGTCGGAACCTGCTGTAATGTACTGAGGACGGTCTAAGGTAGAATATGCATAGAGGGCATATTCAAGAGAGTGGTCAACCGGTGCCTAGCTCAACATGCGTAGGTATAAAAAAGCGCTTCACAATTTATCATATGATTTGGTAGGACGTACGATACACATAGATAGAGATAGAGAGAGATCAATATAATTGTCACATTCGCTATATGAAAATCGTCGGTAAATGTGAATCATGATATCTCAACGAAATTCTATCTCCGATCCAGCATTGATGGGCGTAGCTGCATCCCAGGTGACTGGCCAAAATATAAGAAAACAGCGGGCGAAAAAGCGAGCGAGCTGAAGGCTGCTAGGAAACCATTCCCGTGAAGCGTGCTTGGACGGACAGAGGTGCGATATCCGCGGAGACAGGCCGAAGCCGGCCGGGCTGGGATAAGGAGCGCGTGGGCGTTCTCAAGCCGGGCGATCGAGGTCGGGCGAGGGGGCGGGGCGATGAGCGCCGGCCGAAAGCGAACGGATGCAGGAGGCGGGAGGGAGTGGACGAGGGCGCGGCCGGGGGATCGAGATGGGCTGGATCGGCCCAGGCGCCGTTGCACGCCTCGCCGACGCCGCTTCGGGGATGATACGCTCGACGTCTGCTGCGCGCCGGCGGGGGAGGTGGCAGCGACGCGGGCTGCAGAAGGGGGCGGGGCGCTCAACTGCGCTACTCCGCCGTTACCTCTCCCCCGCGCCACCGTCCCTATCCACCCCGTCCCGCCATCGGCGGCGCCGCTCCCGCCCTCCCCGGATCAACAGGTTGGCCTGCGCGCGGGGGCGCGGCTCAGCGGGGGGGGGCCGTCGGACGACGAAGTCCGCCCCCGCGGGGGCCGCTCCGCTGCTGCCACCCCCCGGCCCCGCCCCCGTGGTCCCGCGCCCTCGCGCAGTTGCTCGCCTGCCCTGCGCCGCGCCGCGCAAAGCCGCGCCGAGCTCAGCCACTGCGCCTCCGCCCGCCGACCCTCGCGCGTGCGCTCCCCCGAGAGACCCGCGCCGCCGCCGCCGCCGCCGCCGTGGGCGGGGGCGTTGGCGGAGGCGCGCGCACAGGCACCGCCGGCGGAACACGTAGCAGCGATGATGAAAACGGCGAGCCAGCCGAAACATCGGCCCTTACGGGGAGATGAGGATGGCGTCGTGACGAAGGAGGGGAACGCTGCAGGTGCTCACGTCGCAGTACACTCTAATAATGAAAAAACTGCCGTAGAGAGTGGAAGCTGCTTTGGGGTGTTAAATAATGGGGCGATCTGGATCATGAGCGTGAATGTGTGAAAATCCGATTTGTACGCGATATATTACCAATTAACGTTATAGAACATAAAGGTAATCATTTGCGAGTCAATGTAACACTATGAAAGTATAATGAACAGGAACATAAACGTAGCACAAACGAGAGTTTGAAGAGGGCGAGAAAGACAAAGGAAGATAGGAGATGAGAGAATGACAATTCACAATTGAGACCCCCTTGAGGCGATAAAAGGAATCACTGGGATATAGTTCAAGTCAAGTTTATCACAATATGTAGGGATATCGTATAGACCTGTAGGAATGAATTTTACTCTGCCACTGCACCTTTTTCCCATTTCCGTGGCACAACATAGGTTCATGAATTTTATAAATTGTATCTCCCACATCCGTGTAACCTAATATTTCCATATGCATCGCATATAATGTGTGAGTTATAATTAATGGACGACTGATACGATTGACATTTATGATCACAAAGATGATAATAATCATGGAATCACTGAAAGAACACGAAGCCGTCTACCTTGTTAACAGCAAAATCCGCACCGAGTAGATTTAAATTCCGGTACCGCCAGGTGAAAGCCGGGACGCTGGTATAACAGGAAGCCTGGCACTGGGAGTAGCGCCGAGGCCTCGAGTGCCGAGGCGTGGGAGGCGAGCGCGCGGGGCGTCCCGCGAGCCCTGTTGCCGGCGCTCGCGGGGTTGGGTTGGCGCGCGTTGCGGACATCCCGCCCCGGGCGAGCGCCCGCGGCGAGCATCGGCAGTGCATTTGTCGCGGGGCTTGTCACCACGCTTTGCGGGGCACCACTCCGCTTTCGCCCCGCCCTCGATCGGCGATTGAGGCTCGCGGCGCGCCGCCTCCGCCACTGCCACCGCCGCCGGCACCACCCGCGGCGAACCGCGCATTTGCGCGGCAGCGAGCCGCCTTTAAACGGCACTTTGTTCGCCTCCTTTTACACTTCTGTCTCCGTCTGTTCCTGGGAATCCGAACATCCGCCGAGGGGGTTTTTGAAGAAGTGCGAATGAAGAATGGGGTCGGTAACGGCCCGCGTGCGCCCAAGCACCGCGACTCCCTCCGGCACCGGCGGAGGCGGCGGGTGGGGGCGGGGCGGGGCGGGGTTGAGGAGCGGCGCTTTGCGTGAGGTCGGCCCCCGCCTCTCGCCGCCGGCGCCTCTGGTTCCCCCTCAACCTCATTCCGCGCCCAGCCATGAGGGAGCAGCGGCGCAGCACTGCGGGGAATGCCATCCAGTGGAGGGAGCCAAGGCACAGCCTCTTTCTCTACCACTACGTAGGCGTCATCACGTCATGCCTTTGCTGCTTCTAGTTTCGTTCTAATATTTTTCATAGTATTGCAGTGTATTATTTTCACAATATTGCCATTTGCTTGCACAATGCATTCTCATCTGTGTGTGGCGTGGCGTTCTCTCCTATACTAGTTTGTTACATGTTGACATTACGTCACGGCCGTCTTGATTGCGTCTAAAATGCTTTATCTAACAGGTCTTATCATTAACAGGTCGGTAGAGAAAATTAACCGAAGTTGTCGCCGTTTCTCAATTTTCCTTCACGTCGAATATGGTCCTTGTAACCACACCGCCAACATTTGTAACAAGCTAATCGGTACGTGTTCGCAGAGTTCATTTCGAACTTTCACAATACCCTTTGGAATAGCCGCAACCTCTGGCCTCGCCTGCTCACAAAGGAACCTCAATTGCCTTCGTGGTCATTTTGGTTCGCCTTCAGTGCGGCCAGTGTCGAACGCATCTCCACAGCGTGCCCAGCTGCGATAGCCTTTTCCAGCATCACCTTGTTCACCCGTTTTCGATCCTGGCCATGATTCGCTTCGTTCGGTCGCCTTCCTCCTTTTCTTCCCCATCTTCACCATCAGCCCTTCGCAACCTTCTCGTCCACCACCGCCGCCGCTGCCGTTCGCTATTCCCTGCGGCCATCGCGGTCGCCTCCAGCGTCGCCTGCTGCCTCGTCTCGGCCCAACCTGCCCTGCCCCGCCCCTCCCCGCTTCACCGCGCCGCGCCGTCGCCTGAGTCTCCGCAGCCAGCGCCCAACGATCGGCTGTGCGGCGCCGCGTCCGCGCCAGCTGCGCCCGATGGCGGCGGCGGCGGCGCGCCCCGAGAGTACTTTGATTGATATTGGGTCGGTTCCAACTCACAAGGAACTGGCTAGAGAGAGCCGAAGAATGGCCCGATGGAGCGGCGTTGCCAGGGAGCGGGCGGCCGCCAATTGCGAGACGTCGCGCCTCCACCGTCACCGCCGCCTCGCAGGGTCGGGGTGGGGGCGTGGCGGGGCGGGGGTGCGGCCGAGGCCGGGGTCGGGGCGAGGGCAAGGGCGACGAGGCAACGGCCGGTGCCTGAGCCGGATTGCCACGCCGGATCGCACGCTAGGTGCGGAAGCGGGGCGGAGGGTCCGGAAGAAGACCCGGGATTGCTTCGCGGCGCCCCGCAGCTGCCAAGACGAGATATTCATATCCGCCGGAGGTTGTTCTGACGCGCCGGCCTGATCGCTCGGCGGCAGCGGCGAGCTCTGCGGCTTCTGCCGCCGCCACCAACCCCTCCTCTCGTCTGCGTAGCCACCGTCCCCGCTGCCGGGTCGCAGCTGGGGTTTGCAGTTTCTCGGCCGACCAGCGCCTGCAATGACGCCAGTGGCAGCGTCTGTTGTGGCGAAATAGAAGAGGTGGACGTGACGGTTGGCTGTGACGTATCTGCCCCGAATTCTCTTCAATAAGCGCGATAGCGGAAGCGATGTTCGTGTTTCAGAGACAGGGGAAAGTATATTCAAGGTGATGAAGACGTGTATTAGGAATCGGTCAGGTAAGATTGACATGAAAAATAAGGCAAGGGAGCAGAGGTTTGGAAGTCTTTCGAGAAATATACAGAAATTATACAGACGAGGAGAGTTGCGGTTGATATGCGGCACAACGATCATACGACTTTCAACTGTTTCCTATTCGATGCCCTGAAACCGTGGAAGGGAGACTAATCTCTTTCCTCTACACTGAGACATACCTTGGTGCATGGAAGTAACGTCACTAGTTCGCAAAAGCCCCGTTTCACGCGGGCGAAGGGCGCATGCTGGTGTGTACAGTGTGACAGTAGACAGTTTTGAATGGACTATAACACTAGCAGAACTGAAAAAATATCAATTTTAAGTTATCTTGAGTTATTTTGAGTTGAGAGTAATATTAATATCGTCAGTTAATTATGTTTTTACGAATTGATAGAATACAGGCTATCGGAACTTTCCACTAGTCACAAAATATATTTTGATCCTTTCTTGTTATACAAGGTAATGTTCATTGACTGAAGTGTCCGTGCGTGAAAGAATATCAATTGCTTGTATAATTTCCCCAAGTGCATACATTTAAATATTCATAGCTTTCGTTCTTGGAAAAATTTGTACATAACCTCAAAAATTGGTCCGGCATACTGGGTTGCACTGCTGAAGATCCCAGTGAATGTTATGTCGCTTGAGTTCGGTCTTGTTCCGTGTAATCTGAATGGAACCTGAGCTTCTTTACGCTAGTGCATCCTTCAGGCAAGATGAAATACGATACCTTCCCCGAGTTCGTGCAAGTGCAGCGAATGTAAAAGTAGATTGTTAAGATATCCTACTTAAGAAATGACTTACATGATTGTTTTATATGTTGAATTATGCTGTTAATTCACATTATTCTTTGGGTACTGAAAGGTTAAAAAACTCTTAAACGATACTTGGAAGTGTGATTTTGTGTAATTTACAGATACAGTTGGAGGAAAACATTTCGATAACATTAACATATTCCTACCGTAACCGCAGCATCTCCAGTTATATTACGCTAGTTTATAACCATTTTGTCATCAACTTGCCAATGGAGCACTTACCTCAGATAGTGCCTGGAGGGCAGTATTAAACTCTAAGCCGCCTCGAACATGACATAGGCATTATTTCTTGTATGGTGTCAGATATGCACTTCAGCATGGGGTCTCTTGAATGCCGCTTTATGAATGTTTAATATCGACTACATAACTTTAACTCCCTTTGCTATGAATGAAACCTAATTATTTTATTTCTGTGTGTATTAGGTGTAACCCGTCAAAAATCACTGATCGAAATTAAATTTTCACAAAAAAATTCACAAAAAAATTTCACAAAATTTTCACAAATTTTCAATAAATAAAAAATAACTTCTATATTGGATTAAATCCCCAATACTCGCGCTTTTTTTACGGGAGTACTGGCATATTAAATGTGATCTTACTGCCGTTTATGTTGTATACATTATTTTATTACACTTCAAATCCTTGTCATGGTATTCCGACAAAATTTTCATTGAAATCTATCACGTATTGATATGGAACTTTATATTAAGAGGACTTGCTGACTCAACATTTTTGTTTATAATAACACACAATGTGAAAAGAATTAAAATCTCTCATCAGTACACAATTATAATTAGGGGCGGATTATAATGAAATGTCATTTTTTTCTTTTCACTTTAGAACAATGCCCTGTAGTATAGAAATTAATTTTATGTTATGACAAAGGGAATTCACCCATTTTTGTAATTTTTTGCATTTTTTGTCGATTTCGACCAGTCATTATTTATTTTTTCTCTCATTTTTAATGCATTTTCACTGATTTCGTCGACTAAAATATCATTTTAATGGTACTTCATTCAAATAATATTTACGAGATGCAACAAATGTTCTCCACAGAATTCCTGATCAATTTCTTCGCTCAGAAATTGTAATGTCAGTCGTGTGGGTATGCATTGTGAGGTTTCTGTGACTCCTATTAGCGCCATTGTCGGTTCTGCAGATTTCGGGATAATTAAAGACAGCGATTTCCAGGTAAAGAACAGTCCAAACCAAAAGTTTGAAAGCTGAGTTCACTTGAAAGAATAGAAGAAGCCTCGATTACATCAGTAACGTATTCAACAGCTTGTGTTGTTCATCCGAACTGATTTTGATAAAAAAAAAACGTCATTTTTCTTTGCATTTGGAGCATTTTTTAAAACATTTTAACAGTATTTTATTGATCATCTTTGGCAATGTTTAGATCATCAAAATCCGCCTTCGAATTATAATTAAATATAATTAAAAATCGAAAGGAAGAAAACGGATTACTCGAGAAAGAATTATCAACAGCCGATAGGACAAGTGTGAAAATATAATGTGTTTGCTGGCGTGTAAGAAAATGTGTCTGATTGTTTGTTTTCTCAGAACTGATAAAAAATACGAACGGATGCAGAGCTCGTCTACTATTGAAGAACGCATTGTCACGGCGTTATCGTGTGTTCAAAAATGAAATAAATGCTGAAATAAATACAGAATTGTTAAGTTTTTTCTAACAACACAAGCAACAGCAGATTACCAAACCTACGTTTCACAAACTAGATTTTTTCAGAACATGAAAAACTGATTTTTCTGAAATTATTCTTCGGTTAACGATAAAAGAGAATGTGTGCACTCAGAATACTGAAATCAGAGTACAGGCGTCTCAATATAAATGTTAGAAACTTCAAGGCGTGCAGAGGTGTCAAAAATGATTATTTTTTGCCAATTAACATTAATATGAAATTTTATGCAACGGAATTACATATTTTAAATTTGCCACTGATTGGTATGCATTTTATTATTCATAGGTGTTCCGCAGGTCATATTAGGACTCAGTGAAGGATATTTCATGTACTTTTTGAACACGTGCTCACAGGGTTATTTAACATTCAGGGGCAAATATCACATGTGGAACTCAGTTTTATGAAATTTCTCACTACATGGTCATTGGAAAGAAATGATCATTTTCGATTCCGTGCTCGCCGTAGAAGTTTGCAACGTTTATACGGAGACTTCTTGTAGTGATGTCATTTATAAGAGCGTAAATAGGAACACTTAGTGTATTTTTCCCCACTCTTCATACAAAATCAAGAGAGTCGGCAAAGCAGATTCAAAATAAATGTGGAAAGTCTACCTGGTATTGCTGTATTTTCAAATTCTAATGTGTTTCCAACTAACCATCCCATAACTTTCCGCTCATTCCTACTACCTAATTGCTCACCGTAAAAAATACCAAAAGTACCACTAAAGGTCTGTCTAATTGCACCAATAACCCATTTGATTTCACAGCGACCTGAAAGTTTTTTTAATTCTTTATTGTTTATGGGAATGTTTTATCCGAAAATCCTTTTTTGGAAGTATATCCCTAAACCATAAGTAATAATGCGCAAAAAAGGAAAAAACTTTCTATCTTGTTTTAATTACTCAAACATTACAGTACAAATGCGGGGAAGCAGGGAACTGTGTTATAGATTTTACTACCACTACACAATACTGATTACGAAATACATAAACATCACAACATAGTATTATGCGAGTCGAAATGAAAATGTATAATCCACCGTCATTTTTGAAGGTTGTTTATAATCAGATTCGTTTGAGCCGAATAATTTAAGTTAGTTACACATTCTTTTCTTCCACGACCTACTTTTATCGATGTGTAATAATAAACTAGGTAACATTCTCAGCCATATTATATTGATTATAATTTTTTTGTATTAAAATTTGACAATTTTCGCTACTTTCATTTCGTTGGTGATGTTTGAAAATTTTTCTAGCTGACAGTATGTTTTTTTCGAAAGATCGACTTTTAGTTATATTATATATTATGTGTAATATTCTATAGCATTCAGTGAATTTTTAGTAGTACTTTCCGAAAAAACTGCAGAGAGCTACTTTTTTAATAGTATTCTTATCCTACCATTCTTGAACAAAACATGTTACTATTATTTTAGTTATTTTAAAGTAAAAACAAAAATGAAAAAATTAGAAAATTATGTTTTCGCAACGTGAGATATTTACGTAAATTTAACACTTTCACATTTTGTATATTTAAGATATTTGTAATGTTTTATGCAATATAATGTTCTGTAATATGTACTGTAAATAATAATATGTACTTGGCATGTCAGCCCGCGCACGGGCCATGGCCTACCAGCAGCGTCCTGGCCTCGCGACCATGGGTTAAGGGTGTACGTGTGGATAGCACGAAGTCGTCCCCACGCAGTATTCTTGTCCAACAGGGAATTGAATCCGGGTCGCGTCATGGAAAGCGAGCACGCTGACCAATGAGCTAAACCGCTAAATAATATGTAATATGTTAGAATTTTATATAATTAAGATTTTTGCCACGAAATCAGTATTTTGCCAACGACAAAAAAGTTGAGAGGATTTGAAATGCATGCCATTGCATCGTTGGATAAATAACACAAAGTACTACTCAAATTCATATATTTTCTCTTGTAATAAAGAATCATCTTTTCAACACAAAAATAGTAGCAAATATCTGCGTGTACATTTTGAAATGTGCATTTTCCGTGCGTTTTCATAAAGCTGTACTCAGAAACCATTCAACCGTCAATATTTTGTAATTCTTTGCAGGATGTCACAGAATATGTTTGAAATGAATAAAACTTCAAATGTACCTTCCATATTTTCCAGGAAAACATTGTTCATCCACGTCATGCACTGTAGTTATATTATTGAACTCGACAAGCTTGATGTTCAAATGGGTAAACATTGTGTCTGCTGGGAAAAGTACGTATCCATACGCAGGAGAGGAAAAATGATAATTTAGTAATGTATTTTCTAACATAAATCGTAGCCTGGTAAAACTTTGAATAACGAAAACTCATGCTTCAATATAAATTATTTATATGTAGGATTGTGTTTTTAAACTGTTGTTCACTCTATTTGTTATTTTACTATCACACTAAAGGAATGGAGATTATATTATCTTACTTGAAATAAACGTACTATTATGTACTAAAATTTGGCATTCATTTATTTAGTATCGCTATTTTATTACGTTTATTAGAAAATTAAATTGTATTATAAATTTTGGGAGTTTAAAATGTGTTTTTAGATCTGACTAGTGGATTCGGAAATGCTTCGTAATTGCAATGTATTACACTTCACACGCCGCTGGTCACGTGATTGTGAAATACGTTCTGAACTACGCTCTGAGAATTTAATAGATGAAAGACTTTCTCGCGAGTATGGGTTTGTTCCATGTATTGGTTTGGGTATGATTGTCAAGTATCCTATTGATAAAAACTTCTCTGTCAAGTTTGGGCATGCATTCGTTATGACACTGTCTTGGAGAAATTCGATTTACTTGTCCGAGATAACGTTCAAGTTACAACTCCAGCCGATATTATAGAATGGCTGGGGCAGAATACACAGGGAAGATGCGCTGAATTCTTGAGAGTACGGGCACATTGCGGAGAGCTTCCGTTCAGGGGCGCTTGAGTCTTAAACGCATAAATCATCATCAACAATGCCCCCATTTTGCGTCTGTGCGACAGACTTAAGCACATTCTCGTTGTATGCCTATATCCTTTGTGCAAGTGCAACGTATTGACGTTGACAAAATTTTATCTCAATCAGATGAACGGTTAGGCAGCACATGAAATATGAAAAACAAACCTTGATTTTTGTGTATTAGATATGGTTCTGTAGATTATTTCATGAAATTTTTAATATTTTAAGAAACACTTTAACATTTCTAATTTATTTAGGTTCTTTTAAATACAGATGTATAAAAAGGGCCCTATTATTTCCTCAAGGACACATTGCCAACAATACTGTAGGAGTGAAATATTTTACAACTTTAAAAGCATTTATTTCATCGTGATTTATTAAAAGTATACGTTTCATTCGTTTATTAATTTCTGACATGGCACATCGACCTTTACCGAGACATTTTCTATGTGTAGTATACCACACATGCATATACGTCTCGTCAAAGTAGGGCGCGCCTAGCTTAATACCCCTAAACATCATTCTCTCTACTGCACACGGGCCGTATTACAACGATGTCACAGCAGATCTCGCGATGCAGCAGGGGAAAAAAAGGAGAACTCTGGTGTATCACTGCACGTATGTGCAGCAAGGCTTGAATGCCACGACGTGCGCACTCGGCAAAAACGAAGGGTGGCGCCCCAGCCGAATCAGGTATTCATATCTGACAGAAGTTGCTCCGGCACGCTATCCGCTTGTGTGCGCTGGGGCGAAGGGCGAGCGGCGGGAGCGTGGCCGCCGCCACCCCCACCCCCGCCTCCACCGCCACCCTCGCCCTCCATTTTCCACTGCCAGGAACTCGAGGATGGAACCTGCATAGTTCCGCAGCGGGGTGAACGTCTGAAAAAAAAAGTGAGATTTCCGGCCGCTCCGGGAACGGGATATTCATATCTGTCACACGAAGGTAGATTGTTTGAGTCGTTGGGATGACTGCGCCTTTAAAGTGGATAAAGTTTGGGAGATATGAGGTTCTGGGGCGTCCCCGACTGGCGTGATTAGGGGGTTCAGTTGCGTTTTCTCTCACAGTGATGGCGTGTTTTCGTGAATGCGTCAATTTGTTACACTTACTTTTATGTGCATTCAAAATGATGAATGTGAAAGATTGTCGCATCACTTCAAAGTTTTTGCTTGAGTTTAACTCCGCTTTAAAACATCGAAGAGCGAACTTCGCGAAATACATTTAGTTCAAGGCTGTTCCCAAGAAATTGATTTGTGAATGTATTCTACAACTATTATTCTATCGTTTGCAAAATTTACCAAAGTAATGTTTCATGGGATTCAAATACGTTGGTAAACGGACTATGCTCGTCATTAAGTGGCCAACTCAAAATCATGTTGAAACACATTAATTAGTTTCATACAACAGTCTACAGAATTAAAGGAAAGTCTGATAGAATTAGCCCTCAGAGATCACACGGGAATCCGGAATGTCCGCATTGCAAAAGCACCATCCGCAGAGCACGCATGAAGTGCTCGAGAGATATAATTGGTTCGGGATGCCAAAGGGCAGGAGGACTGGCACGCGGGAGTGGCCGCGTATGCGCCAGGAGTGCGCCAGGTCCTCAGGCACTTGCAAGTGGGCTTCAGAGAGCGGCTGACAGACGGCGCACAAGCGGGCGCCCGTCAAGCGCCACGGCGCCTCGCGAGGCAGCGGGCCCCACCGACTCCCCGCCCCCGCCCCCGCCGACGACTCCGACCCCGGCCCCGCCCCCGCCCCGCCTCCACCGTCCGCAACCTGCAGTATGCCGAGTGTCGCGGGGGCGTTACGAGGACGACGCGGGAACGCGGTGCTTTGCTCCGCACCGCGCGACGCCGCCCCCGCCCCCGCAGCCCCGATTGTCTACAGAATCCGGTTTGCTTTGTCCGTGCGCGGCCGGAGTGCGTGGATTGCTACGTTGGCGGCGGCCGGTTTGGGCGTGGAGGAGCGCGATGGGACGCGGACCTGGCGCGGGGGGGGGGAGGAGGGGAAGGGAGCGGAGGAAGGGGCGGAGTGGTGCGCCGCCGGGGAAGCAACGCCGCCTGAGGATAACACACGGCAGAGGTAAACCCCCGCACGCGCGTACTGCGGCTGGCGAGCGCGCCCACACGAAGGGGAAGGGAGAAGGGGGCGTGGGCTGGAGAGAGGGGTGGGTCGGACACAACGCGCCACGGCAGTCGCGCCGCGCCGCAGCGAAATGGCTGGCGGGGGAGAGCGCAGGGGCGGGGGCAGGTTCGTTGCGGGCCGCACGTTCGCTCCACTCCGCCAAATGTGCGTACTAAAAAATCAAGTGGCAGCGTTGCCGCTCCCGCCGCCGACGTACCGTTTACTGCGCTGTTAGTTGTAATACGTTTACAACGCTCCAGTATCTCTCAGCGTCGACGTCGTCTCTCCCCACACTTTTCTCTCGCGCTCTCTGGAATTTTGCGTATTTGCGTACTTGATAGCGTAACTGTTTTAAACGCATTCTTTGCTCCTTTGTCCTTCTCTTTTATCTTTGTTAGACCTTCTTCATTACTACTTTTCTGTCTGCTGTTATAAAATTATTTCATATTTTTATCTCGTCTATTCTTCTATATTCTCGTTCTTCGTCGGAATCATCTTCCGTTTTCAAGAATCGCTGCTGTATTTGATTGTTTTGTTAAATGATTATGTTATCTCCCTAAAGACATTCTCATTTTATTTTTTATCGGTAACACAAGTACCAACTAAATACTTGCTGACATAATATTTACCGAATTCAGAAGACAAAATGTTGAATGTGCGCCATTAATGAATGTGTTTCATTTAGTGTGGCTCTAACAATATTAGAACGAAATACTATTTACATTCATAAAACAAATTCTAGGTTATAGAAAAGGCTGTAAATTTTAAAAAAGTTAATCCGTATTGAATTTGCATGAAACCTCGTTATTTACTAACAAATATTTCTGTCCTCTTCGGAAATTCAGTATCAGTGTGACAATACCTCTAGAAACGTTGAAGGCTTCCATTCATTTTCTACGTGCTCAAACGTAACTAGATTGATTTTCGGTCCGATAGACTTTGAAGAGAGTTGGAGAGTCTACATTGCTGACGGTTTTCCGGTCACGCTTTATACCGGACGCCGCGGATGCCTTTGGCTAGTATGCCGCCCCTGTCGCCTCACTGGGCGCCTTCTTCACTTGACAGACCGGCCGCCTCTGTTCACTCGCTTCTGGACACTACGTTTACGTCGGACGCTTCATAGAATTCCTGCTGCCATTCAAGCGACATGTTCTCGACACCCGGATGCTTTCGCGTTTAACTCGCAGCCCACCTGCTCATCCTCGCTTGGCCGTGCTTGCCGCGTTCTGTGAGATAGCCGCCATGCGAACGTATTTGAGCTTGCTCGCTGGCAGGCCTCTGTTACACGCCCTTGTATCGAAATCCTTCTCAGGAACATCCTTCTTAAACAAGTCACATCCCTGCCTACTTTAGGTTTTCGTCTTGTATTGATCCAATATTTCCCCCCGTTTTTTCCCTTCATTCTAAACTTTTACTCTCTTCTGTCGTTTTTATTTGCTCGAGTTTTTTTCTTTAATCTAACCCCCGGTTTCTAGCTTCTTACAACCTTTCTGCACTTTCTGTCGCAAACACCTCCACCACGACTCTCGCCGACGCTTATTTCGATGGCATCGTGAGTGGATGATGGCGGCGGCGGCGGCGACAACGGACGCAACTCGCGGGTGCTGCGGATGCCGCGGCTGACAGCACGTTTCGGAAAGCGAAGGCGACGGCGAAGGCGGCGGCTGCAGTGACTACGAGGACGTCGGCGGTACCGCACGCGAAGTTTGATACGCGCCGTTCTAGGAGGAGGAGCATTCAACTCGACAGCCGAGACGCCCCGTCGGCATCCTCCCGCGCCAGCAGCACCCCTCTCCGATATCTCGAACGCGAGGCGATCGATCCTTGCAGGCGGCGCGGGGCGTGGCGGGGCGTTGTGGTGCGAGGCGAGGCGTGTGGTGTGCGGGGGCGGAGCTGACGACACGAACGGCGCGCCGCGCTCCGGACACGGCACCCACAGCGGCCGCGACACTGGGCGGGCCCACCTGCCGCTCGTCCACGCCCACCGCAGCTGCCGGCCGTCGCCCGCGTTGCTCGCACGGCGCGTGTCGCTCGCACACGCCCCTCGCCGCCCCCGTCGCTCCCGCCCGCCGGCCACCCGCCCTGTCACCGCTCGCGCCCGCCTCGTTGTCCTCCGCCCGCCGGCGCCGCCGCCCTCCGCGCGCCTTCACCGTCCACGCCACCGCACAGGTCCAGTGCGTGGCCCCAGAGCTCGCTTGGCCTCCCCGGCAGCTTCTCTCGGCAGCGCCGGATTTCCCACCGGACTAACGCATGGCTTCGCCGGTATACGCCCTGCCTCCCTTTCCCTCCGTTTCTGTCCAAGAGGGCCCTCTCACTCGATACTACTTTCGTCTCCCGTCTCGCCCTCCCTTTCTCTCTCAGATTCATGGCATTTCACTTTGCTGCTATTCCCGCACTCTTTTTTTCGACCTTTCCTACTCTCCTCCTAACGGTTCTTTAAATTTTTATACATGTTTTACCGCACATTTTTGTTCCCTCTCGTTCTCTTTTCACGGTGCTATTTCCAATTAACCCTAATCAAAATCATTCCTCTTTGATTACAACCACCCTGCCCTGAAAGCTCTTAAAGGCAACCGATCATTTCGGCTTAGGCACTCTACTCGTCTCGGCAGACACCTTTCACTGAAAATGTTTTAAGAGAAATGTTAATTAAAGAAGTTCCTGGGTTCACTGAAAAATAAATGAAAAATCTTTAAAGATTACAGAAGAGATAACACATTGAAGTCTACGTTGCTGAACCGCGTCTCCACCTCCGAACTTTTTTATCACAGGAATGAAATCAGGTTTGGAAGGTTATAAAATGTACCTTAAAGGGTGAAAGCTGCAAGATATTTAAATGAGACTCTCCGGAAGCGGAGTTCAATAATAGCGCTACGTGTCACGCATTTCGCTCGTTGCTCTAACGCTCACATGCGGAATGTGTGTCCAGTTGCGGTAGAACATCCTATTTATAACCCACATCCACAGGAATGCACATGTTCGTCCCGGGGATGGGATGTGGCTTTGTGTTCCGAAGCGGGAAGATGTCTCTTGGATTTCTACGGGTTGCGACATTGAGTGGAATTGCTCGATCTCTCGCCATTCCATCCGTCTTCCATTGTTCTGCGGCTAGTAATCGCTCGTTGACCTTTCCCAAACGAGCTCATTTCGTCCTCTCTACGTTCTTTGGTAGTCGGTCATATATTGTATTCTTTTGCTCCATCTTTTTCGTACACTCTCTTTTTCTCCTTTACAATTTCACTTCACACGTACTCAATCCTTTATTCCCTCAATCCTGATTCTGTTCTCTACTCCATGTGCTTCTTATTCTGTTCAGTGCACGTATTGTTCTTTCAGCAAAATATGGACATTCAGTAATTCTGAACTAAGAGATGTTCTCTGCTTTAATTTCTCTCACCCGTCCCCTTGTCCACTGGCCTTTGGATCAGAAGCTTTCGATCTATTTTGCTGATTTTTCTCCCTACCTCTTTCTGAATGTACCCTCCCCACTCACACGCACATTTACTTTGTTAATTCTGTTAGTTTCCTGCCCACATCTCTCTTCTTCTCGTCCATCGCCGATTTCCCCTCCAGGCTCCTCCACATGAGCACAGCGCAACGTGCACAGAGCCATCCACTCAGTGCGGAATCCACTCAGCAGATCACTTGCTGACACGTTTCCTCACGGCTGCAGAACCGTTCTCCCACCGCCCCCGCCAACCCTCACCTCCCCCGCCAACCGTCACCTCCCCCGACAACCCTCACCTCCCCCGCCAACCCTCACCTTCCATGCCGCCGTGACCAACGCCCCCACCGCCGCCCCACCGCCGCCCCCACCGCCGCCCCCACCGCCGCCCCCACCGCCGCCCCCACCGCCGCCCCCACCGCCGCCCCCGCCGCCCCCACCGCCGCCCCCACTGCCGCCCCCACCGCGCCCCACCGCCGCACCGCCGCCCCCTACCGCCGCCCCCACCGCCGCCCCTACCGCCGCCCTCGCCACCGCCCCCACCGTCACCGTCCCCGCCGCTCGCTCCGTCTTCGCCACCCCCCGCCTCGCCGCCATCGCCCCCCAGTCGCCACTGCCGCGCCGGTGGGGCCGCGCTCCCAATCTGCTCATCTCGACCGGCCTGGCCACGCCCCCTCCCCCTCCTTTCTCCCCTCCCCCTCCACCCAACCCGTCGTCCGTCGTTTCTTGCGCGTGCGACGTCGCTCGCCGCCCGCTGGTGCGGAAGGACATCGCCAGCGTTCCGGACCACGCGCGCCAGCTGACCGGACATCCGGCCACGTGTCCGCGCCCAAAGCCATGGAAGGGGTCGCGGCCTCTTGTTCTTCCAGACTAAGGGTCACCATAACAAGTTTCAAACTAATTCTGTTTTCGGAGAAAGTATACAGAATTTCTTTCCCCCAGTCGTTCGTCGAGGTTTTTCCGAGAGCCCTGGGGTTGCTATTGCGATGTTATTGTCTTTCCGTCTGGCCAGGTTCCCTACTGCTGATCGCAGTGTTTGAGAAATCGGGCGGACGATCGATGCGGGGACCGGACTCAGAGAGAAAATGCAGAGAAAAATCGAGAGGAAGATAAAGGAAACCGATAGTGCGCTCGGAGGCGCGGTGCCGCCCTCCCGAAGACATATTTCTGCAGCACCTTGACAAAGCCACGGATTTGTTATGTCGATACTCGAATAAAACGTCGCGACTTCGAAGGAGCAGTGGCATGTTGCGAGGACGCAAGGATGCTGGGCACGTCCCCATCCACAGACGCCAACCTCGGACGCGTTGGTCTCTTTCGATGCCGCTGCACCCCGCGCCCTGCCGTGCCGGCAGCTCGCCTGGCCCCAATTCCACAGCTGTCTCTTCTCCCTCTTCGCCAACCTCTACACTAGGGTCCATTCGAATGCTGCATTGAGAAAGGAGCACCTCTCCGCGGCAACAGAAACCGACAGGAGATAGTGACCTCCTGAGGTTAAGTCAAACCAACATTGTCGCTGTCTCTGCAGTAACATTGACCGGGAGGTTCTAGGGTTCGAGTTCCGACGGTGGCGGGTTTTTGACACTTGAGTAACAAGTGGAGGTCTGGTGGAGAATTCTATCACCCGGCTGCTTCGATCGGTAGTTTTCCGTGGTTTCTACGATCAGTACCAAGCGAATGCCAGAACAGCCTAACAAACGGGTCACGGACCGCGCACGATCTTTCTTCCCTCTTACTTATTCTATTCTCACTCCTTACGTGCACACACTTGCATACAATACTCTAATACACTTGTAGGGAGACCAGTCGCGAGATTAGAACTTAACGCGGCTGGGACGGTACTCTGCTGATGGGAGATACTTGAATGGGGAATCCTATAACGTGGCTCGTAGGTCGGCGCTGGATCTCATCTTCCAGCAAGGTAGGAGCACCGGCACCACACGCGATAAAAAATTCACTACACCAACAAGACAAACATAGCATTTGTAACATCTCTCTCTTTCTCTCTCTCTCTCTCTCTCTCTCTCTCTATATATATATATATATATATATATATATATATATATATATATATATATATATATATATATAAGTCCGGCAGAAGCCTCGTCGTTCAAGATAGAGAGAAATAACGGGATTGAAAAGGTCTGCTTGCATACGGACGCTCATTCGCATACACTTTTTTGAAATAATTAATGTTAGCATTAAAAATGCAAATATCTGAAGTACAGCTTGGTGCAGCATAAAACTGACGAAATTCGCCCCGTTGATACCATTACAAATACAGAGGTTCATGTTTGCTTGGGGAAACCTGAAGTTGAAAACAAGCAAATACTGTGCAAATCATAATAGAAGCCACAAATCTGGGGGAAGGCATTAGAGATAGAACCAAAACATTGAAACTGAAAGGCATGTGGAAATTGGTATAAATAGGGCCACTCATTTCACTTCGAATCGCGGGTTCGACAACCGCCTGCGTCGCTTTGACCACTGTATTTCTCATAGCGCGCGTCAGTTGCCGCCGAAATTACTCGTAGTGGTTCTGCTGCGCCGCGGCTGCCTATTAAGAGCCAACAGCAACCGGCTCGCGCTGTAGAAAGCGAAAAATGATTGGTGCTGCTCTTCGCTCACTAGCCGCACCTTCCTCCATTTGGTTTCTATATCGCTCTTTGTAAGCGCTTCTATTTTTGCTGATATTGCTACGTGGAAGCTAAGCTTAGTACATATCTATTGCGGTCGTGCCGAACTCTTACACAATCTCAGTGAAGTTGTTACGTCGGATGACACCATTTGTTAAATAAGTCGCTGTGAGATTTTATGTTCCTTATCAAATGCAATCAAGTCACAATCTTAATGTTACTCCTAATATTGAGTAAACTAGAGGTTTCAGTTCTTTCCAACTATCATTTCCTATGCGAGGACTAGTAGGCCGAATACGACTATAGAAATGTCTAAATCAGTTACAGCTGCTCTACTAGCAAACATTATTCAGTCTGAAAGAGTAACTTTTCAAACAAAGTTTTGGCCGTCTGGCTGAATTTCTCATTTATCCGACTTGCCTAATATATTCTCAAATAGTCCTCACAACCGTCACTTATAATTTTCTTTAAGTTCTCCGTTCCACACTTGCCTACGCCTGTTCCGCTTTCGTCTCTGCTCCCTCTGTCGGCCTCTTGCGCCGTACCGAAGCCGGATGCCGGCAGCCTGGACTTCTCTTCGACATAATTAATTGAAAACGATTTGAACGCGCTCCTGTCGGCTGGCAGCTTAACGCGCGATTCCTGGAAGCGGCGAATGGAGCCGCGCCCTGGGTTCGATCTGCCGTTCATCCGCGTCATTAGTTCTTTTCTTGCCCTCGTCATCGCGCCGCGCCACGCCGCCCCGTCCCTCCACGCGCCGCATACGCACGTCCAAAAGAGAATGGCGCGCATGTCATTAAGCCAATTTTCATTCGGCAGCAGCCTTTATTCGCATTGTGCGCCGGTGTATTTCAATACCGCATTGTTCGTACACGCGTCCGCCCGCCGCGCTGGAATCTCCGAAATCGCCGTTCATTAATAACGTTCTTTCGCTGGCGACATGTAGGGTTTTCGTGCCCTCGGGAGGCGGCCCTCCCCGCGGGAAAGCGTGCTCCCCCAGAGAAGCAGCCCGAGGTGAAAGGTCACTCGCACGCTCCGGGGAGCAGTGCGCGGGGCGGAAAGGGCGGCCGGGGTGGGCGAGAGGGGCGTCGTTGATCGCGTACGCGTGTGAACGAGCACAATGAGCTTTCGAAGCGAGCATCGGAATTGGAAACTGTTTTATCTTGTCCGCGTGCATACTATTTTTCACAAAGCATTTTTAATAAAAAGCAAAATAATAATTAACTGTTATCGGACACCGCCGGCACCGGGCGGCGCGGTGCGGCGTGGGTGGGGGTGGAGGGGAGGAGGGGGCAAGGCGTCGGGCCACCGTGTGGTGGGGCCATTGCGGCCGGCGCCGGCCGGCGCTGGCAGGCACTGGCAGGCACTGGCCGACCGGCGCCGGCGCCGCTACGAGCGGGCGGGCGCACGGACGGGCAGGCGGCGCCGCTGCGCGACGCGGCGCGGTGCGGGCGCAACGCAAACACAGCGATGGATGTTGACTGCTGCCGTCATCCCCCTCCCGCCACCGCCATCGCCACCGCCGCTACAGCCACCGCCGCCGCCGCCGCCGCCACCGCCGCCTCCAGCGACGCCGCCGCCGCAACCGCCGCATCCGCCGCGTCACTCCGCCTCGATAAATCGAACTCCGGCTGCTGGCACCGCCGACGCCCCCGTCGCGCCGCGAGGCTCATGAATAAATTTCATCTTTGTTGCGCTTTTGACGGATTTCCTCGTCTATTTGCGTTAATTATTTTAGAATAACGGACCCTGTCAGCGAGCCCCATCCGCTCCCAGCGTATGTCGAGCGTGCGGCCGAGTGCTCCCACTCGGGATTGTAATATTAGTAAAATTTTCATTTTAACGTTAACAGCAAAATTTAAGAGACGCAACACAAATTCAATTTTACATTTTGAATGGTATAAATCAAAGATAATAAGTGCTTAATGTATTTACGTGAAACTTTGTAACACAAATGATTGCTGTCATTCACGTCTCTCCATCTGCAAAAAGGTAAAAAAATGTGTCTTGTTTTTACGCAATATTTAAAACGTTCGTTCCTTCAAATGAGCTGTCGTATATCCTAATATTTAATTTAATCGAAATTCATTACCAGTTATTGTTTTCAATTCAACTTGCGTAACTTTTATTTCGTGGTTTATATAATATATTGAATAGAATTCTATTAAATGTACGTAATATTCTTTCCATATATTTCTAATAACGAAACATTAATTGTTCATCTGTGTAACCAAATGATCAACTTCAACTAGTATCCGCAATGAAAATATCAACTAGTCTGTTCATAAATTATAATTTTAGTAGCAAATGTATTGTTCTGCGGATATCTCTACGCGAAAGAAGCTGAGCATGTGACGTTGCTAAAAAAAAGTAATCTGGATCCCAATCTCTTCGGAGATTAATTTCATTTTTAATTCCTAATAAATTTAACACGATTGCCTCATTTGTTACTAAAATTAATGTCCACGTTTTTTGCGATGATTTATTTATTCCATTATTGTGTCCTATATTTTCCATTCATTATCCCTTAATTTACGCCGTTTCTTCTTTCAGTGTTTCATTTTTTATTGAGACTTATTTCGCAGCTCAGAGAGCAGTGGATCTGCTTGTTCAGCGGTAGAGAGCTGAACGCGTTGTCTGCCATCTCCTATTCCACCATACGAGGCGAAGTTCATATTTCCTCTACATCTTCCTCCACTTCCTCACCATAGCCAGTGTCCTCGTGGCAACCCTCTCTTTTTTCATTATCCTACCTATTTCGTTGCCCTTGTTCTTGTCCTCACACCCTTCTTCGCATTGGTCTTGTCGCCCTCGCCGCCCTCACCCACCTCGCCGCCCGTGCAAATATGGGGAAAGGATCGTCGCCAGGCTACGGTCCTCTTTCTCTAAATCTCCGACCCTATCTGTCTGGGCGGCACTCTGTTCCCGCGGCTCCGGCTCGCGGGGTGTTTTTGTCACTCCGTCTGTCTCTCGTCCCCTTTTTGCGCGCGTTTCCGCGCTCTCTTTCCCGACGAGCTTTCCGTTTCGGGCGCTGGGTCCCGCGTGCTCGCCCCCAACTCTCGGCCTCTCCGCCCCCCAGCCCCCAACCCAACAGTTCCGTTTCCACGACTCCCGGCCGCACGGTCGCAAGCCGTACCGCACCGCACCGCTCCGCGCCACGCCGCGTCGCGCCGAGCGGAGTCGGCTCGCTTCTGTATCCGCTTTCTCTCCTTTTCTAGACGTGTCCGTCGCGTATGAGAGTAACGACGTTTTTCGTTTACGTTAAACTTCAAAGTAAATTACTCGGGAGTGCGTTCATACGCGAGTACGTCTCCGGCGCGGCTTCAGATGCAATTTTCCCTCGAAGAAACAATGTCAACACGGCGCGCCGGGGACCTTTGAGCCGAGCCGAGCCGCGGCGCGGCGCGGCGCAAACTCGCTCCAACTTCTCGCGCGCGCGGGCGGGCGCCCAAGACAGCGGCGGCGGCGGATTTTCGAGCGAGCGCGCGCGCGCGGGCGGCCGGGTAGGCCCAGCAGGGCGAAGAGACGCCTTGAGCGGCAGGGGAAGCTGCCACGGGATGAGAGCAAGACGAAATGTAATCCACTTTGGCACTGAGTTTATGCAAAATAATAAGGACTATAGAATTTTGAAATTAATTTGCGCGAGTTTTTTAAGTTGCTTATAAATGAATGGTAAAATAAAGGGAGAAATACTGGAATTACGCTAGTAGGAGAATGTTAATTGTTTAATTCTCTAGTGGGAAACAGAATTTGTAAAAGGACTTCGTGCGTTTTGATTATAAACTTACGAGTATATACAGAAATAAGATTAAAATTAGTATCAAAAATAATTACATGCGTGTTGTTGATACGTGGATATGGAACTCCAAAGATCGAAGTAATAAATAGGAAATTAATCCATCAGATTTGAAGTGAAAATAATATTTGCTCATGGTTTTGAGCAAATGTTTGGCATCGATGATACTACGTTCGTAAAGTTCGTATTTTAATACACTGTCATGTACCGAGAGATATTACGGGAGAGATACGTGGAACTACTAAAGATCAATATTTGCGTTTCGCAGAAGTGCAAATCCTTCCATAACACAACCAACCTGGTCGATCCCGGTCCGGAAGCATTGTCGGGTATGAGGGACACGTGCGCCACGTCGCCACCCGAGGCGCTCGACAAGGGAGATTAGGAATATAAGAAGGGACAGAGCCAATCAGAGATGACAAAGGCATCAAAACGAGGGGTACGGTTGAGGATTTTGAAGAAATTGCCGAGTTCGGAACGTGGAGACCTGAGCATGGTGAAGACGACAGACCGGGCAAAGAGCAGCGAGGGAAGGGGATGAGGAAGTGGAGATATCAAAGGCTTTGAGACAGGACGAAGACGTCCCTGCCAAAGAGAATGGAAGGCCTGAGAGGGGCGTGGGGCGGAGCAGGGGCTGGTACTTGGCGCGGGGCGGAGGGGAGGGAGCGAGGGGCGGTGAGTGCGCCGGGCATGTGAAGGACGGTGGGCGGGGCGGGCGGGGGCGACGCTCGGCGGGGCGTGCGACGCGTGCGACGCGTGCGATGCGTGCGGCGCGTGGCGAACGCGCCGACGGAGCGACCGCCCGTGACATTAGGTATTCGCGGGGCACCCCAGAGTTCATCCCCCTGTCGGCCGCGCGACGCGACGGCCGCCCCGACAACGGCGGCCAGCGATGCGCGCCGCGTGCCCCCGCCGGGAGCCCCGCCCACCCCGCCCACCCCGCCCACCCCGCCCACCCCGCCCACCCCGGCCCACAACGGCTCGCTGCCGCGCGCGCGCCAAACGTGTTGTTCCATCCTCCGGTCTCGCAGCCTCTCGCTGTACCTGTGCCCTTCCAAACCATCACCTCTACCCGTGTCATGTCGGCTTCCCTACTGTGCTCCGCTCTGTGTGAATCCCGTCCTAATCCACCGTTCTAATTTCCACCACGTCTACTTCCCAAGCACAAAAAACCTTCATTTAGGGCAGTCACAATTCTCAACAATATATTTTAAACTTATTCTGGTTACAATTTTGGGTGAAGCAATAATCAATTTCCTAATTACTACTACAGTTTTTCTGTTCTCAAATTGGTCCACTTCCCAACAGTGACTATTTCCCTCACAGCTTTTTCGTTGGCGAAGCACGAAATTTCCTTCCCTCTTACGGCTCAAGTTTCATGCCATCCAGCTCTCCTACTTCGTGTCTCCAGCCCCCAAATCCATTAGCCTATTAGATGCATAGTGTCCTAGTTCTCTGGGTGCCAGTCTCTCACTCCCCGGCGGCCCCGACGTCCCAGTCCCATCCCAGTAACTTCATTGCGGGCGTCCCCACGCCACGCCCCGCCCCGCCAGCTGCACACGCCGCGAGCGGCTCACTGTCGCTCGCGCGCGCGGCAAACGCGGAGCGCACCAGCGGAGCGCGCCGCGGGTGGCGGCGGCGGGAGGCGGAGGAAGCGGGCCGGCGGGCGGGCGGGCGCGCGCCCCGCGGGGCTGCCGCCTGTACAAATGAATGGGACGTGATGGAAATATCGATTTTGCGGCGAAGCCACACGTTGCATAGCGCAGTCGGCAGAAAATTGGGTAACTCTCCCGCGCCGGAAGCAGCGCGCGTTTTTGGGGCGCGAAGGGGGCGCGAGGCGCAGCGACGCATCTCGACGCCACGCGACGACGCAAACGTCCCTGCCCACCGCGTGCGCCAGCCCACGCCACCCCATCCCTCGTCACCCCCACCCACGCCGTGCTGCCTCACTCCACTCCACGCTACCCCATGCCGCGCCGTAACACGCCGAGCGAGGCCAAGCCAAACCAAACCACACCTTCCACGCCACGCCACGCTACGCCACGTCATCCCATTACATCCCACACCAACCCAGCCTACGCCACCCCACCGCTCGTCACCACGCCTGACCATCTCACACCACGTCACCTCACACCGCGTCACGCCCCCCACGCGACCTCATGTCTCACAGCGTCACATGAAACGAAGTCCCGCCTCCCTATGCCCCTGCTGCCAAGACACCCGTCACCACGCCCCCTCACGCCACGACACCCCACGCCACGACACCCCACGCCACGACACCCCACGCCACGACACCCCACGCCACGACACCCCACGCCACGACAACCCACGCCACGACACCCCACGCCACGACACCCCACGCCACGACACCCCACGCCACGACACCCCACGCCACGACACCCCACGCCACGCTACCCCACACCACGACATCCCACCCCACGACACGTCACATCACGACACTCCACGCCATGACACCTAATGCTGCGCTCTGACGCACCACGCCGCGCTTCGCCACGCCGCTTCGCGTTGGGTCGCGCGGGACTCAAGGGGACGCGGCTCTCCTCACGCCGGCCGCTGCACCGCGCCGCTCTTTCTCTACTCCCGAGAGCCAGGCACTTCTCGTTCTTGAAAATTTAAATAAGTCCCAGGCCGTTAGGAAACATTTTACGACACGTGGAAAATCACCGCATTTTTTCCTAGAAAGGAAAGGACGGGCTGAAGTGTGACATTACGAGGCGTAAGCGTGGGCTTTAAACAGGTATAAAGCGGCCGGCGCGCGGCGCACGTGCCTGGGGGTGTACACATTCACGCTCCCGGCACTTGCGGTGCGCGCCCTTCTCGCCCGCGCCCCCGCCCCCGCCGCGCTCGCCGTCGTCTCCACCCTCTGCCGCCTTCCCTTCCGCAGCCCCGTTCCCGCCTCTGTGGCCGCCGCCTGAGGCGCGCACGAGGACGCCGTCCATCTGTCACCACTCTTTCCGACACTTCGTCACTCACGACGCTTGTACCGCAGGCCCCTGTCGCCTCCCTTTGTTCCGCCGTCCGGCGCTGACCCTTTACCGACACGTTGCCAGTGCTGTCTGTCATTGCCTTGTGCCCGCCGACGCCGTAGCTGCCAGCCCCGTTGCTGTCAGTCCCCTCACCGCTTGCTTCTCTCGTTTCCGCTGCCGTGGGCGCAGCCTCCGTCGCCAGAGCTCTCGTCGTCTAGACCCCGGCCGCTGCCGCCGCCGTCGCCTTCAACGCCTCCACCTCTCTCTGCCGCCGTCTGAGAAGCTCCTCGGTAATGAATACAGGGCCCTCGCTGCGCGGCACGGCGTGGCGCGGCGAGGAGCGGAGCGGGACTGCACGGCGGCGCGCGGGGGTGCGGAGGACGGGATAAGGGCGAGCGTGCCGGGGCGTGTCGGAGCGGCGGCGGCGACGCGGGAGGCTGCGGGGCCCGGAGGCCACGATAGCGGGGCGGACGTGCTAGCGCGCGCGGGGACGGGGGCGTCTCGCCCTCCCCGTCCCATTCACACCCTCTTGCGGAACTCTTTTCTCTGGCTATTGATCGGCCGGCCTCCACGCGCCTTCAAGCCGACGACCCGCCCGCGCCTGCCCGCCTGCTGCCTGCCGCCTGCTCGCCCACTAGGCCTACGACGGTGGGCCGTCTGTCCTCGCGTTCCCTCCGCGCGCCCCGCGGCGTCGACGCCGTCGTCAACATCGTTAACAAAGTCGGTTATCTGCGCGAGTGGGCGACCGGGGTCTCGGGTGATTCGGCGAGCACGGCCGCTTCGGGAACTTCTGCGGCGCGGAGGCGGCAGCCGAGGACGCCCACCGGGCCGGCGTGTGACGGGGACGGGCTCTGGGCGGTAGGGTGATCGTCCCGGACGACCTTCCGCCGTGTGCGAGGGTCGGTGGTGGAGCGAGCGCAGGGGCGAGCGGGAGGGGCGGGGGTGAAAGCGGGGGCAAGGGTGGGGGCGGGGCCAGGGGACAAGGGGAGGGCGGGGGTGAGGACGTGAATGTGGGCGGGGTTGGCGCGAGGGCGGGCGGAGGGCGCGTGCGCCGTCTGCCAGGCTGCTGACGAAGCGCGGGAACTCGGAGGGCAGCGCTCGCTCCTGCTGACGGAGGCGCATAGTGCCCTGCTTTTACGAGGCGCTCCCTTCCCCACTCCCTCCGCGCCCGCGCCGTCGCCCGCCCTCAGCCGTCCTCTGCGCCGCCGCGTGACGCGCCCGCGCCCGCGCTCGCGCCTCGCCGCCCGCCCACGACCCCGTAACCGTAACCGCCCGTCCATCGTCCGTCAGCGCGCGCGCGGGTGCGTGCGTGCTCGCTCGCGTGGAGGCGGGGCCCGCGCCAGCGGCGCTCAAAAACGTCGCGCTCCCCAGCGACGCCGGGGGAACTGCGTGCATCGCGGTTCGACGCGTCCCCTGGGAGCGGATTCCGCCCCCGCCGAGGCTTTGCGAGAAGTTACGCCGGCTGGCGCGCCCTCGCGACGCGGCTGCAGCGCTAGTCCCTGGCTGTCGCCCCGCGAGGCTGCGCCGTCGCTCAACGCTTCGCGCGTTGAAGGGCGCCGTTACACGCGCTGATGTATACGAGCTTTGTAGTTTGGCACGTCAAACGCTAGGAAGTCCGGGTAAGCCGCGCCTCGGGTCGTAAATGTTACGAGTTTTTCCGATGATCCACACACTGTTTTATTCATACGATATAGATCATAAAGATCTTTTTCAATTTCGCGAACACACGTCCTCCCTTTTAGTGTGGTATGAAACTGAATATATTTACTTCCAGGAATTGAATAGTGTTCTTGGAAATGTACCGACGTATAGGACAATTATGAAAAATAAATATACAGATGGTTAATGTTTGTCACTAAGGTCAACGTTATAAATACTTAAGATGCTAATAGATGTGGAGGCGTTTTTGTCCGAGGGTCTTGCGGCGTAAGTCTGCTTTTGTGGCTATTGTTTCTCCAGCGTGCCTCTTCGCTCCGTAAGACGCCTCCTCAGGACGTGCTGAACTCTCGGGAAGTTTGGGCGGTTGGCGTTGACAGTTGACCTCCCGGCGTCTCGGCCCCGTTTCGCCCCACAGGGAGCAGGAGCGGCGGCGCGGGTGGGCGGGCGGGCGGGCGGGCGGGCGGGCGGGAGAGGCAGGGAGGATGGGTAGGCTGCACGGGCGATGGATGGGGAGGTGCTTCATCGTAGAAACAAGAGGCGCCGTGATGCGGGCGGCCGTGCTTTCAGGAAGTGATGTGTTGACCAACTGACGTGTTTATGCGCGCAGGCGTTGACGGCCCGCGTTAAGCCAAAACGATGGGAGGGGGGAGGTGGTCTCACTTAGACGCCGTGCTATCGGGATGCCTTGCCGATCGATGCTCAAGTGCTGACGTGCTGACGCCGCCATCACATGCTGGCCTCGTGGTGTTGCGATGACACGCAAGCACGTCCCGAAACGTGATGCTGCGGAGCGTTGATGGAATAACGAAAGCCTGCAGGAGCATTCAGCCACGGTCTGCTATAGAAAAAACAATAAAACGAAACGCAACATGTACCACGAGGGGAAACATGTATTGGCCGCTGTAACGATCCTCTAGAAAAATACGACAATCAAATAGGATTAATGGTGTATCTCGTCAATTGATATTGATCGATGTGTTTTCCTTTTTTGTCGCGGAAGACGTGTGGTCCACAGGTCTAGAGAAAAAACGATGAAAAAACGAAGGGGTAGCGGAACGTGTACACAACGTATCACACAGAGAAGCCCGCTGTTTATACGTTTCGAGCTGAAAGGGGAAACTGAAGAAACCTCAAATTAGTGCAACTCTATCCTAAACATAGCTCTTAGGGCTTCACAAACGAGGGATTCGAAGAAAAGGCATCGCCTCGTGGATTTTAGCACACATCCTGTTACGAAGTAAAGGACACGACAAATTGCTTTAATTATTATTTTTATCTAGAATGTCTAATTCATGCACAGTGACCTGTTGGACTCAATGGATTTTGTTTGTTTCCTTGCGCATTATTTTTGAATTCATTATAGGATTTTGGAATTTGATTATATGCGCATTTCATATTCAAATGGCGTGTTCTGGAATAATTCCTACCAATAGTGAATGTTTTCATGTCATTAATACGAATATTTTATGTATGTTTTTAAGTGTAATGGACAATGTATTGCGGTCATCAATTTCCAAAACAATTAAAACCAATATAAAAGTGTTAACGATAAACTACAGAAATCAAAGTCCTTTAACAAAATAATTTTATTTTCTGCGTGATTTAATTATCAAAGGTAGGTTGGTGTCTGTTAGTGTCTTGCCTAAAATACGCTAGTGAAGTAGTTTAGAATAATACTAGAACATAATTCCCAGATTTGATAGAAGGAACATGCATTTGTGAAAAACCTTGGCTTTGTTAATTCTTGGTGTGTCGTATTCGTAGCATAGAGGAAGTTATGTAATACTGCCAAAACGGATGTCGAGATGTTGACGAAAATACACATTTTGGGAGTTATTTATATCGAAAAGTGTTGCTTTTTAAAAGAAAAATTCTGCTCATCTGTCTGCCCATGAACAACACAAGCCACTAAACCGTACGCAGGATTTTTCCCAAAATGCATATTCACCGATTGACCTGGTCAAACTTAATGCGCTGCCAATGAGATATGGGTATTTTAAGATTTGGGGTACTTCATTCAAAAGTTATTAGGTATATTTAACAGTTTATCACAAATGACTCCTTACATTGTTGCTTTAGAGAAAATAGAGGAAAATTCATATATATAACTAGACCTGAAGATCAATTTTCATACAACAAATCATTTTTTGAATATTTTAATTTTTACAAAAATTAAACTTTTTTAGGAAATAATTTTTATTATTTAAGCTAGAAATTTTTTCTACTCAAATCTACTCAGTAGTACATCCTAAAATCATTATATCGAAATTATTTAAAAATATTAATGATTATCGTGTAATCTTGAGTAAAATCGTGACAATTTTCGGAAAGTACTTAAACATAATTTCCAAACTTCCTTTTTAACTTTTTTGTATGAATAGAACGAATTCACTATTCTACATTGTATCAACACACTTCCTTTTATTATTTTTTTGATATTTCAAAACTTAACTCGCGTGTATTATATTTGGAACCGATCGAACTTCTCTAAGTGTCTAATAATCGCTTATTAAGTGTCTCAAAATCTCAGAAGTTTTCAGATATGAGAAAGATCAAAATGTTACATTTTTTAAAATGTCCGAAAGTAGTTGCTCCTGTGAGGATAGAATATAATACCATAAATTCTATGGCACAAGTATTTGTATCGTATGGCACAATTATTGTTAACTCTTTTAAATATCAAAAAAATATTTTTTTGTATATTTTCGTATCTCCAACTTTTGTTTCGAAATCCCTTTTTTTTGGATTAAGAGTGTTTTTGGAGAGATTACTACAGTGGTATTAGGATACAATATGCAATATTATTATAATACGTAACAGTTACAAATAATACGAGAAATATTGTATTGTTGATTAACCAACATTTTTTCTTGAAGTAATGTGATGAAATTCGTACTATATCTCAACCATAATTGATGCTGATTATCTCTTATCATTTGTGTGCTTATTTGATGTGTTATTATTTGATGCCTTTAATAATTTTGCCGAAAACTATATAATGACGTTTGAAATGACCCTTTCTAACAACTGGAAACTCTAACAAGATCTGGAACAGTCCCGGATACCCACTAATTCAAACTCATAATCTTCGTAACCAGAGTCGTTACAAATCACCAACAAAACCATAAATTTCATCATAATGTTTCCATAAATTAACTATTTTTAATTTCTTTAGGTACAAAATACAAATTTACTTTTATTTATATAATCTGTTTTAAACACACTTTGTGTAAAGGCTTGCCTATTTACTTTTTATGCGAGAACTACCAAACTATTGAAAAGTTATTATTTTTCAGCTACATTATTTGTTTAACACGTATCTGTATTTGTATATAACACTTAAGAAGAAATGGTCTTCCTCCTGTTAATTTGTGATAATTAAATTATACTCTTTTCTTCATGTTTTCTGTTATAATGAAGATCTTTTATTACTTATCCACTAAAATCGCAAGTTTTAATAAAAAAATAATCGTTGCTCATTAACATGAATGATTTCTAAGGTTGAGGAAAGTCACTGGGAACTGAACGTTATATTTTCCTTAGGGAACATCTATCTACCATTTATAAAAATTAAGTCGTACGTAGCGTATTTTACAAGTGAAAGCTTTAAGAATATTATTGATAATGCGTCGTATTTGAGAAATTTGAGAATATTTATAATTGTCATATAAGAAGAAAGATCGCATGTGCGTATTACAGATACCATTAAAAAGTTTTTTTACTAAATATGTAGTGAATAATATACTGGAGAAGCGGACTGAAATATAAAATGAAGCAAGCACAATACCAAAGAAATGTTTTTATTTTTCATTATTCGAAACGCTTCTAGAAGAGCAGCTCTTGCGCAAATTTCTAGAGTATTCGAATAGAAAGGATTTATTTGTAAAGGTGAGCTTCGTAGAAAGAGAAATGATACCCACAGGGAATGAAAAAAATAGCTTTGGTACACGTTTTGAGTGGCATGTGATACTTTATAATGAATTATGAAAACCTTCGTAAATGATTTATTTCAATTCGTTATACGATGTCACATTATGACTGACAATGAAACATTTCATGCTTTCATAATTAAATTGACTCGCTAGCTTCATTTCGCATAGAAACGAGATATATAGGGATATATACGAAGCGTTTCAGGAATTACGAGAAGTTTCTTTTATATATAAGTGACTATCGTGGTCACGTAATATTTTTAATTCTTGTATTCTAATCGAGTAAATAGAAGTAAAAGAGTAAGAGTATTGGGAATGACTTCTCAAGATGATACCTGAAGACGCAATGGAATGACTCTTGGAATGGAGCAAATGACTCTTGAAATAATTACTAAGATATCATAGATATCATTTTCTAAAATAGCGAATGTTAGAAATAATGCGAGAACGTATGTGCTGCTGCAGTTCCATTAGTTTTCATTCCGGTGTTTCTGCTAATATTGTTTCATCACGATTGTAGAAGTCTCTGCAACACGGTTCTTGTAACGCACAACTGTCAAGCGGGTTGCGTCAAGCCGGGGGGAGTGTTTTGCTAATTGTGCGAATTATTATTATACAGATAGAGAAACATCAACAAATAACAATCAACACAGTACGTGCATCCGTGTGTGCCTACTAAGGTCAGATAATATTTGTCGTAGTAGTAGACGTAATAATTATTACAATTCTATATTTTCGTAATTGAAATAGAAATATAACGCCAAACATTTTATAACTAATTGCTTTTCGAAAATATTTTGTACTAGTGGCCTGCAGCAGCCAAAATGCCACTGAAAAAAACCACACGTAATGGTTTTCAAAAAGTAGCAAACATACTGCTCAAGATCAACAAATAAATTCCCTCGGAGAATACTACAATAAATTAAATATTTTCACAAAAAGTCTTCAGGAATAGTCCAATAAGTTTAGTATTGTATAAACAATGCAAGAGTTCTTTACATTTCTATAAAATCAATAAAAATGCTGTTTTATGACGGAACACGTGAATAGCCAATATTTAATAGCGGTCGACCCTTCCTTGACCCGGCTGTTGCTTCACGTTAGCTGTGTCGTAACTACGGACGCATTTAGTATGCGAATTAAGTTGATGTAAGCAGTACTAAGATAATTGGTGTAGTGATAAAATATTTGAATTTTTTTATTCAGAATCGAATCTGTTAATTTATTTTAGATTTGCCCCAGTTTCTGGGAATCTGACAAAACCTCTCACCTGACAGAAGTTTGCATACTATTTTTTCTATTTTTGCGCAAATGGAAAACAGTAATATAGATATATTTCCCGAGTTTCTCGATATCTAACGAAACCACAGACACCTTTCGAAAGGACGGAGGCTGCATTGTGGATGGTTGCGAGAAATCGACTTCCGAATTCTCTTTGACGGGGACCCCGGAAAAGTTGTCAGTTGGTGTAAAAATGAGGTTCTCAAAGTTTTAGTTCGACCGAGTAAGGTCAACACCAGCCTCATCAACCGTAAGATTTTTTAAAATGGCAATTAAAAACAGAATTTTTTAAATAAAATGATTTTTCTACTATTTTTAAGTTATATAGTATCAAATAATTCAGACGCCTTTTAATTAAATATTTGCTAGCGTGTGCCATTAGTTTTACAGACTGTGAAACTAATATAGTTATAGTCTGTGTTATAGACATTTATAGTTCTTTATTTATTGTAAAATTTATTAGTTATTTATAGTTCTCTGTGTATAGTTAAATTAATTGTCGTTAAAATAAAGTTAACTTAAATATACGTTTTAAGGTTCCCTTTGAAAATAAAAGGAAGCAAAATTTTATTCATTTTTTTTAAATTTAAAACTTCTTAATTGACATATTACCTTTACGCTCTGTAAGCAAATTGGAAATATGTTTGAAATAATTTTTATTAATATTTGTATTAGTAATGCATTTTCCGCTAAAAATACTTTGAATTTAAACTCGAGAACGTTAAATATAATTTTTTATGCGTTGATTGATAATAGTGTAAATAATTACAAGTTATTAAAAATATTTTTAATTCAGTACATTTGAATAAGTTTTTTTATTTACCTACTAACAATTTATTTGATTGATTGATTTATTTCGTTCTCCTTTTAAAATTGTTGACATTCTATAACCATCTGTTGCTGTTGTTCGGCACACAAATTGGGAAAACGTCTGAAAGAATTTTTACTAATATTTATATTAGTAATAAATTTTCTGATGAAAATAACTTCAACTTAAACTCGAAGACGTTAAATTTGATTTTTTATAAGTTAATTGACAATTATGGAAGTAATTACAAATTATTAAAAATAATTTTAATTCAGTACATTTGAATAAGTTGTTTGTTTATTTATTTATTTACTAATAATTTATTTTATTAGTTTATTTATTTTGTTCTACTAATCTACTTTGAAAATTGTTGATATTTTTGAACCATTTGTTGCTGTTGCTCGGCATTTGACCGCTCGCTTCGGTTGCAGTCGTGGTGCAGCCGTACGAGGCGCGCGTGGCGGACGCGCAGGTGCTGGCCGGCAACACGGCCGTCTTCCGCTGCCAGGTGCCCAGCTTCGCGCGCGACTTCGTCACCGTCACCTCCTGGTTGCAGGACCGCGCCTTCAACATCTACCCTTCCAGCGAAGGAGGTGAGTGGCCCCCTGCACCTGCAGCTCGCGCTCAAGGTGTACACTTATTGCGTTGTAGATACCAAGTGCCTGGAGTAGCTCAGTGCAGCAACTGATGTCACTGCAGCGCCTCTGGCCGGGAGGTTCTAGGTTCGAGTCCTGACGGCGGCAGTATTTTCGACACGAGCTTTTCAGCTAGGTCGAATCCAGTCGCTGTCTGGAGGAGAATTCTAGCGGCCGGCTGCTCTGATCGGTAGTTTTCCGTGGTTTCTCTGATCAAAACCAGGCGAATGCTGGAGCAGTACCCTACCAAACGGGCCACGGACCGCGCGCGATCTGTCGTTCCTCTTCCTTGTCCTATCCTCTCCCATTACACACGCACTTCCACGAACATGCACTACACTACCACATATTCCGGGAGACCGGTGGGGAGCTTAGAGCTTGTACCGACTGGGGCGGTGCCGGTGCTGGTATATGTAATTAAAACAATTTTCACTCTGTACCTTATGACATTATTTTGAAAATTTGTAAACGAGAAAGTACCTTGATTTTTATATTTTATTTCTATTTTTATACGTATGGATAATGAATGACGCTATGTTAATTCTGTAAAATGTAAAATATTAGGAAAAGTATAAACACAAAAATTTAGTGTGGTATATTTTAAATGTACTCCATGCAGCAATATGGTAAATCTATAAAAGCAATAACACTTTATTAATGTAAAATAACTTTAGTTGGCTCTTTATTCAAAAGATTAAATAATCACTACCGGAAGACATATTGGGGTCCTGTAAAATTTTGTTTGAGAGGTAATCAGTTTATTTACAGGCGTAAAAGATGCTGAGAAACTTGTGATATCAGCAAAAATGTGTGAACAAGCCACCCAAACGGTGATGTATTAGGCAAAATACTCATCAAGAGAAAGAAAATATGTTATTGTTCATTCTTTTATTGTCACACTCTCATGGAACTTCTAAAGAGTGGAATAATATTTCATATTATTCATTATAATCATCATGATCAATATCCATTCAAAGAGTGTTACTTTTCGTTCGAAGTTTGTGGAATATTTTAAAAAGGATGTATTATATGGATATATCTACTGTACTGTATTTTTCTGTACTGTACTGTTAACTGGCAACTCTCCACTCAAGGCAACCCACTCATTTGTTTGAGTATAAAAAATTACCGCTCAGTGGTACAATACCAAAACGGCGGAAGTCTAACTAAAACTTTGATTTTCACGTAAGTGAATGAAGAGTATTTAATTCACAATCATTGAATTGAAATATCTCCGTTGTCATCTGTGCTCTTAGTTTTCGCGAAATAGTTTATTTTCTTCAAACCCAAAGACACGGAAAACAAGTATTTTCGAAGCACTACCATTTGTGATTAATGTTGTGTTGGATGTATTCATGAATGTGCGCCAACTTTTATGACTTTAATATCGTCACGAGGCGTAATGATTTTGCGGGTCAATATTAATTGGGGGGGTGATAAAGATAGCTGTACTATCACATCCCACTTGGTGATCAGTTGATAAGCATTATACAGTACAAGCAAAATCGCATTGGTTCAAATACATTATTTTTTCTAAATTATCATTTATATCATCTATTGAAAAAAATATTTACCCATTAAAAATTTAATGGTAACAAAATCTTATTAAAAACTCACTGTGAACATACGTTCCACCTTAGGCGTTAACAACACATCTGTTTTTCTTGTGGAAAAATATGTTGTATTTCTGGCTGTAAAATAATTTTACACAAGTAGATCTATTAGCAAACAAAATAGTACGTGTCATTGAGATCTTAACATGGGTATTGGTTTATTGTTTTTAATCAGTGTTTAGGTATTTTTGTAATCATTCGCAATATTTTATAAAGTATTAACTTGGCACGAAAAGGAAAGCCAATGATCCAACACGCCAGCTCTATTCTTCTGTGTATAACGAAGAACCGTGAGCATATAAAGAGAAGTCATTTGAACCGTGCTGCAATTTCAAACTTACCGCAAACGAAAGAATCCACATGAAATTTGTTTGGTTGTCATTCGCTTGTCTGTGCAGATGTCAGAATTTGGGCTCAGGGGCGAATAGGGGATCTATTCTCGTTGCGCGGATCACGCTAAATCCGCGCCCTGCGCCGGGTGTCGGGTGGTTCGTGCCGGAACCCGCAGCCAAGAGCGTGGAGGGTCCGCTGCTGGGCCGGCGAACGTACACGCGAGGTCCCACTCGCCCGCCCCTCCCTGCTCTCCCACCCCCTGCCCTCCCCTGTCTCGCCCCTCCTCACCCCTCCTCCGCCAACTCCGGCCCCTCCTGGCGCCCCCTGTGCCTTTCCCGACCCTCCCACACCCTCCACACCTCCCCCGCCATTCCAAACCACCCCTTTCCTCCCTCGCCGTCCCGTCGATGGTTCGTGCCGAAACAAATTCTCCGCGAGGATATAACCACTTCCTTTCGTGAAGCACAGACAAAACGGATTTATTCGTTCGAATAGTTCTCGTGAATTTTCCGATTCGATGACGGGAAAGTAACAACGTTGACGAAAACTGCAAAGTATTTCCTTGTAATAAGTTAGTGACGGAGCGAATACGCGAAGCGCAGAAACGATTTTCGTCACTACCTCGACACGCCACGCAGAACTAATGAATTACGGAAAGCTGCGAAGCGTTGCAAGGATCGTATGCTTTGTTTTAAACGGGAAGGCTTCGTTGTGAAGCTTGCAGTTCCCGACACAGGCGTTGCTGTTTCGTTCGCGATTCTTGTTTCATTATTTCCTCTGAGTATTTGCAGAGAGAGCATATCAAAATTTCTCATCTTTTATGTAAGTCGTTTCGTATTCTCATTAATTTTCAGTGAAAAAGTGGTGAACCGCTCTAAAATGAAACGTTTGGATAATTAAAAGTGTATATCGTTCGATACAACCTTAATTTGTCTAGAAATTAACAGGTGGCTGTCAGAAATATGAAAGAGTCGGGAGGAGAAACATGAGTCGAGACCTTCCTCCTCATTGCTTGTTATTAAATTCCTTTCATTGCCGTATTTTGAAGCCCACGTGAAACTTCTAAGGAGCGAAAAACCATTACGCTGCCGTTGGCGCGCCGAGTTTCTTTTAGGTGTCAGTGGAACGGGGAGCGCCGAGTTCAGATGATAACATTTCCTTTCTCGCCTCTTTTGTTGCGCGTCACAATATACGGTCGAGAGGGCAAACTGAATCTAAACGAACCGCCGCTGCCGCTGTCTCCGTCGCCCTCACCGTTATCGCCACCGTCACCAAGGCTAACTCCACACCGCCACCATCACACCGCCACCGCCACCACCACCACTCCACCACCACTCCACCACCACTCCACCACCACTCCACCACCACTCCACCACCACTCCACCACCACTCCACCACCTCTCCACCACCACTCCACCACCACTCCACCACCACACCACCACCACTCCACTACCAGTCCACCACCACTCCACCACCACTCCACTACCACTACCACCATCGCCGCCACCGCCGCCACCGCCGCCACCGCCGCCACCGCCGCCACCGCCGCCACCGCCGCCACCGCCGCCACCGCCGCCACCGCCGCCACCGACGCCACCGACGCCACCGACGCCACCGACGCCACCGACGCCACCGCCGCCACCGCCGCCACCGACGCCACCGCCGCCACCGCCGCCACCGCCGCCACCGCCGCCACCGACGCCACCGACGCCACCGACGCCACCGACGCCACCGCCGCCACCGCCGCCACCGACGCCACCGACGCCACCGACGCCACCGACGCCACCGACGCCACCGACGCCACCGACGCCACCGACGCCACCGACGCCACTATCGCCACCGCCACCACAGCCAACTTCGCCACCACCATCGCCACCACCGCCACTGCCGCCATCACCGCCACCACCAACGCCCCTTTTGCTCTCGCAGCTCCGCACCTAGACCCCAACAGCACGCGTGAACGGACAATGGTGGACGGGTCCGTTCGTATTTGCGGAAAGCGCAATATGTACATTTGGAAATGATCAAAGCTGTTTATGGCATCATTATGAAAGTCTCCGCATTAAAATAATTGGTGCTACGTGATTGGGACATTTCCACAATTTTCGCGAGCTTTGTGCGGTCGTAGTCACGCTCAACGCCCCACCGTTCGACCGTGCTTCTCTCTGAGGAGGGTGTTTTTTCGTTCACTGGAATATTTGGATTGCGGCTATGGAGATAGTAGAGAACTAAATTGCAGCAATTGGTGTATTTAGCTACAATTATCGTCATACTAAACTGGAATGTTTTGTATCCCGTTACGTTTATTTTGAAATACTTTTTGCAGCTCTTTAGGTATAAAATACACCTGTATTTATATGCAAGATCTACATTCTTTTTCAATTCTCTTGTAAATATTTCAATTAATGTTTTATAGAAAAGAAAATTTCTATTAGAAAAAAGTACTTTTCTGTTATGTAATGTACACAACACATTCGGGACATTTTTTTGTATTTAACCGTGGAGTTTATTTCTATACACTACATTCGAAGTAATTTGATGGAAATGTTGCATTTATTATTTTATGCTGCTATAAAGTCATTATTTATATGTCACACGTTAGCTTAAAGATTCATGGCCAATTGCACATGGGGACTCACATATTTGATTATGTTCCCTCTTCTCTCCCTATTATACTTAAACGAGACGATACGATGTCCTCATCGCTATAATACATATGAAATACCCTCGTCGATTTGAAACGGAAAAAGAGTTCTCTTCGTTCATGATAGGAATATTCTTTGCAGTAGAGAAACGGTAAGTAGTATAAATTAAGATACTATTTACAATTCGTTTCGTAATAACAAATTAATAAAAAATGAAGAGGAAACGTTTTCCATTTCAAATAAACTATTATAAACTCCATTGAAAAGATGTGCAATTGACTGATGTTAAGGTGACAAAATATTTAAGTCTCACAATCTTTAATCGGAACGTCCGTATAAATGAATTGAATACAAAATTAAGTTTATTATGCCATGCGTTCAGAATTCTTTCAAATTCATTCAGTTTTCATACTGCTTGTTGTGCATATTTCGCGAATATTACCACCCACGTGATTCTCGAAAGCCTCTCTATTAAGCCGGGATTTCTGTCATTTACAAATCAATGGTTTTGGAGCAAATTACCCAGGAGGGAGCTCTTATCCAGTCAATACCGATGTCTTTAGATATTATAATCGGCGTAGTAATCATATTTATCAAGTGTCAGTGTCCACAACTCGCTAAAGAAATACATACGTGTACTTTATTTTATAACTCTTTACTAGATGACATTGAATGATACTCAAGTTTATGTGTTCAGTAAAATCTTTTCTGCTCCATAAACTATTTCTTACAATTAGTCTATACTGACCATCACAAAGAAAAATTGTATTCATGTTAACAATGATATTTAATGTATTAGTTACCGTTTGTACAGTATAACTCTAAAAACATGCCTATAACAATTATTATACCTGACCTTGGACAATGACTCCTATCTCGATTAGGTTTTCCGTTTAGTTTCTCCAGTCCACTCAGCAAGTGTTGAGAAAGCTTTCCTGTTTTGCTACTCAACATAAATGGATACTCACTATCCGTCCATGTTTCCTTGAGGTCAGTGCGAAATATAATTACTCAAACAATCATTTTCAATTTTCTCGCGGTAGTCGATTTTTTTACGTTGGGCACGAAAAGAGATAACAGCATATATCTGTTACTCGTTTGTCTTTGCAAATAGATTTCATACACAGGAACAAATATTTTCTTATCCATTCTTACCAAAACACTCGTTCTTACCTGTATATATAATTCAACTTATTATGTATATGCAATTGATTCCAGTGATTCCAGTGATCAAGAAAATGTGCACAGATTGCTCTACTCGAAATAATACTTCACAGAGAGTTTTCAACTGATTTTTGACAGTAAATATATAAAGAAACATGAAATCAATGAATGATGTGTACATTTCAAAATTAAATGTATTTATAAATACTACACTTTTGTAATTTACGAACTATCTAAACTTTTGTTTAACTAATAAATCACTAACAAATACACATTTGTTTTGGTACGTGAGAATTATTAATTTTTTAAATCATTACCTACGCAATAATATATGCACCGAGTGTTGCGTTCCTCCGCCATTTCACGTAAACCATCATTTATTGTCATTATTATTTCATTTATCAGTCTATTTCACTCTTGAACATTTTCTAAGTTTCTCTTTTAACATTTCATTAGTCTTCCAGACTTTCATTAGTAGTTACAATCTGTCATGAAATAAATATTGACAGATAGCACAGCAATTCTGAATGCAATGCGTATTACAAAAACGGTCTGGGATAACTATGATTACGATCAGTGACATTTCATGATCATGATCGAGAAATATCCCATGAAGTCGGAAATAATGCTTTTCTGCTTTACTATCTTGTTCATGGACTTTTAGAATGCGTAGAGCGAGGAATGAAAACTAGTTTACAGGCAATATTTTTGTTACGACAATCCTATTGCCAGAAATTAACACATGGAAAGCACATTATCCTGCAAGCAACTGTGAAAATGACATATCGGGCTCTGTGATTGTTCTCAAGATATGAACTTTGAGAGCTACTAAACCTTTCATAAGAATCGGCTCGAGGGATAGTCTCACTGCTACGAGACCACTCTCGTTACACCCCGGCAACAACGCGAGTAGCGTCCAGCTATCCACAAGCCGCAACGCCAGCAGTCAATCACGGTATAAAATTTCGGCAAGTTTGTAGATTGGACGTAAATAAACACATTTATCTATCTGTTTATTTTCGTGCTTTTGTGGAGATTGAAACGGCTGTCCATCACGCTTCGATAACAAAAATCCCGTTAGCTGTACAATGCGCTATTCTCTTTAATGATAATTCACCTGTTACCGCTTTGGTTGCGAATCTTCGGGAGAAAAAAATGTCTGGGTGCGCATTTTTTTCTGTATACGTGCGCGTGTGTATAAACATAACTCTGACGCGTTTATACGTCATTTAGCCGAACAGGAAGGCGCTTTCTGGGGAGCGGCGGGGCGTGTTTAATTATATCCGCGGTGACACATCTCGTCGCGCGCGGTATTATTTACTGCGCCGCGGGCGGAGGAAGGGGGCGAGAGGGGGAAGGGAAGGGGAGGGCGGGCGGTGCCGCCTGCGCTCGCTACGGCTTCGCTAGGGAGGCCGGGGCTCGCGGGGTTTCGGAGCTGAAAACGCCCGCTCGCGGCAAAGGGCGTCGGCCCCTGAACAAGGAAGGCAGCCCGCCACACCGCGCTGTGCCGCGGGACGCCGCGCAGAGGTGAGACACGGCTGGAAGAGAGAGAGAGAGGCAGGTGGCAGGTGCGATGGGAGATGACACGAATTGGGGAGCAAACCTCAAATGTGTTTATTTACTCGTTTATTTTTTTATATTTATTTTTGTATACATCTTCTTATTTGTACGTTTATCTTTTTGATTAAATATTTATCTATTAATTTTATTTATTTATTTACTTATTTCCAGGGAATTAGGAGTATTTCACTGAATCCATTGAAGTTTATTAGCGATGATTTAATGAGTAGATTTTAGCGACCTTAATGAATCGGTGAATTATGAGAAATGGAGGAATGAGGGACATGGGTAATGAGAGAACCACCATAGTTTCCTCATGGATTGGACGGAGAGCGAACCCAGGACTCAACGAAGGAAGCTGTTTGCCATTACGTCTCCCCTTAAAAAGAAAGTCGATTCTGGGAAACGGACGAACAAGAGTTTGTGAAGATACTACAATATATTAAATAAGTAGAGTAACAGTTTTTAGGAACAGCCAGTAAACCAATAGCCCCATCTTGATCATTGATAAAACAAATGATGAGGTAATTTCTTGCTTTCCACCGTGCAATAACGTAACTTATCGTGGAGGACAGTACGAGTTTTACGTTTTTAATATTAATAAATAGGTAAATTACAATAACAGTGAGAATTTGAAAGTACCATTCACATGTTCAAGAGGGCACTGAAGAATGATTTGGGCAAAGAAAATAAACATTGGTGTTTTCCGTGTATTTTGAAATAGTATATCACTGAAAGACATTTCTAATAATTTCACCAAAACGTGGACATAAACATGCATTTGTTTATTAGTACAATTTTCAATGTCTTTCAACCCGAAACATTAACTCGGAATTTTCTTTTCTTGCGGAATTCATTATTTCTATCTCAATGATAACAAATACTAATTTATCAAGCCGTACCCTTCTCAGTGAAGCTCATACACATTCAATGCTTGTAGTATGAATTAAGTATAGAAGAGTTAGTGAAGTTATAATTAATTTACCGTTATAATATATCGTTGGGTTTGAACTAAAAAATGGCACATTATTCCATTTTTATAGTATCAATTCATTTTAATCAATGTGACATCAACAGGTGTGTAGCGATTTCATAAACAAAACCTTTAGGTGTATTGAAAATATGTATTGAGGGTATTAGTTCTAATTTAAATTAATTTCACAATTTTTTGTTTTGCTTTTGGAAAATGAAAATGACATAAATTCAAAAGCGATTTTGAATTGCGAGTAAAAGTGCCACGAGTTTTTGTGCCACGGGTTTTCGAGGCCTATGTTTCAAACATTTATTTGCAATTAAATATGCTCTCAAGTTACCCAATATTCTAAAATAATACTTATTTATTTAAATTCCCTCAATTTGAAGTACTTCTTCCCCTGAGTCAACAGTTCTTTGATGATTCTTGACCCGTTGGAAGTAACGTTTTTCTGGTTATTGAGTCTAGGTCATTAATAAGAAAATGTAATTGATATTGCGGACGTTTCGGCTCTTTCATATGGGCTTGAGCCAATTGTAGCTCTGGCTAAGACCTCTTAAATTGCAGAAACAACTGCAATATACAGTTCACTGTCTTATTTGTAACACACTCAGGAAATAGAAAAACAACAGTTTTTATTCCTGCCGATAATTAAACTAAAAACACATAAAAAGAAAATAAACGAAAAATAAACAATAAAAAACATATTCTCTCTCTCTCTCTCTCTCTCTCTCTCTCTCTATATATATATATATATATATATATATATATATATATATATATATATGAAGCGCAAAAAATAGTAGAAAATATGGTACAAAGCATACAAAACAAAAAAAATGTTAAGGAATAATTACCTCATATAGGAATGTTCGTTTCTCAAGTATCCCAATTCTTCTGTTTATTCACATTTCAAATGGCAGCAAAGTTTTCGTGTACATTAGATCTTCAGCAGAGATAATTACTTATTGAAAATTGATGTGACAGTATGTATGTTGAGAATTTTCAAACTACGTTTCGAAAGTTAACTTCGGTCTTTGTACAACTTTTTTTTGCCATGAACTTCCACCTCCGTTCGAGTTTATTGTATTGAAGTATTGAGAGCATGAGGCATGTTTAAAGGTGGGACAGGTCTGTCTGACACAAGGACAATGAGATTTCCGTTCCGCCCGCCCGACATCGTGAGGCGGATCTCGACACATCCCCCCCGTTGTCAACGCCTGTCCGCCGTGCGGGGGGAGCGCGAGTCCCCATCGACCAAGACTTCTTGCGCACTTCCATCCGTCGCTCCTCCCCGTGGAATCTCCTTAAACTCGCCCAGCTCTAAGACGCAGGGAGAGCGCGCGCACGGCGGGACGGAGTAGGGGCGGAGGCGCGGGAGGTCGCGGGAGGGCGCGCGGGGCCGCGGGGGGGAGACGCGTCCGTCCCGGCGGGCGCCGCCAGGAGTCTCCGAGCGAGAGAGAAGGGGCGCGGCCGCGGCGTCGCCGGGACGCCCTGGGATGCGGGCCAGGGCGGTCTCGGCCCTAGGGCGGAGTGCCGAAGGGCAAAGGGCGGGGTGGGGGGGGAAGGACGGGAGGGGCGCGGAGTCCGGGGCGCGGAGCGATGCGAGGACCGACGGAAGAGTGCCGGAGGCGTCCGCGGCGGGGGGAGGGGAGGGGAGGGGCGCGCCGGGGGATGGAGAATGGACGGTGAAAACTCGAGGAAGCATTTCAATGAGATGCGGGGGACGGCTCCGGCGAAAGAGAGGCGCGGCCCCGAGGCCGTCCCTCGCCGCCGCTTCCATCATCGCCGCCGCCGCCGCCGCCTACGGCGCCCGCGCGTCAATTCTCCCTCCGCTGACGAGCGGTGCCGGCGAAAGCTGACGCGTTGTTGCTATTAGCGAAAGATCGACTGCTCTAGGTAATCTAAAGCAAATGCATCCAGCTCGTAATGACTTACGACTCGGTTACAAAATTCGCGAACATCACACTGAAATTCACGTCAAAGGCAGTGCGTTAGGGATAATAATCAGATGTGCCGATCAAATTAAACGAGAGAAGATATTTTAGAGTGAGAAAAACCATTCTAGTGATTGAAGTGAATTGAAATAGTAGAAACGAGAGAAGAATAATAATTTACTGTAGTAGATGTAGGTTGTGATTAGAAAAATGTATTTATTTAATTCACTATCAGTTAATAAATCTTCAGCTTGTGTCATAAAACAGCGTAGTGTAAGACAAAACTCAGGATGACATGTGTGTGACCAAACGCTCTTTAAGGGTCTTATTAGTTAATTATGGAAACAATTTGAAGAAGCCTCTGGTTGCAACCAAGAAGATATTTAAAACATTAAGATAGTAAGTTATACGTCATTTACTGAACTTCAATACTTGTTTTGCACAGCAAAATTTTTATAAATAATGCTGGCATTATGAAATCAGCATCATGTGTTGTTTTCTCTCATTAAGAGAAACATATTATTATTATTATTATTATTATTATTATTATTATTATTATTATTATTATTATTATTATTATTATTATTATTATTATTATTATTATTATGTTGAAGAAAACAATGGAACATGTGTACAGTTCTTAAAATGCTTATGGACACTGTTAAATATAACATCTGTAATTCTCCTTGCAGCAGAAAATACTAATTATTACTTTATATTAAACAGAAGATAAATTCTTTTAAGAGAGACACAAAAAGAGCAAAGGAGAGAGAGAAGGAGGGAAGGACAGATGAGGGAAATATAAACTCTGAGAAAGCGAGATCGAAATTGGGCCCTTAGATTGCTTCTTTTCGCTTCTTGTCGCGAATGAAGTGAGCCTGTTACTTTTCGTAACATTTACAATGGTTATCACACGCCTTAAACGAAGTATATCTATAAACGACTAATTTAATCAATCCTTTGCACTTGATATAATTATCTAGCCACGTCGAACCCATATGTCCGAAGCCTACCGTTAGTTTCAACTTGATGCAATAGGACAATTACGCTTCAAAATAAATTTTCTAGTAACATGTTCTAGTAACCTAACAACAAAAAGTCTTCAGTGTAAATCCATCCCCGCATATAAGAAATAAGACACATTATCTGCTAGAATAACAACGATAAAATTTGGTGAATACTCAACTGTATTTACAGCAGCGCGTCTAGGTAAATAAACCAAGAAGAGTTTAAACGCGGTGAATCAAATTAATCATGCAGCACACTCGTGGGCGTTCGTTTTTAATAATCTTCACTATCGAAATCCTTGACGTATGTTTTATCAGTTAAAATGCATTTCACAAATCTGGATAGGAATTCAGAAAGGTGTGTCTATTATTCGGGTGTTGCTAGTTTCAATGTTCCACTTGTCAAAAATATGTCGAGTCTGCTTGAGAGAGTAAGTATAATATCCTACCATTGCAAGAATTCTGGTTTTCACATGTGAGAATTGTATCAGTTTCTTTTAACATTCTTTAAAGTCTACATTAAAATGAATTATTTACCAGTTCATAATTTGTTGACTGGAGGCGTTTTGAGAAAATAGGAAAAAATAAATAGTCTACTCTGTGGCTACGTCAATGCTAAATACTTAACACTGCGACTACAAACAGTAATTATTGGAAATTACAAATGATATGCATTATATAATAAATCACCTCATGTTCACTTAATCTGATTTACTTGGACAAGTTGTATTTTTGTAGATTCATATTAGCTGCAATTGTATACTGTCTTTCCCAAATTGAAACATTAAAGGTCTTTTAATTTTCTTGTATTAATAGCGCAAATAGTTTTCTCCCGTTCATTAACACCGCTATAATCTCCAGAGCTACAACCAACGCACTGGATTGCGCCGCTGAATGTCGTTTCTACCGTCTCACACCATCTTCCACCCTTCTCATCATTTCACAGCCAAAATATCATTTCCGTCAGCACATTCATTTTCATGCACAATGTCTGGCTTGGCGTCTCCGCGGTCGCAGCTGGCGCGGGGCTTAAAGCTTTAGAGACAGCGCGCCCGCCGCCCACAGGCAGTTACCCCGGCGCCTCTCGCATCTGCAGATGGCGCCCGGGGGCGCGGACGGCGCTCGCAGGGCAGCGCCCTTGTGCCCGGCACGCTCCTCGCGGCGGCGCTCGCGACACAGGCCACGCAGGCGCCGGAGGGGGCGGAAGCAGGAGCGGGGGACGGGGCGGAGGAAGAGGCGGAAACAGATGGAGGGGCGGAGGTAGAGACGGGGGCAGGGGCGGAGGAAGGGGTGGCGGAGGCGGGGCCGGAGGCGTGGCGGAGGCGGGGGCGGAGGCGAGGGAGGAGGCCGGGCGGAGGCAGGGTGGAGGGGCGGAGGCGGGGTGGGGATGGGGGTGGAGGCGAGGAAGGTAACCCGGCCGCGTGACCAGCTCCCGCCCCATCCCCCGCAGCGTCCCGCGTCCCTTTGCCGCCAGGCGAGAAGCCCTCTCTCCCACTCATTAACTCTTTCTCGAGCGCGGAACGGGGAAGTAATAGACTGCAATAAACTCTGGTTTACACAGTGGTGCCGGCTTATGTAACTAATTTACGTAAATGGTTTCGCCGCTCCGCTTCGGTGCGGTTCACACTAGTCATGGAGTGCTAGTTTGGGCTGATTCCAAGTTTTCAGGTCGCCGGCGTGAGCACGGCTCAGGCCGCGCTCGCGCCGCCCGCAACGGCCTCTTTGGCGCCTCCCCGTGCCGCCCCTCCGCGCCCCGCACCGCTCCTCCCCGCGCCCTTTTCCGCCGCTGTTAACCATTTTCCGCCGCGCTCCGGACCCGCCGGTCCGAACGTCCGCCCCGCCCCCACCGCCACCCGTTGATAAAGCAAGCGCGCCCGCCGCTCTCGCGTCGCCCTCGTTAGCGGAGGTGGAGGGAGAGGCGCAGGCGGAGGCGGTTGCGGCGGCGGCCGCGGACGAGAAACGGGTGAAGCATTCGTGGCACACAGAGGCGCACGGTTCACGTCTCCGCCTCCCGCCGCCGCCGTCGCAGCCACACCGCTGCTGCAACGTGGGCTACCGGCTGTACAACCTTCCCCTCAGGTTCGCATTTGTTGTCACCGCCGCCGCCAGCGTTATCGCCCCTCACTCGCTGTAATTGCACCGCACTTCTGCCTCCATTGCTACCGCTGTCGCCGCACACAACTACGGCCGTTTCCTGCCCCCGTTCCTTCTAATCCACGTCCACCCTTGTTTCCATCTGAGCGTCCGCCGCAGGCACCGCCGCGTACGCTGACCGCTTCCTTCTACACAAGTGTCATTAGTCGCTTCAACCATCCGCATCCACCTCCGCAATTAGCTTTCCTGTCCTTCTCACCTCCAACTACGCCTTCCGCCTCCTTGCCCATACATCTGCTGCCTCATTAGAATCACTTTCTCTCGGTGCGCCGCTATCATTTTGCCTCTATCAACAGGTCCATCGCGGCTCTATCACGAATATTCTCCGTTTCCATTTCACTCATCTCTGGTACCTTTTCCTGCTGGCGTTCCCCCACGATCGCATCGGCGTTTATTACACTCCCTCCACCGCGCTCGTCTCTCCCCAACACAGTCCGCCCGTTCCGTTCCCCGTCCGCCAGTGCCCCCCCCTCCTCTCCCGGGCGGCAACAGATCTAAGCGCGTGCACGCCGCAAAGGGCCCGCGGCGTGCCTGCACGGCGGGGCGGCGGGGGCGGCGGCGGGGGTTTCTTTCCGCGGAAATTACTTCCGTCGAGATAAATGACAGAAATGACCGCGCGTCTGCGCCGCCCGTACGTAAGCGCGCCGCCTTATTTGCGCGCGTCCATTACCCGGCCGCTCGTAAATAAGCGGCTCCCCCGCGGCCGGCCCCGCCTCCCCTTTCGCTTCGTCTTCCCGCCGCCGGCCCGACCGCGCTGCGAGTTTCCGATCAGCGCCGGCGAGCGAGGAGGCTTGGAAAGCGGGTGGGAGGGTCGAGGGGAGGGGCCGCCTCCCCCGAGCGAGCGGGGGGTGGGCGGGGGCGGGCAGAGGCAGCGGCGCTCAGGTGTCGGGCAGGCCCCCGCCGGAGGGTCGCAGGTGCGAGGCCTCCGCTCGCACGCGACCGCTGAGTAAGGGGGGCCCGGCTCGCGGGATGGGGCTGCCGCCATCGTCCCCGCCGCCGCCTGCGCTCGCGCCTGTGCCCAGTGGAGGAACTCCGAATCTCCGCGGACTAATATATTATTTTTTTCTTGTCGGAAACAGAACGCAAGGGGAAATGGGTTGGTTTGGGTATCGATATCATTTCCTTTAATTATACGATTTATTTTTGAGTTAAATGGGGCGAAATAAACTTAAATAATTGTTATATTACGTATATTACTAAATAAACTATCTCTGTGTATGTTATATACACATAATTATGCGTAGGTAATAAATAATTTAGTGAAAGTTACGCAATACTTCTCTATAACATTGTTTTATTATACACATTACAGAAATTCATTAATATAACTGTGAACATAATTATTTGTTAATTTGTTATTTGTTGTTTGTCATGTGATGTTGAACTACTCTGCTATGATACTAAAATACTTGCAGTGTTTAAACGAAACTTCTCTATTTTTTAATAAATGTTTTAAATATCCTTTTAGGGCATGTGCCCTTAATTAATCGTGTAGAGGAATTTGCGTTAATGAGTTAATTAAAATTAAACACATCGTAAAGGGGCATTTTATAACGCAGACGATTATTTTTTCTTAATTGAACAGCAACTTTGTTTCTTATTAAGTACATGTGTTCAATTAACAGTTCGTAGAGTTTGCATTCAATAATCACTAGCTATACTAATTTTCAATTTTGGTGTCAGGTAATTTAGACATATTTAATTTATTCCACCAATTTTGTATTTAATTTTCTCCAGATTACCTTTGCCAAGGCTAATCAAACAGCATTCAAGATAATTCATATACCACTCATGCAGGAATACTACTTTAGCATCAGAAAATCTCTTCTACAGAAATTGAGGGTCCACGTTAGACCCCCCGTTGGGAATTCACGAATCAGGCAACCTTCTAACTAAAAAGTGCAGATTTGTTTTATTAGTCAGAATAACAATTGGATGTCGATGGTTTCAAACACAAAAGCTATTTTTATCTAATCTATACACCCTCCGCAACATTACTAATTATCACATTTTCTTTTCTTTCGTTGCAAATTACGTTATAAAATATCATCTAATAAAAATGCATTATTTAGAACTAATAAATACGTGTGTTATAGGTGTTCCGCGCTAATCTCCCACTTTTACTACGAATCCACAGTCTTTACTAAGGAACTACTTTTTTCTTTCTCACTATCTCTTCACTAGGTTATGCATCACTTAGGCTTGAATTCAGCAATAGGAGCGCGAAAGAGGACCTATCAATGTCTGAAAATTCTTTTCCGTGAAATATTGTGAGTGATATGATGGTGGTATGGAAGAACGATACGAATAATAACTCTTTAAATAAAGGGTCGAATTCATAGTCGAAACTTAAAGATAAAGGCAATCTTTGAGAAGTGAGAGATTGTTTAAAATAAGTGATCACTTATAGAGGTGCATATTTCGTGATTGCGAAATGATACTTCCTTATGAAATCGGAAACATGGCAGCTTGCCATTGGCGCCAATTGTTTTGAGGCCTCAGAGTGTACATTCCACGTTTTTGACACGAGCGTCCAGGTTGATTTGTGCACTTTCGAAATCGTTCATTGTATTTATTTTTTTATTAAAAATATGTCTGAGTTATGATAGCTCGTGACGAATCATTTAGGAAATTGCAGTATTATGAGGTATATAAACCGAGGTTTGCGGCAAGTAAAAGGCATACAAATTTGTGACGGAAATAGCAAAATTATGAATTTCATCGTTCGCCGGTCTCAGATTGTCAAGAGGAAATCACGGAGTGTGTAAAACTTTGGAGTTAATGCAGCAGAATTTTGTCCCCGCAAGTCGGAAAAACTTTGCACTGTGCAGTGTAGCGTCTTTCGCGGCGGCGCCGAGCGGAATTGGAGCGCGACAGGGGCGTCGGAGGGCGACGGGCGGGGGCGGAGGGGGCGGCAGGCGTGGGAAGCAGAGAGGGTATCGCGGCGGCGGGGGTGGCGGAGCCTCGCGCCACCTTTGGGACAGCGCAAGCGGCGCGGCGGCGGCGCGGGCGGCGCAGGCGGCGCGGGCGGGCGAGGGCTGAGAAGCCCCCCGGCGGCGCGAGACAAGGCGGGGGCGGAGTTTGGGCCCCGGGAGAGGACGAGCGACCTCCCCCTCCTCTCAGCGCCACCTGATGCGCCGCCGCGCGCCGATCGAGCGCTCCAATTTGCCTTTTAATGGCCTTTGCAAAGTGCACTTGAAATTGGTTCCACGCTCCGACTTAACAGAAGTTAGTTACGATGTGGAGTACCTGTGAGATATAGCACGCGGGGCGGGGGCTAGCCGCGGAAGTGTGCGCGCTCGCGCGGGGCGGCGGCGGCGGCGGCGGCTGTCGCGGGGGCGGGACCCGCGCAGACGGCGACGGACTCGGTGGTCGCGGCGGCGCGGACGGTGAGGGCGGCGGCGATGGCGGTGGGGGTAAAGGCGACGGCTGCTTTGGCGACGTCGTTAGGAGCGGGAGAGCTGGGGGAGGGGCGGAGTTCACTGCAGCTGCCTCCTGCGGCGCCGCCTCCGCCGACGGAGCGGGCTTTGCACGTGTTGTCACGCAGAGGCAGCGGAGCCTTTGTAGCGCCCCCGCGACGCCTCCGCTCGCTTGCCCTCTGTGCCTCCCCGCCCCCATCCTGCGCCCCCCCCCCACCGCGGTCCACGGCGCCCGGCGGAGCCCGCGGGCCTGCGGGTCTGCGGCGTTACGCACCTGCGGCGACAACCTCTCTTCCTGTCACAGACTGTGCCGTCTTACTAGACCCAACTTCCACATCGGGTTCAGCGTCTTTTTGCTTTCAGTGAGATTATTGATGTTACGTTTCATTCATATGCGAGTTGCTAGTTTAATTTGAACATTGCAGGCAAGTTTTGCATAAAACTGCTAATTTATGTGGGCTTATAGAATTTTCTATAGCATACTATTTGTATAGAATTAATGTCATTTTTTAAACAAGAAATTTCATATATATTTCATCAGCAATACTTCCTAAATTAAAAAAAAAATTGCTATTTCACGTCCCGCGGTATCGTAACTCTTTGTCTCCTTTTTAAATCTTAAGTCACCGGCATCGTATGCTATCAATCTTGGGGTTGTACACTGCTTTTTGTGCCATCCTTATCTCCGCCGTGGCAGCTCAAGCCTCATGACTCTTAAAAATAGCTATTGTGTCAGCCACCTTCACAGGAACCACCAGCCTCGTCGCATCCTGCGCCCGACCGTTTCCGCCGCGTCATCCATTCCCACAGCCACGCGGCGCGGGGCGGCGCAGCTGAGACGGACGGCACTCGGGGCGTCTGCTCGAGATGCTTTCCCGCCGCCTCCCGCTGCCCTCCGCCCCCCACAGCAGCCCCCTATATTCACCGCCCGTTGCATCCACAGCGAGGACCCCGCGCTCGCGCCAGCGGCGCCCATGAGCGCCTCACTGCTCCGTGCTTCCTTGCACGAACCACACCATGTTCCTTCTGTTCCTCCGTCTCTTCCTCTTCCTTTTCTTCTCCTCGTCTTCCCTCTATTTTTCTCTGTTTCCTTCTCTTCCTCTTCCTCTCCTCTGCTTCCTTCCTCTCCTCTGCTTCCTTCCTCTCCTCTGCTTCCTTCCTCTCCTCTGCTTCCTTCCTCTCCTCTGCTTCCTTCCTCTCCTCTTCTTCCTCTCCACGATACGCGCCATTTTACTTCTTGTTCTCGTTCTCTTCCTCCTCTTCCTTTTCTTCTCCTCCTCTTTCTTTTCGTCTCCTCCTCTTCCTTTTTTCTCTTCCTTTTCTTCTCCTCCTCTTCCTGTTCTCCTCCTCTTCCTGTTTTCCTCTTCCTGTTCTTCTTCTCCTCTTCCTTTTCTTCTCATCCTCTTCCTTTTATTCTCCTCCTCTTCCCCCTCTTCTCCTCCTCTTCCCTCTCTTCTCCTCTTTTTCCTTTTCTTCCTCTTCCTCTCCTCTTCCTCCCTCCCCTTCACGAACCGCACCTTTTTACTTCTGCTCCTTGTTCTCTTTCTCTTCCTTCTCTTCTCAACTTCCCCCCCTTCTTCTCTTTTTCCTTCTCTATCTCCTTCCTCTCCTTTCTTCCTCTCCTCCTTTTTCTGCACCTCTCCCTTCTCCTCCTCCTCCTTCTCCTCCTCCTCCTTCTCCTCCTCCTCCTCTTCTTCTCCTGCCACTCCCCCACCTTCTTCTCCCCTCCACCGTTCCGCGCTCGCGTCACATGCCAACCGCTGTGCGACGCCGCAGCACGCGCCCCCATGCCGCACTACCACGTTCCTAATGCGCATTTGCGATTCGAAAATGCCGTTCGCGCCCCGTCCCGCCCCGTCGCGCCACGCCACGCGCTGCCGAGCGGCGGATGCGAAAATCTGTTTTTCCGTGAGATGTAATTCGGCCTCCGGTCCCGCGGAAAAAGCGTCGTTGTTTCATGGTGGGCAAAAAGTTTGTGAGAACGTAATATCACTCCCGTCGAAATCACCAGGTGGTAAAAAGGCACGCCTCGCGGGTGACTCGCTCGACACTTACACGCTTCTGACAGCGCGCGCGCCCGCAAAAACCCGGGAACTTTCCGTTCTTAAGCGCCCGCGAGACGGGCACCGGCTCGTCAAGCCGCCTTGCCACGCCCCTCCCCCTGCCGACTTCTGTGCTCCGCCCGCCCGCCCACCCGCGAAACTTCGCAGCCTCCTCTGTCTTCCCCCTTCTTTCTCTCGCGCATTCCGCCCGCCTCCCGCTCCTTCGCAGAGCCGCCTTCCCTGACCACTAATAGCCCCTAATGTCCGCTTGAATTCCTTCTCTGCTGTTCTGTTGCCTCAGATCTGTAAGTTTGCAGCGCTCCCGGCAATTCTGAATTACCCAGCCTCCATTCTTCTAATGGCTTCATACGCTTGCTCTCATTTTGAGAAATATCTATAGATGAAATTATGAAAATGCACTTTCTTCAATTCTTGGTAGAGTGCTTTCACTGTCAGTTTGGTATTTTTTTTTCTTAGGACACTTGTATTATTCTGTTATTTGAGTGTGAGTACGATTACTTCTTCGCCACCTACAAACCATTTGAAGAATCACTTTTGAGATGGTTGTGTCACTTCCGTCGCGCCGGTTGGGGCTGGCTAACCTTCAGGCACGGCCATCCATTAGCACCACAGCATCCATAGCACTTACCATGGTTCCTCCACTGACACTGATGTGGCCCATGGGCCCGTATTTTCGGTGTGTATCTACTAAATCCAAACTTGCGTATCCCGCGAGCCCCTACGTGCCAGCCGGAAGTTAGCCGGTGGAAGGGACGTGGCCACGCCTAGGTAGCGTGGTGTCGCCGGCACCACACACTTACCTGAGGGTAGTCAGGTCTACAATTATACTTACACAAAATAGGATGGTCGTGAATTTGGCAGTCGGAATTTTTTCGATCTCCCCCCATCATTTTATTTAAAACTAGCTGAAGTTCTCTGCGTTGCCCGGGTATTTGTTAATCAAAATCCTCTATTAGACATAAAAAGGAATGAATTCTATGTATGATGTACACCTGTCCAACCCTGTCATGATCCGTCCTAGCATGAACTGCGTCATTCCTTTCCCATCCCGCCCTGCCGCATCATCCTGATAAATGCCACCTTCCCTATTCCATCCTGTCCCTGCTACACTACCCAGCTCCGCTTTCCTTTGCGGCATTTGATCCCTCTCAGCCCCTCTCCGCTCTGCTCAACCCTGCTCTGCAGTATTTGCAACGATTATCGTTGCAACCACCATTGTTGATTGCTATGGTCAGCTGTAAAGAGATCCTTGTTGCATACTCCGAGCAAACTTCCAGTAACAATTTTGACATTCAATTACTAACAGAGTAATTGCACTATCCAAATTAATGAAAAAAAGCATTTAATATACAATTTTTGGACTTAAGAAATAATATTTACTTTGATGAATGCCTTCAACACTTTAGAGAATATTCCAAAAAATTAAACGAGTGTTCACTTAAATTTAGTTTTAAAGGATGGGAAATGAAGACGATAGCGGTTTTCCGAAATTTCAGACAATAACTGTTTTCTTGTGTTGAAGATCACAAGCACAAACTTTTCATGAAAATCGGAATATAATTTGATCCGATCGATTCCAATGAAAACAAACCTTCTTTATGTAACAGAAAATAATTTTAAAAAGTAGACTAAGGTATTCCCGACAAAACGCTATCTTTGAGTAAAAAAGTGAATCATTGAAATCGTTTCAGTCGTTCAGAGATTACCTCAGTCAAACACTCAGCAATCGTAAAAACAATTGATTTGGTTTCATATCATTTAAATAAGCTTTGGAGATCATAAAAAGGCAGTTATTTTGAAATCATAGGTAGTCATTTTATTTATACAGAAGATAGATATAAAAACCGAGAGGAACAAATTTTTCGAGCAATTAAACAATATTTAACAATGTCACCGACCCCTAAAAGTTTTTAGTTCTTTATTATTCCTATTCTTAATAGAAAAAAGATTGCGTGGGTGATCTGTTAAAATGTCACTGATTCTTAAAAGTTTTTAGCACTTGTTTATTCTATTTTTTTCTATAGAAACATAGGTTGCATGGGTAATCTGTTAAAAGAGTGCACCGTGAATTACAATTGAAAATGTTTCCTTCATCAACATTATTTTTTAACTAAAAAGTGCCGTCGAAATTTTACAACGTTAACACTCGAATCTCTTTTAGCTACACGCCGGATATCAACGCCGTTCACTCATTGCGACGAAATTTCTACACCATTATGCAATTCGTTGCTCAGGAAGAGTAATCTATGGGTATCAATTCCCTAAATTAAGCCTCATTTCTGCAACAACATTGTATAAAACAGTGAATTGTAGGATGGTATGTCACAAAAATACCTCGTTAGAAGAAAAATATAGTCACTTATTGGATATTGGCTTCTTATGCGTCCAGTGAATGGTCGGTAAGGTGTTTTGACTTCTTGTGCCACCTCATTACTTCCAAATAATGGAGGAGAGACTATAGATCCTGCAGTTATCCTGTTGCATAATCTATTCAGCATTGTCTTCAACCACCGTTGGTCGTCTCAAGCGCAAGCATTGAATAATACAAACATCTTAAACCTGAGAGCCTCTCACTTCATTTATGTGTTGTCTACAGCCACAAGGTCTCTCATTTAACCTTCCTTGCTTTATTCAGCATTATAATTACTTCCTGCTACCCCTCACAGACAAGTTACTTTTCAGTACCTTTCATGTCCATGACATTTCTTAATACCAGGCTTTTTACTCTCATGTTTTAGTTGCTGTCAAATAAACACAATCTTTTTGTGTTGTGTTTGAGGAGCCTCTTTCAATCGCATATTCACATTAATTCGAGTGTAAAATCAAAAGTTTTGTATTGAAAGTATGTGTTAGATCCCAAAAAATTTATAATTTTCTGAATATTTTGATTGTCAAAAAACTTGTATTGTTTCTTCTATATTGTACTTCAGTACACTTCGTGTTTTGCTTGAATGTTTCACAGCAACTACGACTAATAATCGTCTTATCCCCTTGTCATATCCCCATTAGGGTCTCTAGCAGTAATAATTAATTATTTGAATCACGTTTTCTATGATTTTTTCTCTGTAAATCACAGTACACTATACTAGATAGAAGTATTTATGTCATGCAAACCATCGATTTCTGTAATTACTTTGCCTCAGGAAATTGGTTCTAATTCTAAATTAATTCGAGCGTTCTGATCTGATCAATTGTTCCCTGATTTACCCTCGTCCATTGAATATCAATGACTGAATAGTTCCTATTAAGACACATTAGATCGTTAGACACGATTTCCTTTAACAAACTATTTCGGAGTTTTAGCGAATGTGTGCATGCGCAATGATTCTTCTGAGGTTCGAGAATCAGAAGCCGCACTAGGCATACGCAGGTTCGCTAAAGCTTTGAAATAGTTCGTCAAAAGAAAGCGTGAACCTCAGGTGTAACAGACTACGTACATTTCTTTCATGCTCCATTTCCATCCCGTTTGCAAAGGCCTGGTCTATTAACGGCTGAGTTTAGCTCAGAGCCAGCATTGCCGTTGTCTCTGCAGCGATTCTGGTTTTTTGGTTTCGAGGCGGATTTTCGACTACTAGCTATACAGCTAGGTCGAACTCAGCCGTTGTGTGGAGGAGAGTTCGGGCTGCTTTGATCGGGAGTTTTCCGTGTTTTCTCTGATGAAACCAAACGAATACTGGATAATTATTTAGAAAATGGGGCAACGATCGAACGCGATTTTTCCTTCCTCTTCCTTGTGCTATTCTTTTACCTAACATAAACTTACACTTGACATGCACTATCACAATATCACATATTTATATTAATATCACACAGTTTTGCATTATCGTGTAAGATATAAAATTCTAGTATTAATGTGTCTACGTGTTGAAGTTTGATGCTTCGTGCCGTTCACTTTTTGTTTCGAATTGTATCAATAGTTTTACGATATTCTCAAATACATCAGTCCTTCGTGAAGAGCACTTGGAACTTTGCACTCTAATTAACGCTGTCAAATTATTAGTGCTTGACAAATATTTTACCATTCGAAATATTGATAAATAGTTGTGTATTATCTTCTATCTATGAAAATTGGTCCAATGTCTATTTGTATAATCTAAAACGCTAATAATGTATTCGAAACGAAAAATATACATACGTTTTTCGTGTCACGTATTAGGGATAGTTTCATTTGACTATGTTTTAGCCAAATAATCTTGTAGATTTTATAATGGTTATTAAGGTACATATGATCCCTGTTGCGTGAAAAATCAAATGAAAATAATAGCAGGACCATGTTCGCTACGCGAGTTCTGCATTCAAGTAGTTGCATTAATGAGCAATGTTCACGTTTAAAAATATAATTTTTTGGTGATTCGGAAATGGTACTTGCGATGCAGTTTTTTCCGGAAAATGTGTAAACTTCATTGAAATAATTCAATAGTTTCACAAATTTGAAATAGATTAAAAAACGTACTTGCACGTAAACGTACGTTGCAGAAAAGTATGAATGATTCAACATTACCTCCGAATCATATTTAACAGGGTATTAGCATCAAATTTATGGCCACTGAATACAGTAAAACCCGTTCATTAGCATAATGTTTTTACGACTCCTCAAATTAATCTTTGTAGATCGATAAGTTCTGCCTTTGAGACCCAATTTAAAATCTTGAACTTCTGCTATGTAACTGAAACCTGCAATACCACTACATGAACGAGAATTTTTGATCTAGCTTTTCTTCTCTGTCTCTACGTTTTCTCGGGATTATTTTCAAGCGGATGCTGGAGTAGTACCTTAAAAACAATACAAGATTAAGCAAAGAAGTTGTATCAAGACAAATGCAAAAACTTAAATACTACTCTAAAAACCTTATGAAAGTTATTTAATTCTCACAATTTATCTCCTTCAGTATTTCATTCCGCGCGGCGTCTCATGAGAATCATGCACCGCAGCCACTGTGTCTCGCTTTCTCCTACAGTCTGGTGTCTCCGCATTGCCGACTAACGTCGTTTCCTGCTGACTAGCGCCGCTGCTATAACCCCTCCACGACTCCGCTCTGCCCCACCCCGCCCCTCTCTCCACCGCCCCGATATGTCCCATCCCGCTGCGACGCATCCCACTCCGCCCCACCCCGCCCCGCTCCACTCTGTCCCACCCCGCTCCGCTCCGTCCCGCCCCGCCCCGCCCCCTCCCGCCCCCTCCCGCCCCTCCCTGTCCCACCCTGTCCCACCCCACCCCACCCCGCCCCGTCCCGTCCCGTCCCGTCCCGTCCCGTTCCGTCCCGTCCCAACCCACCCTGACCCGTCTCGACCCGCCCCACCCCGCTCTGCACCCTTCCACTCCAACCCATCCCACTCCGCGCCGCCCTGCTCCACCCCGCTCTGCTCCACTCCGCTCTGCCCCACCCCGCTCTCCTCCACCCCGCTCTCCTCCACCCCGCTCTGCTCCACTCCGTCCCGTCTAGTCCAGCACTGCACCATTGGGCTCCGCGTTGCCCTGCCCGGCTCCTCCCCGTTCCGTCGCGCCCTGCATCATCCGCTCCGTCCCATTCCGTCCCGCGTCGCCCCCCCCCCCCGCTCCGCACCAACTTGCCCCGCCTCGCTCCGCCTTGCTCCACTGTACTCCACCCCGCCCCGTTCCGCCTTGCCGACTCCGCCACCGCTGCGCTCGCAACGAGCGCGCCACCGGCTGTCGCGCGCACGTTTTAGCTGTATGCGCATTCCTGCGCGTGCCGCAATAACCGGAAAAGTACGTTGGAGTTGCGAGGGGCGCGCGCGCCCGCCGGTAGTTAAGGAAGCGCTCGCGCGCGCGCAGCCTCGCGACTACCGCGGCGCGCCGGCGCAGCGCTAACCCCTAACCTAATCCACAGCCCCCTCCCCTCGCCTCCGCCTCCGCCCCCGCCCCCGCCTCGCACAGAACTCGAGAGCGGTGCTCTGGCGCCGCTAGACACTAGAATATACTCTTTCTCGATTATTATTATTATTCCTACTTTTCTTCTTCTTATTGTTATTATGGGTTAACTTCTTATTGGATAACAGGTTATCTGACTCTCTTTTCTGTTTAAATTGACAGTGATATGATGACTGTTTTTTTAAATGACAATTAGTTTGAACAATTTTTATATTGATTGATTTTATTCTAAACATTGAGATCTCTTTTGCGATAGCTAGGTCTCGGAGTTTGGAATCTTCTAGAGATCCATTAGTTTAGTTAACAACCTAAACTAAAAATATAATAATAAAAATGAGTGCCGAGATTAAAATAAAAATTATAATCAATGCTATAGCATTAATCCCAGGGAGGAGCAACATATTTCTCGCATTAAATGATACTTCACAATTGCGGTTTAAAGTTGTAACTTCGGTATTTATGTTTCACCTATTTAACTCTTCATGATTCCACACTGCGAAACCCTACTATTTGAAAAAGATTCCAAAATGTTTAGCTCCAAAACTCGCAATAAATATATTGTATCTAATTTTGTTTTAAATAGAACATGATCAATATAACCTTTCAGTTTATTGTTTTTATTATTTCTATTTATTCATAACCTCACATCATGAGTTTTCTATGTTGACCATCATGTCTATGTAAATTCCATTGGAACTGACTCTGCATTAGGACATCCATGACCATGAGCACTTTCATTGGTGCGATTGCAACCATCCAGTTGGATACAGTTTGCATCCCTCACTGTATCCGTCTGTCATAAATAGGGGTTTTTCTTCTTTTCGCTGGTTTGCACGTAATGTCTGCAATGGTTTTGAACTTAAATTATTTAAACATAGTCATTATTTCATTTTGTATTGATGTTATTTGCATTTATTTCAGTTTGTACAGAAATTACATTATTTCCAATGTATCCTAATTTGTAATCATTTAAAATAATGTTATTAAGAGATAAATTTGTTCAAAGAATTGTCACCCGGGGATTCGAATCCCCGTCTCCTGGTTTACGCCCAGTGGCTCAAACAACTAAGTTACCTAGACAAACAACTCTTTTAACAGGTTCTTAGGCCTGTTGATTAGAGCAACTGGGCGTAAACTAGGAGACCAGGGTTCGAATCCCGGTCGGGGTGACAATTCTTTGAACAAATGTAATTATGAATATACATTTGTTACTTAGTAACAAGGTCACAACTTAGTATTCTTTACGTCTGCGGAACATATTTTCGAGCGTAAATGCATCCAAGAAGATGACAAGGTGGTGACAATTATAGTTATTCCGGGAATGTTCAACAAGGGAACCACGGTTCCAACAATTTTTATTTGGTATTTTTGGCCGTTCATTTTTAACGCCTTGGGTTGTGGGTGAGAAGTGTCAATTTCGTGCTCTGTAAAAGCGTACTTTTCAAGAGGTTTTACTGAAAGGGATTACTCCTGAAAGTTCATGAATTTTACTTTATTCATCTTCTTCAGGCCTAACGCCGGTCTGATCGCTGCTATTCATTGATTGATTAATCCATTTTTCAGATCTTCTGAAAAACAGTAATTTTTCTGTAAGCGTGTCTTGGGAATACGTTCATAATCCATTCTTATAAAAATATGTATCCATTCTCATAAATATACAGATCGAACTTTTTTCTAGATTGTGTATTCAAAATATCTCAAATGATTACGCTTTGTAATGAAAATACTAAAAATTCCTAAAAAACTGTTCCGGCTTGGTGGCCGGTCCATGGGTCGTTTCTGTGCTCCCTGCCACTGATTCGACAATTATCAACTCAAATTGAAATAGATCGAGCTATGTTAGACATTACAAGGCAATTGTTACGTCCTTATGAACATATTTCTAAATTAAAATTCTCCCGTATTCGTGTTGTCAATTGTCATCCAAATCTATTCTTATCTCCTTAGCCACAAAAAATATACGAAGATTTTGGATGAAATAAGTCTTCCTTTCTTAAAATCGGAACTAAGTGATCAGATAGTAGTAAGCAACGATTTAGAAAAATTGTATCATAAAAACATAAGGAATAAATTTAGCGATGTAAATTCACCAGACTTCTTCTAAAAGACAACGTGAACATTTTTTGGTACGACTTTTTTATACCGACGATTTTTATTCTCTTGAGTATAAAAATGTTACTGATTTGGGAAAATCCAAATTACTAGCAGTCAACTATTCTACTATGACTATTGATCACCCTATTTCTTATACGCTCATCTTAAATCTATAAATTTTGTGAATACTCCAAATTTTGTGAAAAGTTTCTCCTTTTTATTTCTTGTTTATTACAATAAAACCGAGAGCATCTCGAGGTCGATGCGTAGTTCTGTGGATTCGGAGCTCCTTTGCCAAAACTTTGGAAAAATAAAAAAATAACAAATTCATTCTCTTATTACCAAACATAAGCAAACTCCTTCCAATTTCTACATATACGAATACAAGAACAAAAGTAAAAGTAAACCTCTCAGAACACATTCGGCTCTCGGATACACTCCAGTCCGCTTCACTGCATTGGCTTATAGCTATACTACCGTCAACTACATACATGGATGTTATAAAAAAGAGAAGAAAACAATGAGTATGGAAACACATTCAGCTTTAATTTGTTTTCGGATAAGCTCCAGTACCTTTAACTGCATCAACTTATGGTGATTCTTAGCAACTGTAAACATTTTAATTTATAAAGTTAATACTATGTCATTTCGTAATAATAATAATAATAATAATAATAATAATAATAATAATAATAATAATAATAATAATAACCCTGGAAAACACCTGCGGGGACAGGCCTCGACGCCTGGAAAGTCCGACTCCACAGGCGGCGTGGCGTGGCTACGCTGATGTGGCCTCGCCAGCGAGGGCCTCGGGTCACACACGTATAGTCTGGCTCACGAGTGTCCCGGAAGGCGCTCCTAGACGCTCCGTTAACCACACAGAGAGCAGGGCGAACGTCCTGACTATACTCAGATTTATACGTAGTGTCACTTCAAGGTCACGAGCTGGAAGGAGAGGCGGACATTGTCATCGTCATCGTTCTTGCCTTCCAATCAGGAGCTCCAGTACCAAAAATTTAAGTTGTATCGAAGCTCCCGATTGGATGACGGTGACTCCTCCCCGTCCAGCTCGCGACTTTGAAGTGCAACATTGTTTAAATCGCAGTATAGTCAGGACGTTAGTCATGCTGGTATACTGGTCTGGTCACCTCTCCACTGCCTTGCCTCCTTCTAACTGCCACGTTATCATACCTTCCTACTTGCCCCTCCTCACATCGTCCCAGGGGCTATCGTGCCTGGGTCTCACAGCTACGAAATGAGCGGTAGGAAGGGGGGCAAGACAGTTGACCGGGCTCAGAGCGGTCACATTTGATATTCCGCAAGGCGCTTATTACTCCAAATGATACAACCATTCAAATAGTCTCCATGACACAATAAAATTTATTCAACCTTTATCGAACATTTACCTAGAGTTGGATTAGCCTTCTTAAGAAATATTCGTTACTATGTTTTGCAAAAAGCATGATATTGTAATTCAAGTATTATATATAAACCTTCCATAATATTCGAAGTTCCGCTTCCAAACGCTTAGGAAACCTCTTGTAATTCTTCAAGTTGCTGGCCCACTAGACCGTTATGCATTTTGTCCCAAATTCTCGAAAATGACTTAAATTTCTCTCAAAATTTATTCGAAATTCAAATGTAATTCCTCCTTTCTAATTCGTAATCTCTTCCAATCATTCTATTAATCATCAGCTGCTACAACAGTGCAGTAAATCACGATCTTGCACTTATCTCCTTAAGCACTTATCTCAAGTCCGTTCACTTTAATACAATTTCTTTCTTTATTCTATTCTGTTGAGAGGCGCAATCGACGGCTCAAGGCCATCTTCGTGGCGATAGTATTCATGGTTTCACTATTCACTCTAGCTTCGCCTCTTGCTCGCCGCCCTCTCCTTTCAGCGCACCAATAGCAATCGCTCGCGCAATCAGTCACGCTGCGAGAAACCGACATCGGATGCCGCAATGGTCTTCACTCGGCGGCGGCCGGTCGAAGACGCACGACAGCTGCCGAGCGCGGAGAGGCAAAGGGTCAATGATGTATAGCGAGAGGAGAAATGCGGCGGCCTTGGAGGCGGTGGCAGGCACGGAATGGGGCTTTCACGGAGCAGATATGACCTTCATAAGTAAAGCATCGCATCTGTCATTTGCGTAATTGGTTACGATATAATAATATGATCATGTTCAGCGTTGTGTTCGATGTGATGCGTCGCCGGGTAGCTTTTAAAGATTAAATAACATTAAGTCCAGTGGCGAGGCGTGGCACTTTTTCGTGGTCATCGCTAGAATCGGCGAATATCCGCGTCTGTCTTTCTGATACGACGGGGTGGGGGCGCATTATATAGAAGTTTAATGCCCAAAATTAGGCTCATTTTTCTCAATTTTTTTAATGTTCTAAAATTTTTTAAATTGGTTTTCTAAAATAATGCGTGTCGTATGGAAGCTGTGATGTTAACGTTGTATTGACATTCAAGAATTTATAAAATAAATATGTGTAAGGACTTCTAAACATCCTACGTTTCTAAATATACCGGGTGTCTCAACAACAATCGGCCACCCTCATAACTTCTAACCGGTTCACTATATCGAAATGCAGTTTTCGCTCATGAATGCGAATTCACGGGGCAAGGATTATGCTCTAGAGATATTATTCGTAAAATGTCGTTTCCTAGAAATTTAATCATCTTTGATTTTTTAAATAGAGTTACATATTTTGTCACTTGCAAGGGAAAGATCATAAAAATAGGAAAACAATGATGTATCATTTGTTAAGAAGAAATAAATAAGAAGAAAAATACTATGTTTACGTAGATGAACTCTTTTATTTCTTCGCATAAGAACGTCAACAACACCTAATCAGAATTCTCACAAATCCTTTGTTAATGCTTTGGCAGTAGTTTGACTATACAATTATACTTTCAGACATGCCAATTTAAATTAAACCGATAAAATTTCTTGTAGTAGCCCTTGCAACTGTCGCCTTTGGGGAAGGTGCCGTTCTCTTTTGGGCGCCGACGCTGTTACGGGGAGAGGGGAGACTGAGAGGGGTGGTAGTGAGGGTACAGGCGCAATTGTAGCAATTCCTGGTCTTGATTAGAAGGGCACAGGATCAAATATTAATAACAATGATCAGAAAAAAAGATTTTTCCGTTGATTCTTCAGAATTGACGTTTTCTTTCACTGATTGAATTTTTAAAGCATTTCTCATTGAACTGAATGATATGAAGAAATTGGTAATATAAGGAAGATACTAAAAAAGGTCAGTTTCAAACTTGGCAAGAATCAAGCTTGATGTCTAATGACGTAAGAACAAGACCTTTTTTTTACTTTTACTTTTTTTGAGATAGTCTTAGTATCCCAGAGACAAAAATTAATTTTAAACATTTGAAATACACGAGATTACAAATTGAGATCAGTTGGTGTTGGGTCTGAAAGTACATTTCGTACCGATTGTTACCGGGAGGTCTGGGATTTGTTCCAAATCATGTAAAAGCTCATCCTAATACCGAAATCATTCAGAAAACAAGACATTGCAAAGTGCAAGACGTCTCTTTAAGGGGAACTGCCCATACTTTGCGCAAAGTTTTGCAGAAGCCGTTGATCTGCTTCTTAGAATGTTAGTTGGAACCTGGAACGGATATATTTAATCGACACCAAACATCATTGGTCGTCAAACGTATGAGATAATGATAATAATCTGGTTATTGCACTTAATTTATATATCAGTATAGTTGGTTGTTATTTTTACCTAATTTATTTGATTCTTTTGTACTTTTATATCAATTGGTTAGGAAGAGAAATAAAAACTTCACAGAAAAAGTGAAAAAAACAAGCAATCAACGAAATATTTAAGTTAATATCAGAGTAAATATTTATGTTATTAACTGAGCACAAAAATTACACAGATGTCCATGGTTGAAATTCCTTCCTTTGAATTCTTCCTTTTTCATAACAACAGTGAATAAACGAATTGAACCTATTAAAAGAATGCTTGTTATTAGAATTATTATTACGATTTTTCAATTGAAAGTTTAGCGTGTTTGTACCAATGTGAGTTGAATAAAGGCGCTAGCCAATGTGTGCGCATCGTTTGTTGCGATCGCACAGGCCGCGATTCCCCGACGCTCGTGGCTCGGTGTGCTTTGCGTGCGTGGCAGGCGCGCTGATCTGTTGCGTTGCCTTGCGCAGATGCCAAGCACGTGATGTTGCCGTCGGGGGAGCTGCACGTGCTGCGGGCGGACGCTCGCGACAGCCGCAGCCGCTACCGCTGCCGCACGCTCGACCGCCTCACGGGCCGCACCAAAGAGACGGCCTACGAGGGCCGCCTCGAGGTCAAAGGTGAGTCTTGGCTTTGAATGATTCATTCACTAGATTCCGATTGAAACGTAGCTGCACTTCAAGGTCACGAGCTGGAAGAAGAGGAGCACATTGTTATTCAATCGGGAGCTGCAATACCAAAACTTTAAGTCCTAACAAAGCTCCCGATTGGATGGTAGTGTTCCCCTCGCCTTCCAGCTCGTGACCTTGAAGTGTAGCTATGTTTAAATCGGAGTATATTTCATGTTTCCGGGAGCTTCAGAGGCTTTGGTCACTGGTCCGGTAAGGGTAGTGCATGTTTTTGATCGCGGGAAGTGGCCGTGTTCTCCCGCTGGATGGTGAGATCCGGCGCCGATCAACAGGTAGGTTTGTTGAGTTTTTCCACATCCAGGTTTGTCCCGTCAGGAGTCACTGCTTGAGCCCTGACAAGCTCAAATCTCCCGCCATGTGTGGTAGTATAGTGCATGAATGCATGCATGCATGTGTGTGTGTAAAGGGTGGTGATATGACAAGGAAGAGGAAGGAAAGATCGCGATCGGTTCTTGGTCCATTTGGTAGGGTACTGCTCAGGCATTTGCCTGGAATTGATTGGAGAAACCACGGGAAACTACCGATCAGGCGAAGCAGGCCGCTCCTCGAGAGAACAGCTGAACTCGGCTCAGCTATTCAGCTAGTGTTGAAAATCCTGCCACTGTCAATACTCGAATCCAGCGTTGGGAATCACATTGCTAAACTACGCTCTGTGAAGTCACGGAATTTAAGGATTCTGAGACAACGCGGGTTCCCGGATGGGTGACCGTCTGGGAATCCCGTGAATCTTACGGAGTCGAGCCGCTGGCTGAAAGTATAAATGACTAACTATGACTAACTTAACGGAGGAGTACTTTACGTTCACCGCCTGTAAAATGGTTATGAGAACATTACGAAAAACGCAACAGAACAAAAAAAAAACAACTAGGATCTCTCGGACATAAGTACTAGCGTGACATCACGTAATGCCCTGAGCCACATCAACTTATATGAGTGTTGGGCGCGGAGCTGCGTTTTGACTGCGACGTATTAACTGCGTGTCATGGGTTCACAAACAGTACTGAGAGATCTCAAATTATATAATTTTTTAGAAAAGTGATAAAATATGTTTATAAAAGAAATATTTTTACTAGTAAAATTTCACGAAGATATTTCTCGATACAGCCCGTATAATTTGACTAAGCCCAAAAAAGAAACCACTTCGCTTAGGATAAAGTTTCTGTCCTCCAAAGCAGCAATTTTGGAGATGGGGAATTTTTCATGCGTAGCACGATTCATAAATACGAAGAAATAGTTTCGATTAAATGCAATAACATTGTATCAGAAATATTCACAGCAACAACTCTATTTTTTATCTTGATGCCAATTGCTAAGACTAATGGCCATACCTGAAATAGATTTTGATTTGATGGATAGATGATATTAATGGTATAATCAGAACGAGGATGGAATTAAGGTAGAATAACAGAAATGGTAAACGGAAGAACCTCGATAAAACTTGCCATGAACGCGGTTTGTTTGTTCCCCGGAAATTCCACATGCGTTCCGGTGGAATTCGGCCTCGGAACACAAAAGAGACAAGGTAGCGCGCAAGTCGCTACACAATGGATCTCCCAATGATGAGTTATGTACAATATGCGCAAGTTTTCTTGATATTCCAAAGCGAGGGGGGTGGAGAGTGGAAGGCTCTGCCTACGTAACTGCTTAAAAAGGGGTACCAAATATGGGTATGAACTTATCGTGGCAAAACGTATCACGAGGAATACGATTATTTTTTAAAGTAGGAGGTGGATGTTGGCAGCATTGTTAGTTGGTACGTGCCGTTCCGAGTAGGACCTAAGGGCTGGATTTATAAACCTCTACCAGGGGTCTGCCCGGCCTAGTAAGCTGCCAGTGTTCGGTCTTGCGATTTATGAACGGCCCCCAGCCAATTCCCGTCGCCTCTTGTCCTCCCAGCGAGCTCCCAGATGGCCCCCTTAGTATCTCAACGGGCCGTGTTATTCAGCGCTGGACAAGGACTAGGGAGCTCGTGTATCAAGAAAACTTGCGCGAACAATAACTGAATCACAGATCACCATGAACGTTTTATACTGCATATAATTGACCTCGCTAGTTGAATTAATTATTGTTATACCAGTCACTCCTGTGAAGTAGGTCTCTGGAAGGCATTCTTCCTTTCAGAATACTATAAGCGCTACGCTCTCGGGTTCAATAGTTATGTCATAGATTAAACCATTACAATTTAGATGTATTTTGTATTTATCGTAGTGTTCAGGCTCTCGACTAATTCTACTCCATACGCCTCCAAACAATTATAAGTTGCTACTAATCACGCCACAACTGCATGGAGAAAGCTCGAAAGAAGAAATGCTTTAGGCGGGAAAAACCTTTCTTTTGGGCGTTTGAGCGAAAAACGACACAACCGTCGGAGTTAGTATGCTGGCATGTAAAAATTTATTTATTATTAATTTATTAAAATATATGCATTATGTATCGTGTTTGTCAGATAAAATGATAAAAATAATTATATTGGAAAGTAGTGTTTTATCAAATTAAAATGCACATAATAAAACAAAATGCACGTAATGAAATATTAAAAAATATTTCTCGTACAATGTTGGAAGTTGTGATGAAACGTCCCATATCATACTATTTTTCAATTTATATTTGTAATTTTTATACTTTTCGTGAAGATTACATTATAATTTCGTTGTAGTGAGAAACCTAAATTATTGACCTTGATTTTAGTGTACGCACTCTACAAGGGATACAAGAATCTCAGTACAGAAACCCAGGAATACAGAAAGAAAAACCTTTTATTGGAAAAATCATATTTTTGGAATATAACGCGATCTCGTTACCCTCCGGCTTCCTCTACTCGCCACTCCGGTGCGCACTGACCTTGCGTAATCGTTAACCCCGGGAGGCCCCGGCGAGGTGTCGCGTTGCTCACACAGTCGCGTTAGCGCCCTCTCCTTTTCATCTTGCATTCTGACAGGCCTCCGCCGCCGGGCGCCCTCACCTGTTTGCCGCTGGGGCGTGCGTGCTCTCTCTCTCTCTCTGTCTCGTTTCGCCCGCGCGCCTACTGTTCATGCGGTCTAGTAGGTGGCGCATTTCTGTTGATCTGCTTTGTAGTTAGTTCCGCGCTCTCATCGCGCGCCTGCTGTGTCGTTGGCACGCGCTCTCATTGCACGCTCTCGTGTTTGGCGCCCTTCCCCCGTCGCTCCCACGCCCGCCTCTTTAGGTTCTGCGCTGTTCCACTGGCCGTCACTGCTTAAAACACCAGCTGCTCTTGCGATCTCTCCGTCTCGCTTACGCACCGGACGATCTCTGTTTTTTTTAGGGCTCTAAGGTCCCGCCCATTCTCTGCTACCACTTTTTTCGCGGTGGCCGGCCTTGTTTTTTGCTGTGCTCTCGTCAGGTATGCAGCATTCACGACAGAAGCGCTGTCTTAATGCCAAGTATGTCAGCTACAAGAGAAAAACTGTCATTGTAACAGCTTGCTTATTCGCGCCTTTGGCATGTGTGGGAGTACTAACAGTGTAATCTAAATATTGCTCCATCTTCGACAGCTTAGAGATCTGCTTGTAGAAAATTTCCTACTGTGAATTTGGGCAAATAAACAACTGCATATCACAAACAATATTTAACAACATAAAATAAATGAGGAAAGAAAGGAAATTTGAATAATGAACAAAATATGAATAATATGTAAAACACTTCTTACTACCTCATTAATACTTATCTACATTATTAGACATACCTCGCAGGGGAGACGAAACATTTCACTTAACACAAATTCGAATCCTCATTTCACGTTATTTAAGCTATGTAAATAACTAACGACGTGACATTTGAATATTTATAATTTTGTAAGAGTGTTTATACTATGAAATATCTCCTGAAAAGAAAATGAAATGAATGCGTAAAGTACTTATTTCATGCATGCGTACATACATCCTTATATGCATTCCTACATACATGTGAATCATTTCACGTGAAAAATGACAACCGTCTTCTCCTCAATTAGACGAGCAAATGTTTCTAATGTAATTTTGCGAATAAATGCTTCGTTTTTGCACAGAAGTTGATTGACGGAATTTCTTCTTCTTTAAAGTCCAGAAGGTTGTGCTTGTAATGAGTCGAAGCTCTGAGAATTGTTCTAATATAAGAATAAATCTACTTTTTTATTACAAATAAAATACGTAAATTTGTGCATAGTCTGAATTTGGGCGCAAATTATGTCCCCGGCTGTGGTGGTGGCGGGCGCTGTCCGAGTATCCTGGAGGTATGAACACCATTAGGCGACGAGTAGGTAGGCGTCAAATCTCTCGTTTCAGCAAGGGAAGAACATAATCACTTCCAGAGATATATCATGCACTTCACTTATGGGACTAGTATCCATTGTCGCCGATACGCTCGAACATACAAAGTAATCAACCAATCATACGTACATGAATAAATTTCTTGTCTCCTTTTCTCCCACCAATTTTCTTGTCCACGCCTATTTCAGCAATCTAGAGTAGTCTCACATTTTTCTTTCTTTGGAAGATATGAATTTGTTCATTCATATTGGCATACATGTATACAAATGTGCACGTGTACATCCACGCGTACACATGTTTCTGCAACGAACATAGTATTTGAAATTTCGCACTCGTGTCACTAGACGTGGCACGTAGCCTGCCGCTTGTCACCCCCTGCTCCACCCAAGGCGGGGGTGGTTGCGGCGGCGATGGTGTAACGGTTAGCGTATCGGGCTGTTATACCCAAGTTTGCGGATTCGAACCCGATCGAAGCCGTGGGGTTTTAAGGGCGAAAAAATCCTTCTTACGCCTTCCTTCGGAGGGGAAGTAAAGCCGGCTGTCCCATGTTAGTAGATTTTCTGCATGTAAAAGATTCTCAAGCCTAAATGAAGCCTCTGAGCTAAATTCAAATTGCCTGTTCCGTCGCCCAAGTAACACCTTCTTCCCTATATCCCCTAGTAGGTGAAAGGAGCGTAACGAAATTTGCGTGGTCAGACGGAAGAGCAGGCCTCATGGCCTGGGTCTCGCCACGTAAAATAAGGCATTCATTCATTCATTCACCCAAGGCTATGCGCCGCGCGCACCTATCCCTCCCACGTGCCCGCGGCGCTGCCCAAAGCCCCTCGCCTCTCCCTCGCCCGCGCTGTCTGCCGGCGGCCGCCCCTTTTTATCGCGTCCGAGTTACGAGCGGCAGGTCGTTGCTCCAACTCGTAAGATCGGCCGTCATGCGCGGCGACGCCGCTGTCTGCACATTGTCGCCTCCTGGACGGGATGTGGCCGCATGATGTACTTTGTGACGAAAAGAGGATGAGCGGGAAAGAGATAGGGTGGAGATGACTGCATTATTTATGTCGGCGCCATCTCCTGCTTTCTTGGCTCGCTCCTTGCAAGGGTCTTAGTAGCGGCGTAAAAAGCTTCATGGGTTGAAATTCCGGAGTCCAGAGGGAATATTAAAAGCGAACGGGGCCTTAGGAATGTGCTGCTCTGGTTTGTGTGAGTACATGAGGTACATGCCTCTTCTTGGAAATTCAATCAGGAATTCCGGGTTTTAAATAAATGAGATATAACTGTAATATTTTGCTTGGGCAAACTCCTTAAATATAATTTTTATGTACTTTGTTTATAATTATACCATTCCATGTAAAGAGCTAGTCCTATGTAACAAGTATTTGTTCATTCACATATAGAAACCAGTCGGTTGCATTTATTGTTATTCGGTTACTCAAGTATTTCAAAAAATCTGGTCTCGAAAAAACATTAAATTCATTCAAAATTTAAATATACGGTGCTCAAAAAGCAAAAGTAGTGACTTTATTATCTCCGTGTATTTACTCCATTCCGGTGGAGTAACTTCCTTTTTTATTCCTTTCGTCGTGAAAAGGGAGGGATATTTCATTGTTGTCAATGTCTGTTAACTACCAATTGTTTAAACAAACGTGTTATTGCTAAATTACATTTATTTTGACCTTTTGGTTTTTAGGTTTTCTTCGTTTACGAAGATTCACATTAGTTTCATAAGAATGCAAATATGGCATATAAATGAAAACGTTTAATTAAAATCACTTTTGTCTTATATTAATAACAGCACAAAAGAAACACATCAGAACATACTCATATAGTTGCCTAAAACATGTTGTAGAAATTTATTTAACTAACTTCCAAGAACCATTAAAACTATGCGAGACGTGCTATGGGAGAGAAATCTACTCACGTTTATTTGATCTAAGTAATCCCAATTAAGACATCCTTACAAACCTTTACAATCCAATGATCATACAGACAAAATAAATATTTCCAAATTAAACATAATTGTGGTCATATCAACGAATACATACATAAAAATTAAAAATGGTGCAACAATGTGTGAAATCTATGTAGAAATAAAAGATATGAATATTCAAAGTGAAGGAATAATTTAAATGAGTTGATATGTTGAACATGTAAGAGTTCTACTGGGAGAAATCTATATCTAAGAAGTATAAAGAATACGTAGAAAAAAGTATACATACAAAGAATAATGTTTGAAACATTCATACAATTTGTTGAATATGCCACCCTAGGTAACATAATAAAGGCAGTAGTAAGGAGAATGGACGGGAAGGGTTTGAATCCCGTCTCAGGAGTGGATGTTTTCATCACGTGATTAATGATCGTGGCCCAACTCGGTATGAATATGGTACCACTAGACAGAAGGTTCCGCCAAGGATGCTAGGAGTTACTCATTATGGAGTGGTGGGAGAGTCGGAATATCTCGCTTAACTCCGAAAACGCGATGCCGACTGTCGATAAAATTTAAAAGTCATGTTTCTATATAAATAAAAACCTAAGTATTCTATTTTTGTCTTATTATGATAATATACTTTAATAATGTAGAAATATACGCGTAATGGTAGTGTGATAGTGATACTCAAAATTGATAATGATTACATTTCTCTTCAATTTAACTTTTTTCATTTGCACAAATGTTAAATCCAACCTCAATGGAAATGAAATATTGACACATAACAAGTTAAAAATTATTTAAGTATATTTATTTACCGAATTGTTGCATACAACTATTAAGGAACAATTCATATAAATATATGAAAAAAATATTTCTCAATGTAACTATTTTCTTAAAAATAGATGTAGTATTTTTCTTCAATTTATTTCTGAACTTAAATTACTAGTTATAGCATAAATGTTAGAAGTACATTTAGTTAGATTTTTTAATACAATTTTCCAAGTTATGAATGAAAACCATTTAATTTTTGAAGATGTTGAGCATCTTACTATGATTTTAATTGCGTAAGAAAATAGATTTTTCAAATCTGAAAAAAAATCATAGAAAGGGAAGGAAAGGAGAAAGGATAAACAAAAGTAAAGATACAGTAAAGTTCGATAAAAACGAGAAATGGAAGAAAAACTTACACTTCCACCTTATCGAGAAATATCAATTTGAGTGTGGATCACCAGAATTCTCGAGTAAAAAATTGTATCAACTCTCTGGGTGTACTCAAGTACTTTTCTCGCAATTTGATACCGCTCTATCTCCGCTGAGTGAGATGTTACGACGCGGCATTCTGAAATAAAACGAGGACGGCGCAGCGGTGGGAGTGGCTGCGCACCGCCGTCGACGCCTCCTCCAAAAAAGCCGCTGGGATTCGAAGCGCTGGCCTGTCTAATTCAAAGCGGGCCGCGTGCCAGCGACGCCCGCGCGTCGGTGTCGGTGCCGAAGCCGACGTTGGCGCCCGCTCCGACGCTAGCACTGGTTGCAAGGCTAGCTTCCGCCCTTTCCGTCTCGACCGTCGTGGCGCCAACGCCATCACCGCCGTTCCCGCCGCTTACTTGCTGCTTGCTCGCAGCTTACTCGCTTTCTATTCGCCGCCTACTCGCCGCCTACTCGCCGCCTACTTGTCGCCTACTTGCCGCCTACTTGCCGCGTTGTTGCCGCTTACTTGCCGCCTACTCGCCGCCTACTTGACACCGCCGCCTTCGCCGCCGTCTTCGCCGCCGTCTTCGCCGCCGTCTTCGCCGCCGTCTTCGCCGCCGCCTTCGCCGCCGTCTTCGCCGCCGTCTTCGCCGCCGTCTTCGCCGCCGTCTTCGCCGCCGTCTTCGCCGCCGTCTTCGCCGCCGTCTTCGCCGCCGTCTTCGCCGCCATCTTCGCCGCCGTCTTCGCCGCCGTCTTCGCCGCCGTCTTCGCCGCCGTCCTCGCCGCCGTCCTCGCCGCCGTCCTCGCCGCCGTCCTCGCCGCCGTCCTCGCCGTCGTCCTCCTCCGCCGATGTCGTTGCCGTCGTCCTGCTCGCCGCCTCTGCCCCCTCCCCACTCCCTGTGCGCCGCAGTCGCTTGCCCGTTTCCGGAACCCGCAAGGAGCGTCCTGCGTTTTTCCCCTCAGGGCGCCCGTCTAGGAAGGAAGTTTCCGAGGAACTTGGCGAAGGGAAAGCGGGAGTGGGAGCAGGAAGGGGGCGGGATAACATTGGAGCCATAGAACCTGCCTGCCTTGCAAGAACGCCGCCTGCGAATCGAACGTGTATATAATTTACTGCGGAACTGCCGACGCGCAGAATTCGCGGAACGGGTCTTGTTAAGCTGTGCTTGGATGCCGTTCTGCGTTTGGGGAAGCTTTCGCACGCGTATAATAGGTGGGAAGGAGGGAAGGAACCTGAGGGTTTTGTAGTTGGCTTGATTAAGGTTTTCATTAACAGGATCTTACAGATTTATTGGATGTATTTTTAAATTGCTGGAAATTGTTTGTGAAATATAAGAATCAATTATGTTTTCACGTATTTTCATTTAGTCGCACCAGAACGTAAAATCAGAATGAACTGATAAGTCATTGCAAAAGAAAGAGAAATAAAATTGACTCGGAAAATAGTTTGAACTTCTGAACAAAATTTTAGCATATTCCCTTTTGGACTGAAACAGCTTTATTTATCTCCATTTGATTGATGTGTAAATATGTCGCGACCATTCAATTTGAACCCTATTTTTCACGCAAAGCTTTTATGTTAAGCTATCCTGGCACACTTTATTTTCTCGGACACGAATAATGTGTGCGATCGATTGAAGTTACGTCACCTAGCAAACACGATGGAACACGGTTGTATCATTCACGTCACGTATCACTTGCAGCACTCTGCTATTCAATAGTATGTCGGATACTCCCGATGAGCTTTTGTTCCTTTTTTCTTGCAGCCCATATACTCCATTGTCCGAAATATTGTAGTACTTGAAATAGTTGTCCTAGAATTTCTGAACTGAGACCGTACGGACAATATTGAGCTTGCAGGAAGGAATGGAGGAGAAACAACGTAACGAGTAGCCCAGAACACATTGATTTATACATTTCTTGTCTCTGGGAATTTACGAAACTTTGCGAATCTCAAGGGAATGGTTTTGGATACGACACTCTCTCATAAGTGCACTAATGTATTCCACTGACAATCCTTCACATGGTTTGTAGTAAGGAAACTGGTCGTAAGCCACAAAATGGTTACATTAATTCGCTAATTAATTTGCACCCAGGCAAACACTTTAAGTTGAATGTCATCTTTAAACTTCTACCTGTGGAGACGTTTTATCATTTAAAAATAATGGTTTGACAGCAGCACATACTTTCTCCTATTATTTCTAAATGTTCAATTTTTGAAAATTCAGAATTCAACGACAATGAAACCTATGGCATTCTTTTAAGCGTTCCTTGTTCTGCCAGTGAAAAAAAAAGTACGAAGAAAACATTTCGAGCGGCTTTTGAGAATATATTTTCTTATTAGCATTAACTGACGTTAATAATAAAAAATCTGCGTTAACACAAAAACTATTCGTTTTTCGAAAAATAGCCCTCTTTAAATATGATTGATTAAAACGTATTTCATTTTGGCACAAAAAATCTCTATCTTGAAAATTGTAGTTTTGCAATATTAACTTTTTGCAATTATCAAAAATATAGGAAGTTCCCCGAAAATGAGATTAGCACCACTTTTTATATCGTTCTTTTTATTAGGGAGGGGAAATTTAAAGACGGAAAAAATTTCAAGAAAAAAATTGAGTGTTTTTTAGAAAAAAATGTTTCAAATTTACCTATATTTCATGCAAAATTACGCTAAAACTACTGCTATTTTCGTAAAATTGTTCGTGACGTTATTTATCTTTAAATAGCTAATTTCACTATAAAAAAAATCTTTATCTCAATATTATAGTTGTAGGAAGACGACAAAAAATGCCCTTTTGCAATCTTCGAAAAATCAGGGATTTCAACGAACATGAGACCTGGACCATTTTCCCAAGCGTCCTTTACACTATTCGAGGACAAAGTATAATCCAAAAATTTGCAGATATTTTTGAGAAAATTTCGAAAATATTTTTGAGGCTTCATGTAAAGTACTACCAAAAATCAAAATATCCCACTTTCAAACACAGAGGGTCTTAATTTTTTAAATCGATCGATGAATATCAATTTTGGGGAAAATCGGCCGAACGATTTTTGTGCTAGCATCGACCACAGACAGAGTTTGGCAGACACGCGGTTGACACAGTTGGGCAGACACACAAAAGATACACGTTTTGGCGTCGATCGAACCTACAAAACATGGATTCTGAGTACACGTGTCGGAGGAAATAACACATAGACAAATAGATAGAAAGAAAGAAAGAAAGAAAGAAAGAAAGAAAGAAAAAGAAGTTTTGTCCACATTTTCATTACCAGGGCTGGCAATAAGAGTTTCTCTGTAGAAAATTCGCTGTTTACAATAATTTCGGCGCACATTTACAATACTTTATCTTCTAACGAAGTAAGAACGAGAAAGTAAAAGCGTTTTTTCTAAGTAGGCTATAGAACAAGAATGGATATGAATCACGGATTACTGCATTTTTCGATATGTTTTGTTGTTACAATATCGATTGACTAAGTATGGACCCAAGAGAGAGACTCCCCTCGAGACACAAACTTGAGCCACGGAATGCATCGTCTTTTTATCTCTCTTTCTTTCTTTGTTTCTCTCTCTCTCTCTCTCTCTCTCTCTCTCTCTCTCTCTCTCGGACAATAGACAAAGTATAGAGACAAACATAAGTGAATGATTTCATGCTATCTTCCAAAGGCACTGCGGAACCCGCACTCCGTGTAGAATTCACAGCTAGCCTGTGCCTACCCACCAAAAAACCCTCCCATTCTTCCGCTTCCCTTCCCGCGGAACCGCCGTCAGGCATTGCATCACGGGAGGGGCAGGTCGGCTTATTGCTCTATGTCAACTGATGTCACGGGATACTCCTTCGAAATTGTTCTTCTACCGGAAGCTTCTTTAAATTCAATATATGTGTGCGTGTGTGTGTGTTTCTGAGACAGATTTACGAGCTTCGCCAGAACGCCAATTCGTAGTTGTTATTGGTGTCACTGATCCCAACCAATTTCAGATATTTTCATTTTCAACTTGATTTCTGTCGTTGTATTAATTTCTTATAAATAAATCAATTAATAGTAACGAGCTGTGCTTATTAAAAATTAGGGGTTAGCCCTTGAAAAATGAAGTGACTAAATCAAACTCCCGTATTGATAATACATTGTAATGAATAGTAGTCTCAATTCAATATATTTCATGCTAAATTTTAAATTTTATCCATTTCAAACTTTTCTGTATTTATACTAACAGGTTATAATTGCGGTCATCGAGGGAAACACGAATAATTTTAGAGCCACGCTGAAGGGTTCAGCTGGTGAATGTGTGCAACGTGTCAAGAAGGAATCGAATTTAGTTCTTCTGGTATTTGTAATAGTTGTTTAAACATGAAATGCAACAGCGTGTGTATATAAGTTAATGTCGACTGGGCAGAAATCGCACGTACGTGGGCTCTGCCTGCCCGCACCGGCAACTTCCAATCCTCTGCCGCGGGATCAGGTAGCTTCGTGTTATCTTTTCGTTGTTGTCCCCCCCTGTTGGTTGTATTTTTTTTTATTTTTATAACATTTCCTCATTTATTTGTTTTTACAAAGTAATTGTATAGTATGACTTCTGTTCTTGGTAATAAATCAGCATTTTTGGTTTATTTATCTAATTGATAGTGGAGTTAGTTGAACCTAACGGTACCACTACAATCGAGCTCCTGTGGATTTTCCCAAATCACCAAACCAATGTTGCACATCCCTAGCGCGCGTCGCAGCCAAAGATGTGTAACCTTCTGCCTCTGTAGTCCTCGCGTTCTAAAGGTTGTAGTTGCCTGAATGTGCGCGCGGCGCCTGCGGCAATGTGCGAGCGCGATTGCCGCTTTCACTGAAACCGAAACCGAATTGCACGCCATGAAAATACCGAATTTGGTCGCTAATGACATAATGTTGATGCGAATTTAAATAACATCAACAAAAAAATACCGAATTGTACCGCCAAATGTCGGTCCAGTAGCACCACATTTTTGTAACAACCCGTTCGGATTTTAATTTTTTACTACTTATGGCGACGCTTTATCCGAAAAATTCCTTTTTGACAACATATTTTGAAACCATAGGAAATTAATATACAAAAGAAGCAAACAAAGAAGTTTCTATTTCACCTGAGTTCTTCAAACATTGCGATACAATCTCGTAAATGCAGTAAGTTATGTCACATCTATGTTTTATTTAATAACGTTATTTTAATGTTAAATTTTAATTAATAAAAATTCTTGTTTCTCTACTTTCATGAAAATGGTAAAAATTAAATTAAGCAAAACAAAGAAATTGAAAGTGAATCATATTTTTGTGTTCGATTTTCTTAATTTGAATCTTTAATAACTCAATTTTTATTTTAGTTTGCTTTGGCATCATTTGTAGAAACAATGAGTGACTTTCATACATTATTTAAAACGTGAAAATCGTGATTGTTTGATTATTCGGTCATTCAGAGAGGGTAATCGATATATATTAAACGAATAATAAAATAAATCGATGAAATACTAATGGTTTAATGTTATGGAGCGGGGAATTAGGTTCAAACTTATTGACTTTCGTTCATAAACAAATGATTGACTTTACATAATAGAAACTAGTCTTAAATTCATGAAACATTCTTACAAACATACTTCATTTTATTGGTAACAACTACGTGGTATAATATTTCTACTTTTAACCTACCAACACTTCAGCTATCACTTAAAAAAATCCCAGCCACACAAAATGCAAATTGTTTAAAAAAACACAGTTTGTTTGTTTGTTTAATTGAAAATTCAAAAACTTTAATCGAAATAGCCTTCTGCCATTGAATTCAATGTATTTTGCTGCACTCGTACAAAACGTTTTAAAAAAGTAAGTATTTGGCCAAGCTGGAATTTCAACTCGCACCCATAGATTTGTAAAGTAAGAATTATTACGTGCGGTTAATTTGTGATAGGGACGCTAAAACGATGTCATAATTTTCTATTGTGATTCTAACGATTGAGACGCAAAATTGTCACAACATATTCGATATTCTCAATATAGTTTGGGAGGCAACGATTCAAAAATATCCTTGTTATTGAAAATTCTGTGTATGGTTTAGGCGCTAGCTAGGGTTGTTCAAAGATGGAGGATCGGCAGACGTAAAAGTGTTTTCGATATCAGGAACTCTAAAAATAATGATTCGAGGGTGTTACTTATACGAGAAAGTATTATTTTAAGCATAAAAGGAAGAAAAGTCCACTTTTTTGGTATCAGGGTCTCCCAAAGCGTTTCTTTTTGTCAAAATAACCTTTTCGTAGCGCATTATGTAACTTTCTGCACACGGTGAACATATACTCAGTAAAGTAAAATTGGGATGTTTGTGAAAAATACAACATAGTAGCTAACAGCGAAGACCCGCCCAATTAAGATTAAAAACAATTTGTATGAATTGTTCAATTACTGCAATAGTGACATATTTCAAGAATGTATGTTTTTATGAAGAACTTCAATATTTGATTCCAAGATAAATGATGACGAACGACGTTGAAACATTGCAATATATTTCTAAACTATTATTTTGTCGTTATATCTCTGAGTTACGAAATATCTCGTGTTGCTGTTCACACTTTCTCGCAATAGTTTGAGTTTTCACATTGTTATAAAACTTAGCCGTAATTACAGTACACTTTTAGTTTATCAATTTTATTTAATGTAAAAAATACACGAATCTTCTCAGAAGTACTGCAAAGTATACGAATGACGGAATACACATACGACTATGTGCACAGAAACGAAAGGCAACGAATTAATAACCATGACTCCTCACTACATTGAATCATTAATGACTAGCTGATACAATTATATTATATACTAACTTTTAAGAAAATATATTTACTATTTAAATAGAATATGTTATATTTTTTAATCGACACCAATGTAAGTATAATAATCACCATGTGTCAAATTTTATGTTTCTTATTGTATTTTATCAATTTATTAAGCCTCCGCTGTTAGTGAAATATGACTGTTAAATCTGTGATGCTTTAAAGACCAGTTTAGTAAAATTATATTCATGTAATAAATTACAGCATATCAATTTTCATGTGAAATAATTATTTGTACTCGCCAATGCAATTTTCCATGAGAATATAGATAATTTCTTCTGTGTACTTTGGAGACGCGCTGAACAAATTTTGTAGTCGAAAGGTTACGTAATGAACGTTATTTCAAATAATTTTAAATTGACTTTCCTGTGGATCCTGTCCAGTGCATGGCTAGGCACCAACACGTAAACGATTCATTTAATTTTCAATGAACTGTGAAACAGGTAATTTGGAAATGTATTTTCTAGTACAAAATTGTTTTTATAATTCAGATTATACTGTTCTGTACACATGTGTTTAAATCAGCGGCAAATATAATGTTATGTGTTATAGGTGGTTTTTAATACGAGATTTACTATTGAAATGCCTATATATTTTATTCTATGTTAAAGATGCAGTCCTTTATCTGCAATAGCTTCTTTAAATTTAATTATAGTAAATGAAAAGAATGGATTCTTCTAACGGGGGCACGGGTGTTTAGTGCATAAACTGCTCAATTATCCCAACATTTCAATGTGAATGGACGGGCTCATTACATATCCAGCTCAAAATATCGAAAAGAGTGTAAACGACGTCTGAGTTGGACGGCATATCACCGCCAGGTGGGTTTGTTTTTGCCAAGTTCATAATAACAAATACCGTTCCAAGGTCTTTTCAAATCGACTCGGTAATTATTATTTTGCACAAAAAGCCAACAAAGCGCAATACTTCCCAGTGTGGTTGCCTCCCGAGCGGGTTGACTCCTCATCCCTCCCACTCCCCGCGCCCAACGGGAGCCGTGCTTCCTCCCTTTGTTGAACTGTCGCAATCATTAAAAGATACGGTGGTTATAAAATGTCGTCCATTAAACGTTATCTGCCGCTTCAGTGCGCGCATCCCCTGCCAGCGCCCGCCCTGGCCTCCGGGCGTCCTAAAGCAACTGCTACATTTGCGCCGCCTTAAACCCACTCGCCCGCTCGGCGCGCAAGCCGGCTTTGGGCGTCGGGAGCGTCATCGGCGGCGGCGACGGCGGACGGCGTGGGTGGGGAGACGGCGAGGCGGCGGTGGTGCCTTAACTGGTACTGGGAGAAGTGGCTCAGGGCATCAACTGATGTCACTGCAGTGCCTGACCGGGAGGTCCTGGGGTTCGAGTCCCGACGGTGGTGGCAGGATTTTCGACACTAGCCGGATAGCTAGGTCGAGTTCTGTCGCTGTCTGGAGGAGAATGCTCGAGGACGGCTGCTCTGATCGGTAATTTTCCGTGGCTTCTCCGATCAGTACCAGGCGAATGCCGGAGCAGTACCCTCCCAAACGGCCCACGGTTCGCGGGCGATCTTTCCTTTCCATTCCTTGTCCTATCCTCTCCCCTTGCACACACGTACACTTACATGCACTACACTATTTGGTTTTTATAACATGGCGTGTGAGGGATGGAATATGGCTCGATGGAATCGCGATGGAATATGGCACGGTTTTTCACATATTTCTCGGTCGTACCGCTAGATGTCGCTTTATCATCAGCCCTGCTTGATACGGTCGCGATCATGCGATATCTACCGGTATGACCGAGAAAGACGCAAAAAGTTGTGCCATATCCCATCATGAAAACAAGCCATCAGGCGGCATGTCATAAAAACCAAAGTATACCACACATGCCGGGAGATCGGTCGGGAGTTTAGAGCTTTTCCCGGCTGGGGCGGTGCCCCGCTGGTGGGAGATATCTGGTTGACGAAAATCCCGCTAACCGACGGTAGGTCAGTGTCGGATCTCGTCATCCATCTGGGCAAGATCACCGACACCTCCGTAGCAAAAATCAAGCACATGTACGGAACCAATGACCTTAGCAGTTGACGCGCCCGGAATCACTAGTAATCAATCAATCCGAAATTGGTGGTGGTGGCGGTGACGGCGATGGCGTAGAAGGTGATGACGACGGTTACTGCGGTGACGACGGTGTGGGTGGTAACGTCAGTGATGGTGGTGACGGCGGTGGTGGCGACAACGTTTGTGATGACAGGATCTGCAGAGGGGCGGGAGCAGAGGGAGGGTTCTAGGAGAGTTGGTGGCGATGAGGGTGGGGGCGACAGAGTCGGAGACGATGGTCCTGGGTGTTGAGAGGGTGCAATATCGGATGGACAAAACTTCAAAGCAAGCTGATAGAGGAAATTAAATTGGCTGTAGTTCGATATACAGGGTTTTGTAAAAAAAAATTATTGCGCCTTTTTGTGCATTCTATGAATAAACTCAATTGTTAACACAATATTATTTTTTCGAAGCCATTACCATGAAAATAATAATTGTTAGGACTAACGATTTAATTCTATGATTACATGTTCCATCTCATTTCGCCTCCTTTCCAATTTTGTTATATTTTAAATGCATATGTGTCATTCTTTTCCAAATTTTCCAAAAAATTGTGTAAGACTCTCTAATATACTGAAAATACGTAAATAAGTTCATTTTCATGTATGAAATTGGGGAGAGTATTAACTATACATTTATTGATTATTTTTATAATAATGACAATTAAGTTATTCGAGAGATGCTGTGTAAGGTCTATTTTTTACGAAATATTTCTAATAATATCACCTTTATAAGTTGATATTGTCTGTGATCTTATACACTTAGGTTTGTATGAACCAAATTGAGGTAGTTTTATTGATTATATAGTGTTTAATGAGCATTCAGAGGTCGAAATTAACGATACCACTCTAAAATCCAAACAAAATTATATTAAATGTAATCAAATCCCTTGTATTTTAATCAGATTTGTGGCACTACCACAGTGTATAATAAAAACGCACAGCAGTAACATCACTCCGTTGGTTTGTGAAACTGATTACAGCGATAAATAAATATGTTAATCAAATATAATATGTTTTGTAAGAAACATATTTTGAGGAACGTTTGTCATATTTTCATTAGAAAGTTATTTGGGTACATATTATTAACATAATTCGTGACTAATGAATGCAATTTGTGTCTATAACATTTTTGTTTCACTTTCTATCGTAATATTTAATGAGATTAAGTAGAAATATATTATGAACATTTTCTAAAACTTAAAAATCGAAACGAGGAGAAATTCCCAAAAGAACATTTAAAATGTTTAGTAATTTCAATTCATTTAGACCTCAATCTTGAAAAAACTTATAAGCTGTAAAAATACTTGAATTTGGTAACAGCCTACATGTTTCAATGTATTAAAAGTGATTCAAACTTAACATGGTAATACAATGAATAATGTTAATAAACTAGGTCTTCCAGAAGTTTTGATTAAATCACTTGTGTCAGACGTCTTTGTGGGTAGAGGCAGTGTCCGAAATACGGAGGACATGGGTTCGAATGACGCAAAAGACAAGGAAGTTTTCATACTGTGATTGATTTATTTCGTGCTTCCGGACGCGTCAACTGCTATTGTCATTAGTTCCGTATGTGTAGTGCTTGCTGTTTCATGGGGATTGACGTTGTTCTTCCCCCACGGGATGGCGAGATCCAGTGACGGCCTACACCGGATCTCCGGGGATTTCCCTATCCCGGTATCTCCCAGCAGAGCACCGCTCTAGCCGGGACAAACTCTTAGAAGAGGCGTGGCTGAACAGCTGTCGCGGTGGAAGGATACTTCTCTGAATTACATGCGATGTTCACTTGTTTGGCGAACTGTCATTTTGGCTCATTCTTAGGCGGATTCTTCTATACCTGGCAGCGGGAGTTCAGAATACCTGCCATCGGTACTGGGGGACTCGACCTGGGTGTTGTCCGTTGTGCTACCAAGCAGGCGAGTTGAGTAGTCATGAAAGAATTGTAAAGACAATCAGGACTATGGAGAGGTAAACTTTCGACTAGAGAGACATTGTAACTGAGAAGATAGATATCATATTCTCTCCCAACCCATTATATCCACTTCAATATCATTATTATAAAGATAATACAGTATTATGAACTAGCTAATATGCTTGCAAGCCTGCGTGTAAATCAACGAAAACTTCTATGGAAGTTGATGTAAGTAGAGAAAAATACTGGTCACTAAATTCAAACAATATTACACTTGTATACATGTGACAATATCAAGGGGGAATCAGGTAAGTTGCCCCTTGCATCGGAACGGGGGGGGGAACATGATTCGATTTGCGCCGGGTTACTGCAGATGGAGGGAAAAATGACATATTTAAATTTGTTTGAACCTTTTTTAATATTTTAAACATTTTATATAAAATTAATATTAACATAACTTTAATTTTTTTTAAATAATTTTTCACCCTCATTCTGAAGTTCTGAAGAGTCCATTACAATGATATAAGTATTGTTAATATTCGGAAGGAAACTAAAAAAAGATGCGTTTCAATTGTGTATGAAGAGCAATTGCGGATTAACATTGAATTGTTCTGTAAATATCGAAACTATTCCATTGTATTTGTATATTTCCAGTCTTCCTAGGTATCTAACAAAACTATTGACACTTATTCGGCGAATATTCAAAATTAGTAGTATCGTTGATTTACGCGTACTTTGAATAGGTTAAAATTAACCTATTTTCGAATTGTCAGCGAATTTTTTGTCAGTTTTCATACGATTTGAAGAATATACACTGATATTTACAATACGAGTACGTTTTCGAATTAAAAAATCATTTACATGTCGTGCTATAGATGTAAAAAAACGATGATAGAAAATTTCAGAACTTCAAAATCACCTAAGAACAAATGGAAAAACGTAATAAAACCTACTGTAATTTGTCTGGTCCTCTTTTCAAATGACATGTACTTCTATATTTTCTTGTCCTATTTTGCCGTGAGCAAACTTCAAGAGAATGTTTAATGGATGACAGAGCATCCATTTGCAGCCGGTTTATGATACGCCATCAATTCGTTATCTCCTCCTGATGCTTGATGGTGGGGACTTTCATCCAATCACCACAATCTGCCGCTCGCTCGGTACTAAATAAAATGTAGAACTCCCCTTCAGAGCTTGTGTTGAGCGTCCACTGCGGAGTATTCATTGCTATTACGGGGCTCTGAATGCAACGGATATTTTATTTCTGCAGAAACAGTCACGCTAAAATGTCTAAATATTCAATATTTGACGTTTGTTTTCTGTTGGTATTGATGCTCTTACGAATACTGCTCTTTTATCTAAAACTCGAATTTTCATTTAAAATGAACGTGAGAAAGGATAAACTGGTTCGTATAGAATGCGATAACACTTCGTACGTGTTGATGTTTACTGTTCGATTTCGCTCACCTGCATTTTTACATTCATTTAAACATGTTTTCACTATCTTTAAAAATTCTTATTGGTTATTCAGTTTGGAATAAAATGATCATACCTCTGTTAAAATATTTGAAATTATTTTCCATTAGTTTATTTATCATTTTTACATTGAAATATATAAGCACACCACGCGGAAAAACAAGTTAATATTGTTTGAGATCGGATCTTACTGACTCAATCAGTTATTCGATTTTGTATATACAGAATACTCCGTGCCCACGGGTACATGTCATGTTTTGAGAAGGTGCATGTCAAAGAGGGTATATGTCATGTTTTGTTCAAAAATGAAATAAAACATTTGCGAAAGAATAATTCCATTACACTCATGATCTCTCAATCAAATTATGAAAATGCATATAAATTAGTGTGTTAATGAGAGGGATTAAATCCAATATTCTATTTTAACTGAGAGCTTGCCTTCGAGCGCACTCAACAGGATGAGCAATGAGTGCCGCGGGCACGAGGATTTGTTAGCATGCAGTTACCATCATAAACGATACAGGACGCCACACAAGGCTATTCGTAAAGGTACGAGTGAATGTAAAAAGTATGTTTTGTGGACACCTTAGAACAAATTTTGTCTGTTGTCGTTCGACGCAATGAGCACCAGATGGGTTTGTTTGGAAGAAGAGATATTTGAAAATATGACGGGTAAAATGGGAACTGCTGGTGACTAATAGGAGCTACTACCACAAGAAGTGATGAGGGAACAAAGGTGAATTGTTCTGACGAAGTGAAGTGCTAGAAATTGACATCAACTGCTCAACCCATTCAGAATGGTGGTAGTTAACAAAAAATCTATGGATGCATGTGAGGGGGTTTGTACTGATGCAGAGATCCATTACTGGGGTGAAGTCTCAAGCATCTATGACTTGAGCAGTGTTGGAGACAAGAAAAATGAAAAAGGGGTTTCGGTGAACGTACGCAAGCTCAAACTGGACATCCTCGAACTGAAAATGAGCAAGATGGAAGTCTGCAAGAATTAACTTCCGTAAAATCTAGTCATTGATTTTCCTACAACAGAAATGTTATGAACTAGAGATTTTATGTTTAACATAAATATTACAGATTTCTTGAAAACGATAGAGCTAATTACTTTTTCATGTTGGACTACGGTTTCGTTTCGTGATCGTAGGGAAAAATAATAAGACTATTCCTAACATCATTTTTCCGACCAAGATTTTCTATGTTGTAACATAAAAAGGAATATGTTCTCTATAGGTATAGTATCACTCGTTGAACTTGATTTTCTAGGGGGGAAACGAAAAAAAAGGAAATCATAAACTTTTAAGACTATCTCACTTTGCGTACGCTAAGTAAATACCAACGTCAATACGAGTGCATGAAACTACGTTAATGAATCTCGAATCCGTTCTCGCTCACGAACTAGGGAGAAAAATAGAACCACGAGAGAAGGAACTTCGTTTACTTGCGAGCTCAGCACCTCGAGTGGCGGTGGTTTGAAGAGCTCATAGTTTAGTTGGAGATCACGGAGACAGGGGGGTCTCCAGGTTAAGGAGAGCAATCTGGAGGTCGCCAAGGGAGGAGAAAGAAAGAGAACGCGCGGGAGAAGACAGAGAAGCAGAAGAGCCCGAGCCCGAAGCACGAATGAAAACACAAAGCACGTCTCCAGCTTTACACGACCAAAGATCAAGCTTCCACTAGAGTGGAGCCTTTTCATTATGCTGATTTATCAACATGAAGCCCGCTATTCTAGCGCTCCAATGTACCGAACGCGTCACTTTAAATATTTTAACCTAATTTCGTTGGCCACTTTTGTGTTGTTTCTCTATTATCTAGATTTCTTGTGTATAATTCCGGGGCGTAAAATGTTTTTAAAATGTTAGCCGCCCGGGCGAGGAGGTCTGTTTATTTTCGAGGGCGGCGCGAAATAATGAAAGTGAAAGCGGGCGGCGCAAACAAAGCGTGTGCGAGGCGGCGTCTCCGGGCGCATTCAGATCCCGAGCGCTTGACCTTGCGGAAACAAAACGAGAGGACTTGCAGCAAATGAGCAGGCGGCCTCCGGGATTTTTCCTCTTGTGCGGTTTAATCCCCCGCGCGGCCACGGGGCGCGCGAGGGTCGGCGGGTCGACGGTGTCGTGGGCCCGCGGGGGAAGGTGGGGGGGGGGGGAGGTCGAGTGTCGTCGCCGGGAGCACGAGACAGGGGAGGGCGGGGCGGGAGGGGCGAAGGAATGCTGGCGGGGACGACACGACGTGTGAGACAAAATGTAGTGCACACAGGGACGGGTCGAGGTCTTCCCGGAGCAGATGAATGGGCGCACACGTTAAGGGAGGAGAGAATGATAACGAGCAGAGATAAGATGAGACCGGGGAAGGCGGAAAGGTAGAAAAAATTGTTAAAGGGGAAGCAGTTTTTGGCCGGGAGAGAGACAGAAGGAAATAGAGAGGGAGAGACAGAGAGAGACAGGCAGAGAGAGAGAGAGAGAGAGAGAGAGAGAGAGAGAGAGAGAGAAGGCGATGGAATGGAAGGCGAAAATCAGATATTGAAGGTGGATGCGGGGGTACCCAGGGAAAGGAAGAAAATAATACAGAGACGAGAGGAAGAAAATAAGACGAAGTCCGGGTAAGAGATGAGAAGAAAATATAGTACCAAAATATTAAGAGGATTAGGAAGTTGAGAGTGATGATGCAATAAGGGGAATGAGAGAGACTGTACGAGAAAGTTGTTCATGAAGCCGAAGATAAAATTGCTCCTTGGGAAGAGAACGAGGGGAGCGATGGGTTACAATATAGTGGCGATAAGGAAAAATGAGTCGGGCCACTGTAGAGCTATAACATTTTTATTGGTCATACTTGTGTATGAGTGAATCACTGAGAAAAATTCTTGGCAGTTAGAATGGAAAACTAAATAAAAATTGAAAAGCGTATTACTACACGAGATGAAGAGATCAAAAGCTGAGGCAATGGAGGCTCCATGCAAATTTCTTGAAGGGGAAACAGGATGCGTGAGACCAAGCAACTGAGTTCCAGAACCACAATCTGAGCAGGAACTCGAGAAAATCAGAGTGGTAGTAACTGCAAGTGGCAGTAAGTGACGGAAGGGAAGCGTCAGTGGAGAACAGAGACACAAGGGTGCGGGGCAAGGGTCATTGAGGAAGTTTGAAGTGGGAGTCTGTGACGATGACACGGCGTAAGGTAGCGAAGACACGGGGAGCGAGTTAGCAGTTGCGGATTGTTACCCCTGGAGGAGCAGCGCCTGGAATTGCGGGTGAGATCCAGGAGACAGGTGGAGTTGGGGGGGTCGAGACGCCTCATACGTGCTCTTTTTCTGTATTATCACTTTCTCTTCCCTTCACGCCTACCGTTTTGTCGTCAAGGTGACATTTCATCTCCGTACCGTCTTCCTTGGCAGCTTTCTCCCCTATTTTCATCTACGTCCTCTCCTCGGATTATTGTGACTTACAACTTCCTTGAACGTAGTATTTTATTATTTTTACCTTTTTAACCTTTTACAACTTTCTTTTTACTTATTTTACCTACAAGCGCTGAAGCCTGTTGGTCGTGGATTATAAAGTTCTCAAAATAACTTTTTCTCACAACTAGTTCAATATTTAATAAATGACATTTCATCCTCTCATCGGCATGTGGAGCAACGGACACGTATTACAGTGCTTGATTACGAATAGCCCGTTCCATGTTTACCGCGGAATGAAGTCGTCAAAAATACCATGTACTTCTCATGTGATTGCGAATATTCAGATGCGAGCTTAAAAAATATGTTATTATCTCCTTGGTGAGTTCAGTGAAATGCAATTTTAACCAAATTACCTTAGCATTTAAAATTAGGAATCGTTTTAAGTGGATCGTGATTTTAACTTTTAAACATTATTATTATTATTATTATTATTATTATTATTATTATTATTATTATTATTATTATTATTATTATTATATTTAGCTCCAAAAACTGCTCGTCTATCGGGCGGCACACACAATTATTCTTTAGTTTAAAATATAAGTGTAATTTGTAAAAATAGAACAAATAGTTTCTTTTATATTATTACTTATCGGTAAAAATTTCGTTAGTAGTCAGAAGACCGCTCAAAAACACTATTATCAATACAGTAGCTATGAACAAGAATGAGAATAGAAAACAAAACTGAAATCTTGAAGTATTCCGAGGCACGGGTTTAATCACTCTGAAATGTGGTTTCCCTTACTTCGTTTCGTATTTTAAATATGAGGCGAGCAAAAATTGCAACTTAGCCAACTTGACGACCACTCCAATGTTTAGTTTATGAGGTATAGTGTGTAGTGTTTGGTGCATGATGCATGGTAACCGTGCGTGGGTGAGGTGAGGAGATTTGTAAAATTGGAACTTTGCCACCTGAATGACAGTGTTTATAGTGTATGGTGTGTAGTGTGTAGTTTGACGCATGGTGCATGGTGAACGTGTGTGCGTGAGGTGAGGAGATTTGTAAAATAGGAACTTTGCCACCTTACCGACAGTGCTTATAGTGTATGGTATGTTGTGTGTAGTTTGACGCATGGCGCATGGTGAACGTGTGTGCGTGAGGTGAGGAGATTTGTAAAATAGGAACTTTGCCACCTTACCGACAGTGCTTATGGTGTATGTTGTGTAGTGTTTGGTGCATGATGCATGGTGACCGTGCGTGGGTGAGGTGAGGAGATTTGTAAAATTGGAACTTTGCCACCTTACCGACAGTGCTTATAGTGTATAGTGTGTAGTGTGTAGTTTGACGCATGGTGCATGGTGAACGTGTGTGCGTGAGGTGAGGAGATTTGTAAAGTTGGAACTTTGCCACCGTAGCGACACTCTTTATAGTGTATGGTGAGTAGTGTGTAGTGTTTGGCGCATGGTGCCTGGTGCCTGGTGGACGTGCATGCGTGAGCGCGGGCGCAGGCGGCGACCGTAACTGCAGTGCGGCGCGCGCTGGCGCGCGTGTTGCAGAGCCCGACGGCCCCTCGGCGCCCCGCCTGGTGCAGCGCAGCTCGCCGCTGTTGGTGGCGCGGCGCGGGGACGACGTGGCGCTGCCGTGCGTGGCCCACGGCTATCCGCCGCCTCAGTACTGGTGAGCACGCGCCGCCCCGCCCCGCCCGGCCCGCGCCACACAATGGGCCGCACGCCCCCTGCACGCTGGCCAAACGAGGAGGAAAAGAAAGCGAAAGAAAATAAAAAACATTTTCAGAACGCAAGTTTTGTTGTTTTACTCCTCTGCAATGTCAGGAGACGTTTCCACCCTATCTGACCGCTGGAGGAGAGGAATTCTTTAGAGAGATTAATTTCGAAGTTCGTTTACAAGACTGCGCGAGGCTTTCACATCTGTTACTTAGTTTCCAGTTATCTCTTCGTTTGTTAAATAATCACTAATTAATTTTGTGTTTAGTGTTGATATTTAAATTGAGTAAATATTGTAGAAATAAACATTATTGCTTATGGTTTTTCGATGAAATATATTACATGGCCATTGATTTAGCGTGTTTAGACATGAAAGAATGGGTAACGAGTTGTTTATTGCGGAAAGTCATGTGATGCTAGGTTTTTGACTTATTTTTCTGGATATTTATAATTGAAATTTATTGGATATTTATAGTTGAAAAAATACAGGGCTGATTTCATAGTAATGGCCATATTCCTTACAATTTGTGAACCTTTTTGGACATAGTGTGTGTTGGATTATTGATGGTTTAATGACTGGAATTACTATATAAAAAAGAAAGTAGTAAAATTTATATTTTAAATCATTTGTATCTCATGGAATGATGATAGAATGTAATCGATGAATTCGTAAATGAAGAATCGTAATTCTGAATTATCTATGTATTAGAACACAAAAATTGAACGGTTACAGTGTTTCTATGTGAATGGAAAATATTGCTACAAGTGAAATTCGAACTTATCTCTTTTTGAAAATAAATGTTGGTAATAAACACAAACACCTTTAAATTAATAAAACCACGCATATATCTTGTATATTCTGAATCTATGTTTTAGAATTGTAGATTAAAGTGGTGGTTTTTAAACTAGAGAAAATCTGCGTTTCCCACTTTTGATGTGATATCTGGCCACTGTGCACCACAGCGGCTACCGCATCGCACTGCACCTTCCCAACTGCATGAGCCAAAGTGTTATCAGAACCCCGAATCCCTGCAGTGGAGTGATCAGTGTAGCCGACTTCCACCTCTTGAAACAGAATACCTAGGGACGTCGTTATCTTTGTTGTCCCCAACGTTGTCAAAGTGAAGCATATCTCGTTACACTATGAAACTAAACTGTAGAGGAAGAGCAATACTCTGCCAGTGCATAAAATGGAGAGTTATGTGCTGTGGTGTTGCTTTATGGTATGATAAGGACGGATCTCTTCGGGCGGTACATTAAAGGAGTGACACATGTTATCATTTACTCAAATCGCATGGAGAAAATAAAGACACGTATTAAGGCAAACTAGATGAGGAATATTAGGTACATTACTTCAATGTGACGTAAATAATTCTCACTTCATTAATCTCTCGTGATACGAAAAGAAAAGAACTGACTTCATGAGATTCGATAAATATGTGATTTTGCTTTTTTTCAGAAAGTAAATATCTCTTTATGAATAGAACCGATTATGTGGTAATTATTTCCAGTAAGAGCATTTCTTCGTTTTGTTTCCTTTTTTGAAATTTGTAAAATGCGTTCCTTGTTTTCTTCCTTTGCTATCAGAACCCAAGTGCATTTACGTAAACGTTACTCCCATTTCTCTTTGAATCTTCCCGAAATAACATTAGCTTTTTAAAAATATTTAAGTTTGCCTTCCTTTTTGAAAGTTATTATGTTCGGTCACAAAGTTAATAGGGTTTTCATTATTTTTCTACTTCATCAGGTTTTGTTACACCGAATACTTCTTCTCTCTTCTTATATTTCATGAAGTTGAACTCTTATTATGCGCTCCTCCTCTGTCAAGTTACTTTAGTGACTTGAGTTGATTTTATGCAACTGCAAGAATTTCTTTTTATACCCTGCTCCTCCCAGCCCGCCGTCCTCCCCAACGCGTACCAAGAGAATGAATTTTCTAGTTCTGCCGGAACTCACCACATCTGACGGATTTCGGAGTGGTAAGTTGAGAGCGGACGCTTCTTGCACCCACTTCCTTCGCCCCACGTTTTTGTTTAGTCTTCTTGTCACGGCAGAATAGGTCAACTTCAGCGTGCAATAACTTTTGTTAACAGAGAAGCGCTGGAGACAATGGTCTTCGCTTCCTTGAGGCTCTACGACGCCCAGGCCATCAACAAAGAACGACAGCCGTCTTCTAGTGGGGACAAAAGTAACGGCCGAAAGCAGGGTCCGTGACTGCACACTCGGCGCATCCCCACCTCCGCGGCGTCCTCCCCCCTCGCTGTCCTCTCGTAATGCGGCGTTCTGCATCCTCACCCTCGCCTGCGCGAGGAAAAATCCCCACCTTGTAAAAAAAACGAAAAGCCATTCCAGCATCCCGCCGCACTACTTATAAAAATGAAATGAGTCTTCATCTTCCCGGTGTAGCGAAAGACGCTTTGTCGCGACACATCTTCCCGCACGTCGTTCCTGCTTCTGTCGCGCTCGTCTTTGCGAACGCTCTTCTTCCTTTCGCACCCCCTTTTCCCGGGGCACGTCGTCGAATCGCCAATATTCCCCCTCCCTTACCCTTTCCTCTGCAACTCCCATGTTTCTACGTCTTTCGCGCCCGTCGCGCTGTGTCTATTCGTTAGAGAATCATTCCTGGAAGTTTTCAGTCTCCGGCGCTGGCATTCCTGTTTGCCATTTCTCCTCGCCTTGATGCCCTGGTACCCCTCTTGTCCCTCATCTGCAGTTTCTCCCCTCGTTCGTCTCCGCCTCGCTCGTTCTTGCCCCCTGCTGGCGACCGTGTGTCCTTCTGCACTCGTCCTTTCATTTGGGGGTCTGGATTCTTCGCCTCAGTAAGCCGACATCGCGCGTTCCGCAACCATCTCTCCTTTCAGTCCCCCCCTCCCTTTTTCCCGTCCCACAAGCTGGCGCCGCCGTCACGACACGCAGCTGTCTGCGCCGCTCGTTACCGCGCGTCTCCTGACTTTAGAAACCCCGCTGCGATCAAAACAGCACGACTGAATTGGTTGACGATATGTTTCGTCGCGTCTTTTCACGTTTGAAGTCCACATAAATGCGATGAATAATTTACGTTCCGTATGCGTCTCGTAATCGCTCTGTGTGCGGAAGCTTTTGATGATTTCTAAGACCACGGAGAGAACTTAGAATATTGGAAGGGTATTACAGAAAGTTGCGTCATTCGATTGTGTCGAGGGAGCTCAATGAGCCATTTCAAAAATATAATTCTGTGTTTGAGAGCTAATAGCACATCGTACAGCGTAATAAACCGATATTCGATTCAAGTTGCATTCATCCGTATGATGTAAACCATATTATTCTATTTTTATAACATCTCTATTCAAATATTCTCTGTGTCGTAAAAAGTAAAAATGAAGTAAAATGTGCACCATGTTTTTCCACATAAATTTGTTTTGCTAGCATATAATAACAATGCGGTTTATAGCTATTTTACCACGTTGTTTCTCTCTCAATTCGAGGACGAACGCGAGCCTTGCATCTGCAAGTTTTCTACCGTACGTGACGGGTGTGTATGTCGCCGCCGCAGCCGCAATCGCACACATGTTTCACTCTTTCCCTCTCTTTTCATTTGCCGCCCCTTCCCTCACCGCGTCCGACCCACCCCCGCCCCAGCGCCCTCCCCCGGTCGTCTCTCGTTTTTGAGGGCCCCCAGCGCTGCAAACCGCCGCTTCCCGCCGACCGACGCCAGCGCTATTTATTGTCGCAATTATGATTATTACGGGAGTGCGTGGTGGAGTAATGGAAGCGAGCGGGGTCGTGCCTGCGGTGAGTACGGGATTCAAATCCCGGGCTCGACCCGTCGCGCCGCCGGCTGGCGGAGTGGGGGCTGAGGCACGGACGGAGGTGGGGAGGAGAGGGGAAGGGGCAGGCGAGAGGAGGGAGGGTCGCTTGTTTTCTGTCAGCTGCTCCGCCCCCATGAATGCATGTATGCAATATCGCGTATACGCCAGGAAATATATGTATGCATTTATTCATCTTACATGAGCGCGGCGTCGCACGTAGGCGTGACGTACGTACTGTGCGGTGGCGCCGCCGGCCGATCGCGCGCCTGCCGCACGCCGCACGCCGCCGGCGCGGAGCGGCGGGCGCCTTCTGGGCTCCTATTCTTAAGCGCTCGTGATTATCTTGGACGTTCGTGATTGACGTCATCACGAATGAAATGCGAATTTCCGTATTCTTAACCACTCGACTCGTCTCGAGTGGTCGTGATTTGCGTTCGCGATTTCACGAGTGGGGTTTGTAGCAGTGAGATTCATCACGAATAGTAAGCATTATTACCATAACCTCATTTTCTTCACATTCTGAGGGAAGGTACGTAGTAAATTATAGTAATCACCTACCGTATTTTTATCTAATCACTTTGTACGCTCATAGATGTTACTAAATATTATATCAACTACGATTTTTAGAAGTTTTAGAATTTGAGTTTTAGAAACATTTAGAATATATTTTCACTAATAATATGTGTATAATGTAACTTTTCCATGCCTAACGAACAAAACATCATTATAATTATGCTTTTCAGAAATGGATGAATTAGTCGCACTAGAACTGTTAGAGTCATTAGCAGATGCAGAATGCAATGCACAAACATTGCCGAGACCTATTGCAACTATTCGTAATCCCATTGATGAACTATCAAACCGAGAATTCATTAAAATATGCAGAGTATCCAAAGAGCTGTTCAATTTCATTACGATAACTCTGAGTCCTTACTTGAAGCCAGCTCGTGCTCCTAAGGACATAGATGTGGCTATGAAGGTATGCTATTGTTCAATAAATCTTTTGTTATTTTGCACTAGTACACTTGTAGTACATTTCTTATTTTGAACCTAGCATAATTTTTTTCTTCACATTTTGCTTGGGTTGTATCTAGGTGCTGATAGCATTGAAGTTTTTTGCATCAGGAAGTTATCAAGGAGACATTGGAAATAATTGGTTCCTGGGTGTATCACAACCATCTGTCAGCAGGTGTATTCAAGAAGTTGCTATTGCATTAAATCATCCTAGAATTTTCAATGAATATGTAAAATTTCCGTCCAACTTTCAAGAACTCAATCACGTTAGATCAAAATTTTATCAGAAGTTCTCTTTTCCTGGAGTCATTGGATGTATTGATTGTACATACATTGCTATTTTCCCCCCTGAAGTAAATCATCCACAGTATCCAGAGCATCTTTATATAAATCGGAAAGGGTATCATTCAATAAATGTTCAATTAGTTTGTGATTCAAACTTAAAAATCTTAAATATTAATGCTAAATATCCTGGTTCTACACATGATTCATTTATATGGCAAAATTCCAAATTAAACACAGTACTTAGAAACATTCATGCACATGGACACACAGATTATTTTTTGATTGGAGATTCTGGGTATGCTTTAAGGCCATGGCTAATGGTACCTTATAATAATCCAGATCCTAACTCACCCCAACAAAAATTCAATAATAAACATAAAACTGTGAGAACAACTGTGGAACATTGTAATGGTGTTTTGAAAACTAGATTTAGATGTTGTTTAAAACACAGGATTCTACATTATAAACCAGAAAAAGCATGTATTATAATTAATGCTTGTGCTGTGTTACACAACCTTTGTATCATGCACAATATTCCACTGGAAGATGAACTGGTGACTGATAATTTTAATTTTGGAATGTACAATGCTGAACCTCTGTATGAAGATGAAATAAGACATGTCAACAATGAGTTATTGGAGGGAAGAAGAGCAAGATCATTACTAGTTAATAGATATTTTACTTAAAAAACACAGTTTTTTAAAATTTTATTTGTCTAGTAATTCCCTGTAAATAATGTTGTCTCTGGCTGGCTAAATTTCAAAGACAATTGAACATATTTTGTACACTTTATTTCTTTAATTCAAATATTTGAACAATTTTCTTCATAGCTTCAGCTGTTTGAATTTGTGCCTCAGTTGACAGTCTAAGAAATTCAAGTTTTTTTGTATAATAGTCTTCTTTAATTTTTATTTTCATTTCTAAATATCTTTCATAGCTGTCTACTGCAGCACTTGTCTGTTTCAATTTTATTGAGCCCCTCTTAGGCACAGTTCTCTGGAAATTACATTGCACCTCTGTTTCTACAACATCTTCATTGACTTGATACTCTTCCCTTACTGAAACATAAAATTATTTCTTGGAACTGGTTCTGTAATTTGTTAATGAAACTATTAAAAATATCTGTATAAGGTTGTATTTCTTTTATTAAACTAGTTTGAAAGCAGATGTTCATCAAACATGTGTAGTTTTTTGTAATATTAATTATTAATAATTTCAGTAAAAATAATTGAATATACATTTCAATCGTATGTAAAAAATATGCCTCAGAACATAAATAAAAAAGTGAAATTTCTAAAAACTTCCTAGTGTGCATACTTACAATGTTCTTCACTGTTATCACCTTCATTGGTTGAAGATTCAATGTTTTGAGCTTCATTAGTTGTACGAATTATTGGTGTTTGGCTATGACCAGCTTCACTTACATCGAAAACGACAGGCAAGTTATGAGTAATAGGCACGTGGCTAGGACCAGTTTCACCTAGGTCAAATATGACTGCAGACTCTTCCACATCACCATGTCCCTCTATGCTGACAGGTTTTATTAATTCTATCACAGATTGTTCGTATTGTGATAATGATTCTTGTAAGCAGGGTCCACCTCCTGTTTTATTTCTCGACGCAATGTTCCTTGCCTCTTTACTTTTTGTACGACTTCTTATATCTTGCCATGTCTGTAATAGTTTGAATACATTATAATGTTTATGAAACAGGAAATGTGTACTGTAGCAGTTATCAGCAGAGTTTAACTTTCTTACAAATGCATTGCAAATTATTTCATGCTTACCTTTCTCCAAGATTTCCAAGTTTTTGTGGCCCCATGTGGTACTGCATTCAGTACAAGGGACAATTCCTTCCATTTATTTTCAGCATCTTTCATTGAAAATGTCTGAGAAAATTTTCCTGACACTAATACCTCGTTTTCGGGTTGGCTCAACCACTCTACCATAAGTTCTTTTTGTCTTTCTGAAGTATAGACCTTTTCCACGTCCATACTTATAAGAAAAACTACGCAATACACAAAACTAAATACTATTTACAAAACAAGCCTATGGATTACTTTCCTAAAACGAACTAAAAGGAACTAAAAAATAAAATAAATTAGAAACCAGTATACAGTGAAAAATGTCTAACTCGAACAAAAATATAATACTACAGAATTGTAATTAATTTCACCGAACACTGTCTTTTCACACAACGCGCGTAAACCTCAGCTGTTTGAGACAATCGAGCAGCGAGTGCAGCGTTGCCAAACGTTACCGCTCGTCATGTGCGAATGGTATCGCGAAGGGTGTTTAAGAATACGGTTTCCTCGTGGCCTTCGCAATTTTACTGTTCGAGACATCACGAATGCGAGATATCACGAATGATGTTAAGAATAGGCCCCCAGTACTCGCGCGTTGGACTCCGTCCAACACAACTATTAAGGAGTTTATTTTTCTCATTAACATCATTTATACATTTTTCTTATATATCTGTGCTTATATTATAATTGAATATACCATGGAAAGATACGTAAATAATTAGTTGCAAACCATTTTGAAGATTTTATTATATTTCCGTCACTCGCGCGGCCATTCGTAGCACGAGCACTCGCGCGTTGGACTACGTCCAACGCCCGCATTATTTAGTTATAACATTCATGTTTTTGCACACTAACGAAGAAAAATGCATAAACACAACATTTAAAATACTAAACATTCTCATATTACAGAAAAAATATCATTGTTATTAATTATACAAAAACACGTTCTATACGCCCGTACCCGCATGTTGGATTCTATCAACCAGGAACTAAGATTTTCCTTCAGGGTATGGCGACACTACGCATAATAGAGATAAGAAGTTTATCGACATCCTTCCGCGATACCATTCGTGGAATAGAAGCATTGTTTTTGTACGTGGAAGGCTAACATTCCTTTCTTAACAAGTAAAGAAACTTCTGTTTGACTCTATCCAACAGCGAGAGTGACGGAGTGGTAACACAAAATATATAAATAAGGAAATTACAGATAAATTATAATTATGAAAATAAGTTTAAACATTTATTCATACCAATTGCCATAAAAATGTATCACACTTGTTCTTTTACCGATTTCTAGCTGCAAACCTAATTCATTTTCGATATTTGCTGCCAAGCAATACAAATAACGTTAAATTTGTTTACACCCATGGTCTAGCTTATCGTTAAGATATTTAGAAAATTGAAACCTAATACATACTCATAGCGCCCGACTTGGCGTCAGAATTCCAAAACTGAACAGACCGATGTGATAAGTGATACTTTATTAATTTCTCGAAATTAGCGGCCCTAATTTTAGATCTGAATAATAATTTTTCATTTGAACATAAACTAAATTAATTGCAACCTACCCCTACCTGCAACAATATGTCGTACGACATATTGTTTAACACTATTTACTTTATATATTATATACTATTGTTTTAGTCTTTTTTACCGTAAGTACACAAATTTCATTACGGAAAAACTTTTTTTTCATTAGTGAGATTTTTTCCACAGAAAGCGAGGGGCCCGTAGCACGTGCTACTAGGCTAAACCGGGACTGATTAAGATGTTTGGTTTCAAGATATCTCGTTAACTTGTTAGGCTTCATACTATCAGCAGCTAAAATGATTAAACAAATTACACCTTGCGGACGTTCTTCGCCATTTACCGTAGTTTTCGTGAAGCCTAGCGACAAATATTTCTCATCCAAGGTGGCCAGCGAACCTGGAATCCTTCAAAACCAAAGAGGGAAAAAAAAAAAAAAAAACAAACGGGAATTTGATTTGAAAACCGGGATTTTTCGTTATTATCAGATTTTTCCTAACATTTAGCACAAATTCATACACGGCATTGTATTCAGTAAAGTGCAGAATTCAACTCAGTACATGATAACGGCGAGTGTTAAAATCGGAGTATGTATGAGAAGTGTCGCATGTTTGCTTGAGGATCGCCAAGTTCTTGCCTCATGCATAACACAACTTCAAACACTGCCCCTTGTATAGGTGCAACATGGGTAGAGTACCTAGCACCTCTATGGTTGCCTGTGAGTTACACAGGCCTGGACGAGATATTTGCGGAACAAACGTCTCACCGGGAACTCAATCGCTGAATTTCGGTTAGTGTCGCACCTCCTTTTTGATGATATGGGCGGCACCACATTGCTATTTTTCCGATCGAAACGACCATGTTATCACGTCCATGATATTCGAAGGGAATTTTAACGTCTTTTGTACAAGAGCGCAGTTGATGCTCCCTTCGCTTATAGCCTACACGGAGATTAAGAGTGATAGTGTTCGAATTGACAGGGAGCACAAAGAAAATGAACATGCGGTGATCTTGACGGGGTTGCGCGCCAGGAAATACGAGTAGAACATATTTCCTTCGCTGCATTGTTCTTCAAGGCAGCGCAGGTAGTAATATGAAATTAAAGTAAATGTGGGTACAAATTGATGGTACTCAATTTTTTCTATTTTTCTTTCATGTAAAGTATTAGAAATAATGCTAAAATAATCCAAAACCCAACCAATTCAAACGAAGCGCCTGTGATGCATGCCAGTGTTTATTTTGATAGCCAGGAACAGTTGTCATTTCAAACTTTTACAAATGAAACATGCCATAATTAGCGATCAAAATTTCTTGAAGAAAAGAAGTAATTTGTTAGTTCAAAGTTAATTTTATGACCTTCCATCAATCTACTTTCTTTTATAAGAATAGCAATAGCTTCCAAAAACGTCTCAAATTTTGTTTACAAAGCCCAGAAAATTCGAAACGCGCGACTATGTTTGATGTCAAATTACACAAAAAGCACTCATATTTTCGAAAAAATTCATCATGACCTTATTTGAAGATCTTTTTTTGATGAACACATTTCATTAGGAAAAAATTGTATCTTTACAACTGAAGTTATAAGGAGACGCAAACATTTTTAATTATTTCAATTTTTCCAAAAAGCGAGCATATCAGCCAACATGAGACCTGCACCGTTCTCTTAAGCGTCCGTTACGCTATTTAAGGTCAAAATTTAATCAAAAATAGTTTTGCCAGTATTTAAGAAAAATTGTTTAAAAAATGTCGATGTTTGACCAAATGTTTCGCAAAAAATACTCAATTTTTCGAAAAATTGAACATGTCATTATATAAAGATGTTTTTGATGAACACATTTCACAAGAAAAGTAGTGGTGCTTTACGTAAAAGTAGTGGTGCTATTTTTCGTGCAGCATTACAAATGGTGGCATTACAAATTTTTGGCCGAAAAACTCCTTATAGAGCCCTGGTAACGATAATGTGGTTAAATCCAGTAGCTAAATATAGAAAAAAATCCTCTAACACGTGGTATGGCCAGAATCCATGTTTTAAGGGTCTTTGATACCGAGAATCGATGGACGGCAAAATATCTGTCTGTGAACAACACTAGCGGCTAAACCGTGCAGCCGATTTTCTTCAAAGTTGCAGATATTCCCCAATCGATCTGGCTGATGTCGCAGCCCCTTGAATTTGAAACCGAGATTTTAATTTTGGAGGTTTTTTTTACATTAAGCTCCTCGGACATTTCGAAAATTAAAAAAAAAATAGTGCCATCGATTTTGATTAAATTTTGTTATTGAAGTCTAAAGAACGTTAAAGGGAATGGCGCAGGTTTCATGCTGGTTGAAAACTCTGATTTTTCGAAAATTGAAAAATTTCAAAACTTTTTCTACATCTTTCTACAACTACAATTATGAAGATACAATTTTCTCTTAATGAAATGTGTTCATCAAAAACAGATCTTCAAATAAGGCCATGTTGAATTTTTCGAAAAATGAGTATTTTTTTAAATAAATGGGTGCCAAACTTTATCGGCCGCTCTGAAAATCCTGCGTCTCGTGATAGTAATTTTAGAAATGTTTTGAGAGAGTTGGATGTTACGTAACTTAGAATGTGTATATTATTTTATATTTTTTCGTTCGTGTTTTAGAAGGGAGCTTTTGTTATACGTTTGCAAATTAATATTTTGGAAATTACTTACAACATATTCGAAATAAATATGAAATAAATATTGCTAGACTTCAGTCACCCGTTCCCAATTTACGCAATTGGGTGATACGTAAGTTACAATTTGTATTTTATTTCATATTTCATTATTATTATTATTATTATTATTATTATTATTATTATTATTATTATTATTATTATTATTTATATTGCATTTGTGTTATTCTATTTTAAATTGCGACATTTATGTTAAATGTGAAAACGAATAGATGAGCGGCTATTGAAACTGTTTAATTTGCATAACTTATGGCGAGAAAGTACGTGCTGTTTTAGCACCACTACTTTTCTTGTGAAATGTGTTCATCAAAAACATCTTTATATAATGTCATGTTCAATTTTTCGAAAAATTGAGTATTTTTTGCGAAACATTTGGTCAAACATCGACATTTTTTAAACAATTTTTCTTAAATACTGGCAAAACTATTTTTGATTAAATTTTGACCTTAAATAGCGTAACGGACGCTTAAGAGAACGGTGCAGGTCTCATGTTGGCTGATATGCTCGCTTTTTGGAAAAATTGAAATAATTAAAAATGTTTGCGTCTCCTTATAACTTCAGTTGTAAAGATACAATTTTTTCCTAATGAAATGTGTTCATCAAAAAAAGATCTTCAAATAAGGTCATGATGAATTTTTTCGAAAATATGAGTGCTTTTTGTGTAATTTGACATCAAACATAGTCGCGCGTTTCGAATTTTCTGGGCTTTGTAAACAAAATTTGAGACGTTTTTGGAAGCTATTGCTATTCTTATAAAAGAAAGTAGATTGATGGAAGGTCATAAAATTAACTTTGAACTAACAAATTACTTCTTTTCTTCAAGAAATTTTGATCGCTAATTATGGCATGTTTCATTTGTAAAAGTTTGAAATGACAACTGTTCCTGGGGAATTAAGGGAAGCAAGGAAAATTCCTAAAGCGAAGCAAGGGAAATCCAATTTGCAATTTCAAAAAAATAGTAAAATTACCCTAAACTGCTAATACTATTAAAAAATGTTGATACATGATTTTTTTAATGAACTGATCTTTTAGAACCAATTTTGTTTAACAAAATATATCTTTAAATTGCACTTTTGCAATGTTAATTTTTTTTGTTTGCACCTTTCAGAAATACTGTGAGTTCATCGAAAACAGGATCAGCACCACCTGATTTAAATTTAAAGACAAAATTTGGAGTTCTTTTCGAGATTACACTTGTTTTCAATTGTTTCAAAATCCTTTGTTTAACGTAAAATTACCCCAAAACTCATATTTATGAAAAATTGAACTTTACCTTGTTTCAAGAGCTATTTTTGATGATTTTATGACAGATTTTATTAAGAAAAAAATTGCTTCTTCAATATTGTAGCGGTGGTACGTTGGTGGCGTACTTCCCCCGTGAGTCCCACTTCCTCGCCCCAGCCCTTATCAACTGGCAGGCCTCCCCTTGCCGCCTTCCGGTGGAGATTAGCGTCAGGGGACCAGCGGTTTCGCCACTTTCCTGGGCGTTTAAGTTTTGCGAGCTCCAACGCTACGCGAAATATGAAAGATGAAAATAAATTTAACTTTTGCAACTTTCGAATATATATATATATATATATATATATATATATATATATATATATATATATATAATGTGTTTCAACGAAAATGATATCCGCACCATTCTCTTAAACGTTGTCTTAGCTATATGAGAACAAAGATTAATTAAAAAAATGAACCATTTTTGAGAAAATTTTGAAAATGCCATTGAGATTTCATGTAAAGTATCCCCAAACATTAAAATAACCCTTTAAAACTCGCAGGGCCTCGAGTTGCTTTATATCGATCGGAGAATACAGTTTTTTTTATTAAATCGTGGATGTGGTTTAAGCGCTAGCGTTGACCATGAGGGACACACGGACGGACGGACGTTTTGCTGTCGATCGATTATTCTGTATCAAAGACCTACCAAACATGGATTGTTACTCCACAACGTGTAAGAGGAAGTAATTTTCTACATATTGGAACACTATCCATTTTTTCATAACCACAGCGCGGTAATAAGAATTTTTCTGTCGAAAACCCGCTCTTTTTCTGTACGCGATTACAATATTTTTCTCTTCTGATGACGTAAAGTGAGAAGATAGAAATTGGTTGTGCGTTAGTTAATTAGTTATTAAATACCAGTGAAAAATTGTTACTACACTTATCTGATTCTGATGTGGTGGCCAGTTCAATAGATTTACCAATGGCGCGCATGCCGTAAATTTAAACAGATTCTTTGATGTTTCAGATTTTTTTAGTGTGCATCCAGCACAAATGAAATAAAATAGATAGATAGATTTATTAAAGTTCGCTTTGAGCTAATGCTCGGTGGCAAACATGATTACAACTAGATATACGACAATTACAAAACTATTAGGAATATTTACAAATATAATTACAATTAGAATTAGAGATTGATTTTGAGTCATCTGTAAGTTGATAAACTTATAGTATTTGTATTTGAAGCAATAATTGTTGATTTTCTTCGATTTTAATGTGTTTTTTTTTCTTTTAAAAAATCCCCGATGCTTAACTCCCTGTCGGTGCTTCGCTGATTGGATACACAAAACACTGCTGCTCCCACCCAGAGTTCTAGTGTCTGTTGTGGTTGTGAGTTGCAGTGCAGATTGCTGAGCAGACATTTATTAGGGACTTTTTGCACGGTCTATTCGCTTGAAAAGCCAGGACCAGTCGCAGGCCGCTATAATGCAGCAGAGATCTGCTTCGATCACTAATATCGGAGAGAGCATGTATTTGATTTAAATATATGATCATTGTATTCCTCTTTTCATGATCTATCCATTGCTGATGAGAAAAATATATAGTTCCATTTAAAAAATCAATGATGATTAAATTACTACAAAACTAAAAATATTTTAAACAACATCTCTACGACACTGTACCATAATTCCGCCTTGTCGAGAAAAAACTGCACTTCGATTTCGTGAATTTTAGAAGTTATGGGGGTGGCTCATAGTCGGTGGGACACTAGTATAATACATGTACATTACTTTACAACACATTGCCAGATGACATTGAAAAGTTAAAATCGATACATACGTTTTAGTTACAAGTAAAATCTTTTCTACTTCATAACTTTTTCTGTACAATTAGAGACTACACTGATCGTCAAATGAAAAATTAAAATTTAACAATGGTATATAATGCTTTAGATTACATTTATATCGAATAATTTCAGGCTTGGGCAGTATTTTAACACTTGTATTTGAAATACGTATTTTAAATATTTTTTTGTATTTGAATAACTGTATTTTTGAGTATTTTTGGACATGTATTTTAGAGAGTATGTAAATACATAAAACAGATGTATTTAAAAATATATACTTAAAATACAAATGAAGATAACAAGGATAGTTTCTTTTGTGTGTTTTGGCTAGACATTGAACCTCATTGAAACAAAAATAAAAGCTCCCTTCAGCTGTTGAACTTCAATTCTCATTTTTAAATGATAAATCTAAATCATTAAAAATGCTGGACAATTATTCATTCATCAGCACCAGTTCAACAACTGTTTCCCTTTGTAGGTTTTATACATTCGCCAACTAAGGTCTTATTGCCTGCCGATTTGTTTGAAAAAACTGGTCATTTTAAACGAAAATTACGTTTATTTGAGTTAGACATATTTTTGATATTTTATCAATTTATGACTGTCAACCGCTAATGAAAACTTTTGTAGTGAGCGTCTTTCTACCTACCGTTCACAAAATTATAATCTTATCGAATCGTCACTGCCGGAATACAATTTCCTATTCTTTCGTTACATATTTTTACTTATTTAGTTCTAAATTACATATTTTGCTGTTTTCACAAAATATTTTTAATTTTTTCAATATTCTACTATTTTATTACATTTTTTAACAAAAAAACAGCTAAAAATCAGCATTTTTTCTAAATAATTTCTGCGTGCTGTCTACTCGAGGTACGCTGCATGAAGAAACGGTCGGATTCTCAGCTCGGCGCTCCTGCTTCAGTTAGTGGCGGAAGTGCAGGACAGTGACAGATCATTTTCACCTTTAGGTGTAAAAAGAATGGCGCCCACCATTGGTGAACTTTAACCTCAATTTCCAAGAAACTTTGGCGAACGCCGACGAGTAACACTTCCATGAGAGTGCTGCCCGTTGCAGTGATTGCTGGTCGTAGATATTGCCAGGTTATACATGGCTTCTATTGCATCTAGTCTTGCTGCTAAACTATGGTCCCGGATAGCAATAGATGAGCTTTTACTACTGACGGGAAAGTTGTGTGGTGCAAAGTGTGCGTCAGATATGCTCTTAAAATGATTTTTGAAACATTTGTATTATTTTTAAAATATTTTTAGGAAATATTTAATAATTTTTTAATGTAAATGTTTTATAATTAGTATATTTTAATATTACATAATATATCCGACTTTACATATTTATTACATATTCTTACTGTTTTCGTTACATATTTATGGTCAAACAGTCAACTTCAGTTATAGTGAACGTCTGGGGACTAACATTTTTGGTTCACTATATCCGATGTCAAAATTACATAGAATTTCTCCACAAGGATTGATTTTATTAATAATACATTTTTCATTAGTAGTTTCTCTAGATCCTTCTCGATTTCATGTTTTCTCCATACTTGATTACGCATTATCCACTGTCTCTAAGTATCATAATACAATCTTGACACCCTTCAATGCCTCTTCATTGTTGGAACACGGTCCCACTTTCCAAAGGCCCTTTTATCCGCCTAATAACGTACGACATCCTTTCGGTAGCGGCATGGTGCAAGTGTCTTATGAAGTCGATCGCTGAATGAAATATTCCGAGTTCGCCATCTCCACCTCAGGAGAGACATCTTGTATTGCGACCTTTTGCCGACGACATTGTTTCCGAGCTGCCTAGTGTTGGAATATGTGGCACTGAGGCGATATATTTTTTCCAGAAAAGAATTAATTTCCAGGAAGTATTGCTTACGTTCACTACAGCCGAGGTACAGTATTCACTATAATCGAATCTTCTTATGCTTATTTGTAATGTAAGTGAATATGAACCACTGACTTATAGCGTTTTCCATTCGCCGCACTAGTGCGCACTCAGGGCAGCTTTCGTGTTCCATTCGACCGCTAGGGCGCACCAGTGCAAAGAAGCGCATGTTCCATACGCACAATCGCACGGAACCAGGGCGCACTCGGGGCGCCCTGAACTGCACCGACGATCGCGTCAGTGCAGTCCAGTGCACCGGGCCATTGTGAGGTTAGGTACGGAAGGTATCCATGCTGATTTGGATTTGTGGTGAATTTGTGAAGGCAATTGATCTACTGTCGCGCAGGGATACTTCGAATGATGAAGTATATTATGTTTTGCAATAAATGTCTTAAAATAGTTTTTGTGACTCGCGTAGTTCGGAAAATCAGTTTGTGTTTTCCTAAACTTTAACCTTGAATTCCTTCATGTTAACAAATCCTGTGCTATTTAGAAATAAAAGTGTAGGCATGTCTCAATTTCGAAACGCTAATAAAGTGAAAATAAAAACAGTGACCCTTACAAAATCATTCAAATATATGTACCAAGAAATGTTTCTCGCACGCCCATATATATATATATATATATATATATATATATATATATATATATATATATATATATATATATATATATATATATATATACCAGCGGAAATGCTCATGATAATATTTTTATGGTTTTCAATAATCAAACAATTCTGCAGAAGCCTTTCGGTTCAAAACCTTGACTACTATATCGATCACTGGCAAATCACGAAAAATGAAATTTCAACACATATGCATTTGAAGTTTTCGTAATTTTTTGAATAAATAAATCACACGTTAATAATTTATGAATTAAGAAGTAAGAATTACGAAAAGACTTCATAAAAATTATAACAATGATCATAATTCAAAATTATTATTTTTCGAGTTCCATCAGTGTGACAGGCCAAGAACAATCTCGCTGCGTAGCGCACAAGCACTGACTCAGTTCCGGAATCCGTTTCATTCGTAGCTGCCCTTCACGCGTGTGGGGCAGCACTGTTGCGGAGCGATGACGTTTTTGCCTTGCACTTGGGTGGGTTTCGGTGCAACGAATGGAAAACGCTATTAGGTTCACTATAACCGGAGTCGACTGTATTTCGACGTGCCGTACTGCATTTTCCCCGTCTCTATTGATGAGGATCTGTCTTCACTTCTTTTTGCGTCCACCCCGCCGCGGACCTTGTCCCTGCTTCTCGCCGCTCATCCGAGCACGCAGGGCGCCAAAGTAGCCCCCCTCCGGGGCGGCCAACCACACCACGCACGCCGCCCGGAAACAGTCTGCCACGTAGCCGGTGGCGCGGTACACCAGCATGTGATCGGACAAAGTGAACTCTCCTGCTTTGTACTTGCTGAAGGCCCAGCTGGTAACTTCCGCTGCGATCTCCACGACGCCAGTCATTAACAACATCTTCACATACAATCTGATCCTGAAAGGAAAATAAATAGGACAGTGGCGGTTACAGGAATTTTTTCAGCGATGATGGTTAATCCCCATAATACAAGGTGTCCGGGAAGGACACGTCGAAACATCGAAAATGAAGTCTTAAGGCAATTTTAAGCATATTTTGTCTGAATAATTACTTGGATATTCCGAACGGCTGAGCCGTAATAAGCACTCAAAATTTGGTTTGAAAAAAAAAATCAGAAATTTGCATTGCAGAAGCAGTGAACATTCCGGAAACATGTGCATTGTTTATTATATAAAAAAAATGAATATAATTATTCAGAAAGAAAAATTAACACAAAATTTCATTATAATTTTCGGAACCTTCCAACAACTAAAATATTAAAGACAGACATTTTTCATTTCATGAAATCTGTTCCTTAAGATTGATTTTGAAATAAGGTCGCGTACAGTTTTTCGAAAACTCCTGTAATTTTGCGTCTTAATACAGGCGAGAAAGTATGTGCTGTTTTGCTCCACTAAGGTACACATATGAAATGATTTATTATGTACGGGGTCTTTATCGTGATTTTCCAAGCCGTCCCACATGGATATACATTGAGCGCCGTGAGTTGGCCTGTGCAGTGTTGTACGTACGAGTCCGCGTCTGCATCCGTGTCTCGTCTTGCTGCGTCCGCCGCGCCGGATGTGGCTGCTTTGTTCTCCCCGTCAGGGGCCGCTCGCACTTTCGCCACACGATCCTCCTCCCTGCGATTCAACACAATTCAATGACGCCTCGTTTGCTGTGGATCAATTGATGTCACTGCAGCGCCTCTGACCGGGAGGTCCTAGGTTTGACTCCTGACGGCGGCAGGATTTTCGACACTAGCTTTTCAGCTAGATCCAATTCGATCGCTGTCTAGAGGAGAATTCTAGCGGCTCTGATCGGTAGTTTTCCGTGGTTTCTCCGATCAACACTAGGCGAATGCCGGAGCAGTACCCTACTAAACGGGCCACGGACCGCGCGCGATCTGTCCTTCCTCTTCCTTGTCCTATCTTATCCCCTTACACACACACACACACTTACACTAACATGCACTACACTACCACATATTCCGGGAGACCGGTCGGGAGCTTAGAGTTTGTCCCGGCTGGGGCGGTGTCCCGCTGGTGGGAGAGTCCTGGTTAGGGGGAAACCCCACTAGCCGACGGTAGGTCGGCGCCCGATCCCGCCATCCAGCGGGGGAAGATCACCGCCATCTCCCGAAAAAAGACATGTACTACACTAACGGGACTAATGACCAAAGCAGTTGACGCGCCCGGAAACACGAAAAATCAATCAATCAATCTTGTTTCCCATGGCAAGGCTCAGGCCATCAGGCCTGCTCTTCCCTCTGACCTCCCAAATTTCGGTACGATACTTTCATCTAGCAACGAAAGAAATATAGGATTTAGATCAGAGGATTCTTTTACTCTTGAGGATCTTTTACATGACAATAGGAGTGTTTTCAGGCTCGTCAACTACTATGGTCATTGGTCCTGTTAGTGAGTGAATCGCGGGAGGTGGTGATGGTTCTTGTCCACTGAATAGTAAGATCTGAATAGTAGACCGACCGAGTGTCCGCTAGCGGGGTTTCCCACAACTAGGTATCTCCCACTAGCGAGGCACCGCCCCAGCCGGGACAAGGTTGAAGTTCCTGTGAGGCAGTGTTGTGCATGTTAGAGTATGAGTCTGTATGTAAGGGTTGATTGATTGATTGATTTTTTTCATGTTTCCGGGCGCGTCAACTGCTTTGGTCATTAGTCGCGTTAGAGTAGTGCATTTATTTTTCTCGGGAGATGGCGGTGATCTTACCCCTGCTGGATGGCGAGATCCGGCGCCGACCTACCGTCGGCTAGTGGGGTTTCCCCCTAACCAGGACTCTCCCACCAGCGGGGCACCGCCCCAGCCGGAACAAGCTCTAAGCTCCCGACCGATCTCCCGGAATATGTGGTAGTGTAGTGCATGTTAGTGTGTGTGAGTAACGGGAGCGGATAGGACAAGGAAGAGGAAGGACAGATCGCGCGCGGTCCGTGGCCCGTTTGTTAGGGTACTCCTCCCGCATTTGCTTGGTGTTGATCGGAGAAACCATGGAAAACTTCCGATCAGAATAGCCGGCGATTAGAATCCTCCAGACAGCGACTGAATTCGACCTAGTTGACAAGCTAGTGTCGAAAATCCTGCCACCATCGCGACTCGAACCCTAGGACTTCCCGGTCAGAGGCACCGCAATGACATCAATTGATGCCCTGAGCCACTTCTCCCGGTGCTCGAGCCGGGACAAGCTCTATGCTCCTGATTGGTCTTCCTATGCCTAGCGGCATTATGGAGTAGTCTGTCATGGTTCATTACAATGATCGAAACATTTAGCGTCTAAAACTGATGGCTATCTGGTTACGAAACACTGTAGTGAAAAACTGGTAAGAAAAATCAAAAAGTTTCCTGAGAAACATAGCCTTAATCGATGCTTTCAAGGTAAATGCTATTCATTTAATAGGTTAATGTCATGTGAGTAATAGTATAATTATATCAATGGATTGAAAGAAAAATACCGATTTGTTGAAAAAGAAAAGGTATTTCTTTGCCATCTTTACCTGCGAAGCACGGAGTTTCCTCTCCGTAAGAACTGCACTTTCTTCAGGGTGCGTGCTATGCACAGGGCATTGGTGATTACCAAAGTGCCCATCGGCCCGTAGTAAAACAAAATTGTGCCAAATTTTTGCACAACGTGCATGTAGAAATATACTGTGAAAGAAGAACAGAACCAGTTAAAAGGTGAAATTACGGGGGCGGGACCTCTACAACATGCTGAATAAAACGATATTACAGTATACTACAAGAAGAAAAGAGAAAAACGCAAAAAAGAATTCAGCGACCGCGTCATGAGCAATTCGTTAAGTCGTCCTTGAAAATGTGTACTCTCATTAATAAGCAGTGACGTCACCAGTGCCTTGGATACACCCTTGTTCTTTTTGTGCTGTGTGAATTTGTCATTGGTAGTGTAAACTAGCTGGATACGTACAAAATCGCATTTTATATAACATTGCTTCAAAAATTAAAATATGTCCATTCTGGATTCCACCCCCCTTTGAGCTGCGAGATAGGATGTCGGGAGAGAACTATTCTCTTGTTTTTAGCCAGAGGGCCAAAGCGCGGTCTAGCGCCAAAACCGTTTTTCAGAAAATTAATGTCAAAAGATACATTTTGTAGGAAATTTTACCCACTCTAGTTTCGTAAATAGTAGCTCTTTCAACAAAACGTTTTAATTCAATGAATATTTAGCGACTCCAAGAACCGCTGTATTCAAATTTTTGTTTGAAAAAAATGTATTTATTACCAACACCTTGCACACAATCCAGCACCGACCCACACGTCGGTTTGCGAGCTTTTCCATCACTAGATATCTCCCACCAGCTAGGCGCCGCCCCAGCCGGGACAAGCTCTGAAATCTCGATTGGTCTCCCGGCATGGTTGGTAGTGTATTGCAAGTCAGTATGCGCGCGCGCGCGCGCGCGCGCGTGTGTGTGTGTGTGTGTGTGTGTGTGTGTGTGTGTGTGTCAGTAAATGGTGAGAATAGGACAAGGAAAGGGTAGGGAAAATCGCGCACGGTTCGTGGCCTTTTTGTTAGATTTCTGCTCCGGATTCTATTCGCCTGGTTTTGAACGAAAAAACGACGGAACACTACAGATCAGAGCAGCCGACAGCTAGAATTCTCCTCCAGGCAGCACACCGGGAACGGTAGCTCAGTGCATCAACTGATGTCACTGCAGCGCCTCTGACAGGCAGGTCCTAGGTTCGAGTCCTGACGGCTGCTCTGATCGGTAGTTTTCCGTGGTTTCTCCGATCAACACCAGGCGAATGCCGGAGCAGTATCCTATCAAACGGGCCACGGACCGCGCGCGATCTGTCCTTCCCATTCCTTGTCCTATCCTCTCCCCTTACACTAACATGCACTACACTACCACATATTCCGGGAGATCGGTCGGGAGCTTAGAGCTTGTCCCGGCTGGGGCGGTGCCCCGCTGGTGGGAGAGTCCTGGTTAGGGGGAAACCCCACTAGCCGACGGCAGGTCGGCCCCGGATCTCGCCATCCAGCGGGGGAAGATCACCACCATCTCCCGAGAAGAAAACATACACTACACTAACGGGACTAATGACCAGAGCAGTTGACGCGCCCGGAAACATGAACAAATCAATCAATCAATCAATCTCCAGGCAGCGACTGAATTCGTCCTAGCTATTTGACTAGTGTAAAAAATCCTACCACCGCCGATTCCCAAAGGCTAAGCCCTTTCCGGTCAGAGGCATTGCAGTGACATCAGTTGATGCCTTGAGTCACCTCCGCTGATGTGTGTCACTGGATATGTGGTAGGATAGTGTAAGTGAGTTGTGAAAACAACGAAGAGGAAGGCGAAATGGCGCGCGGACCATGGCCCGTTTGTGGGCCGGTGCAAATTTTGAATCAAAGCAAGCCAATCCTTTTTAAGACCTTTTTACACGATATAGTTTTCGTGCAGATTGGATGTACAGAAAGCGTGCAAACTTTTGAGCTTGTTCGATTTTGTTCTTTGAGAATACATAGTTTAACTGTAGCGCCTCTAGCGGCAGAATTGTTCACTAATGGACTTTTTTTACGGAGAAAATCGTCCATCCTTTAAAATTTTGTGGTTAGTTTAGGTTCGATTCATGAGATTTTGTGTATTGGTGTATACAGTTCTCGGATGTTCTGGTGAGTTGATTCTACTGCCACACAAATTGGAGGTTACTGAACCTCACCAGCATGCAACCACGACTTCCTCCATTCGGAGACCGGGAGCGGTAGCTCAGTGCATCAAGTGAAGTCAGTGCAGCGCCTCTGTCTGGGAGGTCCTAGGTTGGAGTCCTGACAGCGGCAGGATTTTCGACACAAGTTTTTCAGCTAAGTCGAATTCAGTCGCTGTCTGGAGGAGAATTCTAGCGGCCGACCGACTGCTTTGATCGGTAGTTTTCCGTGGTTTCTCCGATCAACACCAGGCGAATGCCGGAGCAGTACCCTACCAAACGGGCCACGAACCGCGCGCGATCTTTCCTTCCTCTTCCGTTTCCTGTCCTATCCTCTCCCCGTACACTTACACTAACATGCACTACACTAACACATATTCCGGGAGACCGATCGGGAGCTTAGAGCTTGTCCCGGCTGGGGCGGTGCCCCGCTGGTGGGAGAGTCCTGGGTAGGGGGAAACCCTACTAGCCGATGGTAGGTCGCACCGGATCTCGCCATCCAGCGGAGGAAGATCACCGCCATCTCTCGAGAAAAAAACATGCACTGCACTTACGGGACTAATGACCAAAGCAGTTGACGCGCCCAGAAACACGAAAAAATCCATTCGGAGCGTTTTTTTCTTCGCACCCGGAGAAGCCTTCGCAGCCCCAACCACGATTGTAGCAACAAAGATGATCTTATTTTATCCCTATGTTTCATTAATTCTTAAAAATGTATTAATAATGTAATTCAGGATACAGGAACACAAATGGCGCAAATGAAGTACTGCGCAATTCTGCAATTCATTGGTGCGCCGAAAGAGACCCTGGCGGTGTCTCGTGATTGATTGATTGATCAGCGATTCCGGGCGCGTTGACTCCTAAGGACATTAGTTTTTTGTTGTTTTTTAATTCAAAATTCAAGTAGTATATGACTTAGTTTAGGGATCACGGAATTTTGAAAACGTGCACAGGCCCTTGGCGGGGCACCGCCCCAGCCGGGACGAGCTATAAGAACCCGACCGATCTCCCGGCATCTGTAAAAGTATAGTGCATGTGAGCGTGTGTGTACCGGGACTTTATTGCAAGACGCAATCCATGTCTGGAATCCTAGTCTGAAAATCCTAATCACTTCTCTCCATAGCACGTCATACATAGTTTTAATTTTTTTTTGACGTAAAATAAATAAATAAATAGTCCCGTACGCGTAGTTTGTCATTTGTCTTGTAAGCGCATGTTTTCCCTCGGGAAGAGGCGGTGGTCTCCCGCTGCATGGCGAGATCCGGCGCAGACTTACGTCGGCTAGCTGGGTTTTCCCCGACCAGGTATCTCCCACCAGCGGGGCACTGCCCTAGCCGGGACGAGCTATAAGAACCCGACCGATCTCCCGGCATCTGTAAGAGTTTAGTGCATGTGAGCGTGTGTGTACCGGGACTTTATTGTATGACGCAACCCATGTCTGGAAACACCACTTCCAGTTTTGGCAATTTGGCAACGCGTGAAATACTTTCGGCATCCCTTTTACTTTTAGCTATCCCCGGCTGCGTGCTCCCAGATTTCGGACTGAGAGGATGAATCTAATTTTAGTTGCAAGGAAGAGAAAGCACTTATTGTGCCCTTGTTACTTTTCATCTTACTGCAGCCTTTACACTGAAAAGAGTAAACACATGTCTCTTGGTAATTGGTGGTCACTTTGAGCTTGGTCAGTTTTTTTTTTTTTGTCTTTTTAAGAAAATTACATTTTATTACTTTTTTATTTTCAATCATTTAATTTACTACTAATTTATTTTTATTGGTATTTTTAATAATTTTATGAATATTTTCTTATTTGCTTAATGTGCAGATTCCATAATAATAAGCCAGTATTATTGTTATAAATAATGAAGAACTTGGCGGTATTGTTTCACGAGATATCTTTCTGATTTCTAATAAAGTGAAAATAAAAATAGTGACCTATACAAAATCATTCAAAGATATATGCCAAGAAATGTTTCTCGCACGCCTATACATAAACCAGCGGAAATGCTCATATTAATATTTTATGGTTTTCTATAACCAAACAATTCTGCAGATGCTTTTCGCTTCAAAATCTTGTATACTATATCGATCACTGGCAAATCTCGAAAAATGAAATTTCGACTCATACGCATTTGAAGGTTTCATAGTTTTTAAATAAAGAAATCACACGTTAATAATATATGAATTAAGAAGTAAGAATTACCAAAAGACTTCATGAACATTATAACAATGATCATAATTTAAAATTATTATTTTTCGAGTTCCATCGGTGTGACTGACCAAGAACAGCTGTGTATAATTTCACTGCGTAGCGCGCAACTCAGTTCCGGAATCCGTTTCATTCGTAGCTGCCCTTCACGCGTGTGGGGCAGCACTGTTGCGCAGCAATGACGTTTTTGCCCTGCACTACGATGGGTTTCAGTGCAACGAATGGAAAACGTTCCCCGACCGGGCTCCCGGCGTGTGTGGTAGTGTAGTACAGTATAAGTGTGTGTGTGTGTGTGTGTGTGTGTGTGTGTGTGTGTGTGTGTAAGGGGTAAAGATAGAACAAGGAAGAGGAAAGAAAGATCGTGCGCGATCCGTGGCCTGTTTGTTAGGGTACTGCTCCGGCATTCGCCTGTTGATCGGAGAAACAGCTGAAAACTACCGATCAGAGCAGGCGGCCGCTAGAATTCTTCAGCCAGCGAGTGAATTCGACCTAGCTGAAAAACTAGTCTGAAAATCCGGCCGCCGTTGAGACTTGGACCTAGGACCTCTCGGTCCGAGGCATTGCAGTGACATCAGTTGATGCACTGAGCCACCGCTCCCGGTGTGACTCTCCATCTTGAGCAGCGTTCTGTACCTGGCATTGTCGGTGCCTTGGAGATCTCGTTGAAGCAGGTGCGCGTTTCTGCCAGCGTGGGGCGGTACCACTTGCGCGCGAGCACCTGGTCCCTCTGGAAGGCGAAGGCGGCGGCGACGGTGAGCGCGGCCGGCAGCCCCCACGCCCCTGCCGACAGCGCCGCGAAGCGCCGCCACTCCCGCGCGCCTCTACCAGATCGCGCCACCTGCACCACGCTGCAACACGGTTCGTATCTTCGAGCATAGAATACATAGAGGCGCCATACCCAGCGGAAAGTTGAGGCAAACACGAAGCGACTCCGATAACGTCACATGTTGGCAGAAGACCGATAACTACGTATGTTGGTCATTACAGACTATCTTTCCGTCCCAATTTTAAACGAATTTGTGTACATAACTATATCTACATCGTCGGTAAACAAGTGAACCCCAATAGTCTTTTGATACTTTTGAATAATTTTCAACGCGACATATTCTATAAGAAACGAAAAATAATGTTCATTGATGGATTTTTCGAGTACATTTCCTCTGTTACCGTCTGTTTGAAACAAGGCAATAATATATAATTTAGCACAAATAATTCCAGGACTAAAGCGATTATAGTAATTAAAAAACAACAACAGGGTTTATCTCTCTCCCTTGGCAAAAGATTCTGAGAAGACAAATTAAACTGAATGAAGTGTAACGTGATTTATCAAAAAACTATAGGTTTTGGAGTTGCAAGTTTTACTTGCAGATCAATAATATAGTATTTGCATTAAGTTACTTTTCTTCTTATTTTTCTCCAAGATTTTCACAATCGCTTCCCCCATAATTGAAAACATCTTGGACCGTATTGACAGCAATCTCCAGATTTAAGCATATTTTACTTATGGAAAAGAAGAGATAAGTTATGGATATTGTATGGTATAAAAACGATTAAAACTTGTTTTTCTAAGGCTTACGTATCTGAACATTTAGTTATTTATAGATTCAAATTAAAGAGAATACTTGTCAGATAGTAATATTTTATTCTCGAAAAGCATGTATTAATTCTAATTTTATTTTATTTTCAATTTAACAGACAATTTGTCCAAATTATTACAAAAATTACATGTAAATAATGACATCTCAATTACTCAAACTACAATCAAGTACAGTTAATTTTATTACATCTACTCCTTGATATTATATTATTCATTTTTAAATAACACACTTTTTGTGTACAACTTTCCGCTTGACTGAACATTTTTCATTATATTTCTTAGCGTCATAATGTAAACTTACATTTAAGTACTTGCTAACTACCAGTTTCATGAGTGCTAACACATAACTTTCACAGGGTATCTCATGATATGTCAACTCCTTTTTGGTATCGATTCGTGCATTTACAAGCACAGCAAGAAACAACCATCTTCACTCGACAGAAAATTGCCCTCACAACGCACAAGAACACAAAATACAGGTTGAAAGGAAGTTGGGAAACTTAATATCCGAACGCTGCAATCCAATCAGCTGTGCTGTTTTTGCCAACCTGTGACGTCATGAAGCAGAGTTACGTTTGCTTCAAAATTATCCGCCTCTATGTATTCTATGCTCGAAGGTTCGTATTATTCTGCGAATTTCCTTACGAGGCATTTGAGGGTATCTCCAAGATGGATTATGGCACGGCTTTCCCGCGACTTTCTCGGTCCTGCCGCTAGAGTTGCTTCATCTGCAGCACTGCGTGATATGGTCGTGATCAAGTGGCATATTGCGGCAGGACCGAGAGAGACGCAAAAAGTGCCATATGCCATTTTGGAGATACTTCTCTCAGATGCCACGTTAGAAAAAAACAAATTATAGCGAGTTTGTCCTCCCCAGGGGGGAACGGGGACTCTTGCGCATCCAATCAGACTTCAGCTAATGTGCTTCAGACACCAGTTTGCGTCACAAAAGAGGGAATTTGAAATCTAACCAGATATCAAAATTGTCACTTCGTTAAAAGACATTAAAACAGATTTATGAAGCATTTCTTTTAAATATTGTATCTTGTACACCTTCGTGTTAGTTTTTGTTGGTTACTGTTGAAAACATGTTCACACTTTCAAAATGTTTCTCAATACTTTTCGCTCTCCATACAACATGGCGGCCAGCGTCTGGTCTGGTTTTTCAAGGGAAGTGCTGTGGTCACGTGGTTTTATGCAAATTAATGATGAGCAGACCCAGCTAAAATCGGTGCACCAGAGGAATCCACCCATGTATTTCCACCATGATCGGTTCGCCGGAGGAACTCACCCGTATATTAGGGAGTTTGTGCACCCTCGAACGTTAAAGCACTGTCGATCTTCTGCTCATGCACAGTTCAAGTTTCGCGTCACTTTCGTGCATCTGCGCATGCGCAGAAGATCGGTAGTGCTGCCCGCTATGGCATGCGCGACTATTTCCACCATGGTGCTCCCTCGACCGTTACTCGTAAAGCAATCGAAAGCAGTATCGATATAAATGTAAGTCGTAATGAATGAAAGAAGTTCCAAATTATGGCAACAGAGAGTACTGCTGCAGTGAAACTGCTATTAGTTGTTCCGTGCTGTTCGTAACTTCATTTCGGACTTTGTAAATTGTCATTCTTAGTATATATAACATTTGATAATAAAATTAGTATTAAAATTTGTTCCGAGAACTCACATATTTACATATCCATTTTCGTATATTAGAAATCTTAAAACAGAAATAAAGTACATTTGTGTAATTAAATATGAAACGTATTATACAAGGAGGTTATAATATAATATAATATAACCTCCTTGGTGTTATACAACAAAAGGTGCACGAGTAAAATGAATGTAAGAAATATAAAACTTTTCATTCTCTAATTCATTTTGTTAACCAAGGTATTCACTATTTCAGTAATATTTTAGAATCACATATGTTCTTCACACAAATAATGTGTCAACTTGATTGACATAACCTACACCTTGACATAATGATACACCAAGATCCACACAATTTTAGTATGACATGTACTACTCGCGCAACTTTTCTTGAACGATGTATTGAAGAAATGCGGGCGGAGTGAGAGTATTAGTTACAAAATCGGCCACTAGAGTATTTACAGTAATACCAACCTCTGGAAAATCAAAGTCATACCTGCGGCTAGGTCATCGCTCTAGGTAGGCAACAGTTGGGACACTAGATAGGAGGACCTGGACCAACCTCAGCCATTTCTTTAGATAATGATAATGAAGCTGAACAGAAGTTCTCGACTGTGAAAGCAACTAGCTCTGACTAGCTTCTGTTCCGCGCCAACGAAGTTTTAATGCTTGGAATGTTGTCATCAGTGCTCGCTGCGAGCTTTTGTCTTCCACTGTTTATTGCTCAAGGGAGGGGGAAGCAAGGTCATCGTTCAAGAAAAGTTGTGCGAGTAGTACGAGTCGTACTTTCATTGAATACAGGATTCAAAACCTCATTACCCCCATTGCTCTCATCGTAGCCTTCAAAATTACAACTTATTAGTGTTCTGGGATTAAGAAACCTAAACTTTAAATATTCGTATGGAAGAAAATTACAGAAACCCTCTTCAGTGACTTCAGTGAAATTACTTCAACCCCTCATTTAGTGACACTAGAGAGGAACATCACAGCTCATGAGCGTGGTTAAAGTAAGTCGTGTAACTCTTTTATCTTTTATATTTTATTTCATTTTTAATGTTATTTCTTCTTCTCCGGTAGTAATTCACTCTGACCAAACCAATTAATTCACTACGCACTTTACAGACTTTCACTGATACTCTGCGTATTTCTTGTGAAGCCCAAGGCCTCACAATCCTATGGTAATGGCTGTTCTTCCCCGTTGCGAATTGAAGCTTACGCTGGCAGCCATGATGGGGGCAAATTCACGCGACAAATTCAAATACTTCGCAATTTTACAGACTTTTCCGTTTTTTTTGAAGGTGTGAATACGTTGTGTGGAAGATTTATTAAATCACTTACTCGTTGTTTAATGTAAGATATGCAAAACGTCACGCGAGGTTGTCCAGTTCGTGATAAGTTCATATTATATTACAGCCATTGAAGATATTTTCTGGAAAATATGTGATTTTTATAGGTTTGGGATATTTTCCCTCACAAAACATCATATTGTAGATGTCGAGACGTTTCTTTAGGAAACTTTTGTAATCATTTCTAAAATGTAATCCTCTAATCTACACTCTACTAAAAATTGTATATCTTGAAATTCTGAATCTTTTTTTCAGCAAAAGTGTACATCACAATATGCTAAATTCTCAGAATTGTTTACAAAATTATAAACATTATATAAATTATTTTTGATACGCTTCCAATATAAAAGAAAGTTTGGGATGCAGAATGCATGCAGACACCTGGAATAAATGGAGATGTGAATCGGTATTTATATTATATATATGCATATATATATATATATATATATATATATATATATATATATATATATATATATCATTGGATACTCATAGCATGAGTACCGCATGCTATGAAAATATAAACACTGTATTCATGGCATTATCTTCTACTCATCCTCAAAATTCACATTTGGGTCGACTGCACTTTTCAATCTAAGCAGATAAGATTTAAAGCAGTCGGGTCCTGAGAGCACTTGGGAAAGGTAGTAATTTACCTCCCCGTGGCTTCTGCTGAACCGTGGTTCGAACCACGGTATCATCACGTAGGTCCACGTTCTTCTGGTGTCTCTGTCCCACCTCTCTTGCCATTCTGCCAGGATAGACGACCGTGCCCTCTTCTTCCGCGTCCTCTTTCGTTCTGCGCAAAAGTTTGTCACGTACGGGGTCAGTTCCCTTCACTTCGTCGTACATCGCTTTCTGTTCTCTCGCCAGGTCTCCAGGAGGTACGCTAGCCAGTACCAATATTGCGCGCAGTGACCGTGCGGTAGGCTGACACTACTCTCAGCGCCAACCTCCCTTGTACTTGCCTGTACTTTGATCTCACGTAGACATTACTGAGTTTGTCAGCCCAAACTGGAGCCGCATACAGCAGTTGGGAATGAACTGCACGCATACAATTCTACGCTTCGCTTCTTTTGGACCCCCACATTTGGCATTAATCTGGGGAGTTTGGAGGACGGGTTCGCTGCCATGTCCGGAGTCTTGTTTTATTTTTATTATTATTATTATTATTATTATTATTATTATTATTATTATTATTATTACTAGTGAGAACCCGTCAAAATTTGACGGTGACATCTGAGATAAATGTGAAATACTGTGCCCAGACTAATGGTCATGATATGTTGGATTGTTTGGATCTTCAGGGTATTACGAAGATATTCTGTGATTTTGGGTTCCCAAACTTTTGAACACGTATGGCCCATGACCAGGTGGCAATGCATTATCGGCACCAAATGACACAAAAGAAAGAGCATTATTATACTGACGGATATTATTTCTAAAGCTTTTTGATGTGTCATCATCTTCTATAAACAACTTTGATTTCTTCTGGCATATTACTCGAAGGTAAACTTGTTTTCCCATTTAAGCAACACAGAGTAAACTCGTTTGCAGAATTTCTCTCACATGGGAAGTACAGCTCAGAACAAAACGGACATTTCATTGACAACGACCCAACAGAAAACGAAATGGCCTCACTAACTCGACACCTATGCTGACTTTCTCTTGCCTGCGTCCACTTAATAATGTACGTTTGCGTCTTTTGGGGCGCGTTGGGAACTATTCGGAATTCGACATAACCTGTGAATAATTTCACTACTTCAGTACAACCGAGCAAAACCCACTGTCTAAATGCTCTCTACAAAATACACCACAAAAGCAAATACATGCAAACTGTCAACGCCACAGTGCAATTATTACACTGAAACAACACTTAGACGAATTGCAAAAAATCTCAACAATCAAAACAAAACATCAAGCAGCGTCACCATGAAGCTGCGTGGACTCACATCTATCGACTCATATATATATATATATATATATATATATATATATATATATATATATATATATACACATATACATACATACACACAAACAGCTCCCCTTTGGAAAAAATCAATTGACTATCGATAAGCGTACTATTAAAGAATGATTTAATTAATTAATTTACACCATAAATGTTGGCGAATCAACATAAAACAATATGATACATCTACGGATCACATTCATTTAAAGGGAAAAAAATCGGTTCAGTAGAATCTCTGCGGACCCATGGAAGAATACCTTATTTTTTTTAAATATAAAGATTCTTCTTCTTCTTCTTCTTCTTATTATTATTATTATTATTATTATTATTATTATTATTATTATTATTATTTTACAAATGGTTAAGAAGATAGTGTTCTGGGCTGTTAAGGAAATTTCTTCTCTAGGGTCTTCTCGCTTCGAAATGCTTCAAAGATGTGGTCGCGACCATTGGTCTTCTTACCTGAAGCCCAGCGACATGTTGATGCACAGAGCCGTGAGCCAGCAGTTGGCGGCGGTCAACAGGAAGTACATCGGCAACACTGTGGGACAAGAGAAACCAAAATACGTTTTCGAAAATAATTCCTTATTTTTGCGCTACCCCAAGTAAGAATTTTGTACCGTTTGGATTACTGATGAGTATAATCTCGATCAGATGGCATTGATTACAAAAAATGTTATTAAAAGTTGATAAATAATTGTTTTCTGATGTTAAGCATCAAAACATCTAACAATAAATTATAAATATGCTCCTCTTTTGAATTCATTATTCGTAGTTAGGATGTTAAAACTCCGAAAATTATAACTATGAATTCCCTTCCTTATTCTATCACGAAAGAAAATATTATCCACAATACACACTGCGGAAATATAATAGTCAGTACTTAAAAAGCTCATCATCTGTGCTCTACAGGAAGGAATCTACTGAATATCAGGAGAAGACGGAGATGGATTATTTGATTGATTGATTGATTGCTAGCGATTCCTGGCGCGTCAACTGCTTAGGTTATTAGTTCCGTAAGTGTAGTGCGTATTTTTGCTCGGGAGGTAGCGGTAATCTTGCCTCGCTGGATAGCGAGATCCGGTGCCGACCTACCGTCGGATAGCGAGGTTTTCTCCAACCAGGCATCTCCCACCAGCCAGGACAAGCGCTGAGTTTCCGACCGGTCTCCTGACATGTGTGGTAGTGCAGTGCATATAAGTGTGTATCTATGAGGTGGGATAGAACAAGGAATGGGAAGGAAAGATCTCGAGAGGTCCGTGGCCCGTTGGATACGGCACTGCTCCGGCATTCGCCTGGTGTTAATTGGAAAAACTACGGAAAACTACTCTTCAAGGTACCCGGAAGCTAGAATTCTCCCCCAGATAAGAGGCTGAACTCGACCTACCAGTTTAGCCAGTGTCGAAAAACCTGACATCAGTTGTGCCCTCGGCCACTTCTCCCGGTTCGATTATTTAAAAATACCACCAACGAAATAAACAAATCCTCTAATAACGCCTTGCAGAACTCAAGATAATCACACACATGGTGAAGCGATATTATTGTCCAGAAGCAAAACAAGGGGCCATCTCAGCATTTTCTCAATGAAGCAAGAGAAACCGGACGAAAAAAGAGATCGAGATGGAGTGGGGGGGAAGGGTCATTGACCCTGAAATAAATTTGGCAGCCACTTACCGATTTTTTCACAGGTCTCCATCAGATGAATTGGCACGTATCCGAACTTGTCGATTTCGTCGCTCAGTGTCAAGTAGTAGACTGCTTGGCCAAGGTTGAACGCGAGAAGACAGGTCGCATGGCAAGCCAAACACCAGCCGTGCGCTTTCAGTCGCATGCGACTGTTGCACGCTACGGACGAGAGAGCGACCACCAGGAGCGCGGCAGACACGAAGCACAGGGGCTGCAGCAACCAATACACGCCCCTGGTGATCCGCGAATGCCTGCACAAATGGAGAAACGAAGTGAACGGAAGAAGGTTATCTAAATCAGTAAAGTGAAACTACGCGTACAGAACCATAGAATCGTCTACACTTAAACAACGCTTGGGTAACGGCTTCTGCGTAGAAAATGGTAATGTACGTAGACAACGATAGTCTACCTTTTTCATGGGACAGGGGCGAATATACGAGGGTTATGATCCACCCTGATATATTTCAAGACCTAAAAAAAACTGTGTTCCTCCAAGTTTCAGACCAGGAGCGGTAGCTCAGTGCATCAACTGATGTCACTGCAGCGTCTCTGACCGGGAGGTCCTAGGTTCGAGTCCTGACGGCGGCAGGATATTCGACCCTAGCGTTTCAGCTAGGTCGAATTCAGTCGCTGTCTGGAGGTGAATTCTAGTCGCTGGCTGCTCTGATCGGTAGTTTTACGTGGTTTCTCGGAACAACACCAGGCGAATGCCGGAGCAGTACCCTACCGAACGGGCCACGGCCTGCGCGCGATCTTTCCTTCCTCTTCCTTGTCCAACCACTCCCATTACACATACACATACACACACTTACACTAACATGCACTACACTACGACATATTCCGGGAGACCGGTCGGGACCTTAAAGCTTGTCCCGGGTGGGGCGGTGCCCCTCTGGTGGGAGAGTCCTGGTTAGGGGGAAACCCCACTAGTCCGTAGCTAGGTCGGCGCCGGATCTCGCCATCCAGCGGGGGAAGATCACCGCCATCTCCCGAAAAAACATGCAGTACACTAACCGGACTAATGACCAAAGCAGTTGGCGCGCCCAGGAACACGAAAAAATCAGTCATTCAATCCAAATTTCAGCTTTAAGAAATCTGTTTTGTATTTGTTATGAATGCCTTTTCCATCGTGAGGCCTGTATGTGATCAAAACGCCTCGAAATAACTGGTATATTGCACTTACCATTTAAAAAAGGTACATTTAAATATTTATTTAAATATAAATTGTAAATCCATTGTATGTATAGGTAATTACACTGCCTAAAATAAGCTGAATTGCATGGCCATGCAAACAACAATGGTACCAATTTATTGTAACAGCTTATTGTATCTTATTGTTTATCACTGAATTTTATCAATATTAATCAATTTTATTTCATTCTTATACTTTTCTTGTTTTCATGTACTTTATATGATGATACTTTATTGATGCTAATCAGTGATAATTTATAACTTGTAATACAGTGTAAATCTAAGTTGCATACTTTGTAATAATTCAATACTATGCAAAATGTGTAAATACATATGGTAATATCAAACAGTTCCACCATCTGCTGCTAGATAACAGATAAGTCAATGTATGGTACCTTCAATTGTTTTATCAGCAGTTATCTGATAACCAAGTTCAGCCTCCGCTAGGAGCGCTATATAACATCTAAGAGTTTATCAGTGTTTGTAAGTTCCATGTGATGCCGCGATGAATAGTTCTAGCGGCTTGATATCTTGATCAGAAATCAATAAAAGGGCTCTGTGCCCTCATTACTTTTCTACCACGTTAACCTTTTTTAAGATTTCGAGATGTTTCCGAAATTCTCTATATTCAGAATTGTAGTCTAGCCCGGCCTCTCTGGACCATTATATATTTTTATTGTTTTATCTGTGTATGGTTCTCTCAATTTATGCCCAAGTGAACCAACAATTTATGCCCAAGGAAACAGCCATATTTTCTTTTCTTAAAGGTGTCGCCTCATCATTGGATCAAAACGAGGCACCTACTCGATTATTTTTAGATCTCTCAAAAGCTTTTGACGTCATTAATCATGCCATTTTACTATCAAAATTACCTTCATATGGAATCCCTGGTATTGCTCTAGATTGGTTATGTTCACAACGATCTCAGAGAGTGGAAATACCTTACTGGAATGATGGAACATTACGTACGCACCTTTCCAACTCTTTGCCCATTGCATGTGGAGTTCCTCAAGGATCGATTTTAGGCCCTATTCTGTTCCTACTTTACGTAAACGATATGCCCTCGACGATTCGAAACGGAAGAACAGATCTCTTCGCGGATGATATGAACATCCTTTGCAATAAAGAAACTGTAAATAGTACAATATCAGACTTTCAAATTGGTTCCGAAATAACAAATTAATAGTAAACGAAAAGAAAACGGTTTTAATGCAGTTTTCCACTTCAAATAAACAATTCTGTGCTCCAATGAACGGTGTACCATTGACTGATGTTAAGGCAACAAAATTTTTAGGTCTCTCAATTCAGTCAAACCTTAAATGGAACGTCCATTTAAATGAATTGAACATAAAAATTAAGTTCATTATGCTACGCGTTCAGAATTCTTGCAAATTCAGTCAGCCTTCATACTGCTCGTTGTGTATATTTCGCAAATGTTCATTCCCGCGTGAGATATGGCATAATATTCTGGGGAAATATATCTTATAGCTCCCAGACGTTTAGATTACAAAAACGAATCGTACGAATAATAACCAAATCCCACCCACGTGATTCTTGTAAGCATCTCTTCATTAATCTAGGAATTTTACCATTACCTTGTCTGTTGATTTACGAATCAGTGGTTTTTGTCAAAAATGAATTGCTTAAGGACGGGAATATATTTTCAGAAAATGCCTATAACATTCGACGTAGAAATCAGATTCATCAGGTGACAGTATCAACAGCTCATTACAAACAATTCACATACAATACATGTTCATTATTTTACAACACTTTGCCAGATGACATTAAACGATTAAATTCGATAGAAAAGTTTAAATCCCAAGTGAAATCGTTTCTGTGCATAACTGTTTCTATACAATTAGAGACTATACTGAGCATCACAAGAATAGCAACATTAATTTTAACAGTTATATTTAATGTATTATTTACCATTGGACTGTATAATTCTAAACAATATGTAACAAGTATTGTATCGCAGCTTCTGGGTCAATGACCCCCATCTCGATCAGGTTTTTCGTCCAGTTACCCTGATCCATTGAGCAAATGCTGAGATGGCCCCTTGTTTTGCTTCTGGACGTAAATGTAACTTCATTATCTGTGCACGTCTTCTAGAATTCATTAGGAAATATAGTTATTCAAATTCTCGTTTCCATGTTGTCGCGGCAGGAAGTATTATTCCGAATGACAACATGGATAAGAGCCCAAAATTTATTGCTTATTTATCCTTGAAAATAGATTTTATTACATGGGAGCTTTTTTTTCTTTCTTTTCTTTTTTTTTAAATTCAAGTAGTATATGTCATTGTAGGGATCACAGGATTTTGAAAATGTGCACACAATTCACTTCTCCCCATAGCACGTCATACGCAGTTTCAACTGTTTTTTGACGTAATATAAATAAATAAGTGGGCTTTTGGTGTGGCTAAGGCCCGAATTTTTGGTATACATGACAATGGTTTGTTGTATTGAATTCGTTGGATTGTTATGTTTATATTGAATGTTTATATATTTTGTTTCTCTTACAGTGCGTCTGTTTTGTAAGCCTTGTAATGTTGCAGCACTTGCTTGGACGTATGGCGAGGTCCTGCCTCGAGCTGTGCACTTATATCGACGTTGAGCTCTGATTTGTTTTGTGGATGCCAACCATATGTGAATAATTATTGTATTATTACAGATTCTGTTAGGCAGCGTCCTGGTCCGTGCTGATCATATGTGCCAGTGACCAATTTGAGTACGACTGTCCATGGCCCCGTGGGAGACGCCATTTTCATCTACAGGTTCGTAGTAGTTGCGTCAGCCACCAGGCTGCATTCTGGCGCAGCTATCAGACGCACTGATAAAGTTTGAGGAAGTGGAGGAAAAGGTGCGATATTCACTTCTAAGCAATCCATTGAGCCATTGTCATGTTTGTATATGTATTTATGATGGAAAGAGAGAAACAGACTGCATTATCAGTTTAACATACAATTATTTTCTTTTTGTTATTGAAGACATAGCAGATCTTGTCTTATCATTTTTTATGTAAATCGTCAGGTTTGCCGTGTTTCCTAAAGTGGAATATTCTACGCAATCCCTGACGACGTAGTTCTGTATTGCCGATTCTGTGTAACGGCTATCCATTTCTAAAACTTTACTTTTTTTAAAGAGGCCTTCCTTGTGGTCGGACATGTTTGTAAATTTTGGTAATTCTGTATAATTTATAATCTTTTTTATAGAGGCTCTGTTTTAAGCCTGTCAAATTTGGTAATGATTGTAGTTCTGTATAATTCTATGTTTTCTTACAAATGTATTTTCAGGTAATATGTCCAGTCTGCAATCCAGCTGATAATCTTGTAATTTTGTAATTATGTTTTGTGTAGTTTCAACTGCATTATGTTAATAAATATTACAACGTTTTGTGAAATCCTGTGGACTGAAACGTTTATCTTCTTGGAGAGGTACTTCTCCTTTGACTTTACCTCGTGAGTTACCCGAACCTGTAGTAGTTGTAAAACTCCTGATTTCTTTGTTGATGAAGGCTGACGCCCTAGGGATTTTATGTTAGTCCCGACCTTTTCCTCTAGGCACACGTGTAAAGTTTAGAACTTCCTTATCTTTGTTTCGGGATTTAAGAAAAGAAACAAAACAAAACTATATTTTGCCACATCTGTGGCTGGCGACCGTAATTATAATTTATTTCAATTTATATCTAAATAAAAGTGGCAATTATGCCAGTATTTTCTATATCGCCAATCTGAAATATAACACACACCCAATGCCAAAATGTATTTATAATTATACTCAATTTATCCCAAGCAATACAACAAATTGATTGGATCACATCCAAAGGAGTACCACCATCATAAATCAAACGTTATTTTTAATTTTTAAAACATTTTTTTAATTTTCACGTTAATATTGTTTTGCTTCAAAACTATTTATGGGGCGGGCGACAGCCATGACTGGAATTGACTTCATCTGTGCAATACTACTGACTCCTTGCGGAGAGCGAAGAGGTTGCCGACATGATCAGGGATCTGCACAATATTTCTGTGCACCGGGTTGGTGACACTGCACTTGGAGGGAAGTAGTCGGATGGAAGTGGTCTGATGCAAGCTGAAACAAGTTCCTACTGGTTTCTTGATATGGTTACGGACGTTTTCATTTCCTCATCAGGAATGGTATATTTTGTATGACTTACTGAATTCAAAATCAAATTTTTATTATTACATTTCAACAGGATTCTACTATTACTACTTATTATAACCTCTTTTGGATTATTTGATGGGAAAAAATAGCCTACTTTGTCTACGCGGTCTATACATAAAAAAAGAGTCTAGTAGACTATATGTAGATTACATATAGTTACGTGTAGAAAACAATCATAGACGTAAAAGTAGTCTACGGCACAACTCATCTTACAATTTTACCTTGCTGAGTTTTCTTACTTACAAACATTATGCGTCATCAATATTATACTCGGGTTTTCATAACGTGACGCGTAAGGTGTTGGCCTTCACGATAGAATATGGCACGGCTTTTTGCGTCTTTGTCGCTTGATCTGCAGCACTGCTTGATACGGTCGCGATCAAGAATAAAGGTGTTACAGAAAGGTACAGACGTTCTCGTACTTGTTAAATTCCTAATTTCTTTGGTCTTGGTTAACGTTTCGGACATGCCACATATTCTTACCAGCTGCCATCTATCACAGCCCAAAATACATTTAAAAAATATTTTTTAACTTTTTGGTTTCCTTTTAGTAGAACAGAAATATCACAAATCGAAAAAACCAAAAATATGCATCTTATTGGCGTTTATGTTATCTGTTACAGTTCATTTTGCACTATCCCCACCAGAGTTTAAAGAGAAAATTTGGAACCGCTTTTAAGAAATTCTTGTTTTTCATTTTTTTAATATTGCATATATTTCACGCAGTTGCGTGAAAACTACTAAAATTTTCAAGGAAATCTGCATGACATTAACGAAAGATTTAATTATGAAGAACAAATATCATTTTAAGGAAACATCTATGTTCAATTGAGTCAATAGCAAGACGTCGAAAAAATTTCAAGTCGAAGAAAAATGGGGGTAGCGGAATAAGATATGTAAATCAGCTCCCAGAGAAAGAAATATGTTGAAAATCGTAAATGAAGTGTAAAAAAACTTTTCGCCGGATTTAAATCAATTTACCGTGAGTACTTTGCCCAAATAAAAAAAACTTTTTTTCTTATATAAGTTTAAACCATATTAAGAAGAAAATTCGATATAGCAAATCGTACCATCTGGTTTAACAAAACATGCCCAACCATGAGAACATGAAGACTTCTGCCACCACCTCCGCAAGAACTGCTTTAAAGACAGCCCAGGCAACATGGATTAAACACGGAATTATTGAATGGTATTAGGGACTTGAAAAGCAGGTTAACGGGGCTTGGTCAGAAAAATGTACACTAGTTGTTTGCCAACGTTTCGGAAACTTTTATTTCCATCCTCAGGGCTTACAAGAACAACTCAACCCATTCACTGCACCATCCTCCATCTCCGGCACCTCCCATGCAATGAGGGACACAGCATCACCCTCACCACACCAACACACAGCATGACTGAGACTAGCACCTAGTGCTGACCTAGTGCTGCTGTGTAGTCTCTCTTTAGAAATATGTACAATAATGTTATATACCCCATAAAGGTATCTTATGTGATGTTATTGTACCTTACTATTGTATTCCCTTTAATGTAAGATGTTATATATTTCATTCTTTGTATTTCATTGTTTGTCAATTTCAGTCTGAAGATGAAATCAATGTGATTTCGAAACGTTGTGCAATATGAAATAAATTGTCCTTGTATTGTTCGTTGTCTTTAATTTGATTGGAGCCTGTTTACATCAAATGTGACTCATTAAGACAACTATATTTTCGTTTATTAAAAAATTAACAGAGGATTTTAGTTCTCTTAATTTAGCAACTGGATTTATTCAGATTCTCGTTATCAGAGCCCGGGAATTATTTTTTTCTGCCGAAAATTCGCTGTTTTTTTCCTGCAGCATAACTTTATCTATATTACGTACTTAACTCCATATATACATACGTATACGAGAAGGTAAAAAGTTTCAAATTCTAACTGCCCTTTCGTTGATCGCTGTGGCTGCTTTAAACATCTCCGCTCACACGTCCAGAATTGCGACAACCATGTGTCCCTTTCATGTTTATACCGCAACGTCCGCCTGTAGTAATTATAATATCACACTTTCATATCTCAACATGGCTTCCTTGCGCCTTCCTCACACATCCAGAATTGCGACAACAATGTGTCCCTTTCATGTTTATACCGCAACGTCCGCCTGTAGTAATTATAATATCACACTTTCATATCTCAACATGGCTTCCTTGCGCCTTCCTCTACCAAGTCTCCAAGCCTGCTCTACCCGTTTTCCCTACCTTCACTAAGTTTTAGTAAACAACAGCCGTCTTTCTCTTTCATTTGTCACTTGCATGTTATTCATAAAATTGCGTTTTCTGTCTAAATTTCCTTTGCAACTCATTATTTTCCATATCTAAATGAACTACATATTTATTCTGGTTATTTACGAATGTTTTACGAATTTACGAAAGTCTTTTTCCTGTCAGTTTATTAAATTTCACATTTTAACAGGCTCTTGGGACGTATTGTGCATTTGTCTTGTGGCAAAAAAGTTCTAATTTCTTTCGAATTGCTTGGAAACCTAATGTATAATTATTTTTGGTCAGCCTAAAATTTATCTTCATTATTTCCTTACTCCGGTCTGATTGTAATTAAACAGTTCGTCAGCTCCGGCGTAAGTAATAAATAAATACCATTACGCTCTGGAATCCGTCACTAGTCTTTGTAAACATCTCTTTTCGTCCTTATTGAAACTTATTAAATTGTTATCTTTGACGAGTCTGTCTGGACTTTCACGATTCCCTCACAACCCGACCGCTTTGCTAACCCGCCAGACAAGCCTCCACAGATGCATTTCGTGTTCAATATTCATTGAATTTTAAAATACACCGCCCCTCCCACCAACCTGAGTGATTCTAGAATGCAAGAAACATCTGTAAAAACTGTTAAAATTACTCAAGGAGTTTCAGAGTTTGGCCCTATATGCAATTTGGTCCAAAATATATAACTAGTGATGCTACAGAATGACACAGACTTTCTCGTAAAACTTATTTTCTAATTTCTTTAGTGTAGGTTCTGTTAACACCTACTATCGCCGCCCGAGCGGTAGCTCAGTGCATCAACTGATGTCACTGCAGCGCCTCTGACCGGGAGGTCGTTCGAGTCCGGACGGTGGCAGGATTTTCGACACTAGGTTTTCAGCTAGGTCGAATTCAGTCGTTGTCTGGAGGAGAATTCTAGCGTCCGGCTGCTCTGATCGGTAGTTTTCAGGGGTTTCTCCGATCAACACCAGGCGAATGCCGGAGCAGTACCCTACCAAACGGGCCACGGACAGCGCGCGATCTTTCCTTCCTCTTCCTTGTCCTATCCTCTCCCCTTACACACACACTGACACTAACATGCACTACACGACCACATATTCCGGGAGACCGGTCGGGTGCTTAGAGCTTGTCCCGGCTGGGGCGGTGCCCCGCTGGTGGGAGAGTCTTGGTTAGGGGAAACCCCACTAGCCGACGGTAGGTCGGCGCCGGATCTCGCCATCCAGCGAGGGAAGATCACCGCCAGCTTCCGCGAAAAAAACATGCACTACACTAACGGAACTAATGACCACAGTAGTTGACGCGCCCGCAAACACGAAAAAATCAATCAACTATCGCCGCCCGAAATGCATTTTTTTAATTTTCTGAGTTTTTTGATTTTTTCGATACTTTTTACTTTGGACATGGATTTAGAGCTTTTTTTTAAATTTTATTTTAGGTCGCATCAACATCTAGGTAATTAGCGACAAAATAAACACAATATTTTACATTTTACCCTATTGCAGTTGCAAGAGAATTTTTTAATTGACATTTCACTGGTTTTTCATGTTACTTTCAAACAAATGTTTGAAATTTTTTCGGCTTATTCCAACTATTAAAGAACTGAAGAAATTAGAGATCTTTCTTTCAAGTAGAATTATTGCACCATAATTAGTTTTCATCTAGAACATGTATATTTTCTTGAACATTTTAGTAGTTTTCGCGGAATGTTACGTGGAATATGTGCAATATTAAACTAGAGGTGCTACAGAATGGCACAGACTTTCTCGTAGTAAAGTTTTCTATTTCCTTGGTGCGGACTGCCTTTACAGTGTTGCCCCATCCTCTTGCCAGCTGCCATCTATCGTTGCCCAAAGTACATTTTTTTTACATTTTCTCAACTTATCGGTTTCCTAATAGTAGAACTTCAAGAATAATAAAGAAATACTATAGAACCTTGTCCTAAATAGAAATTTTCATTGAAAAATGTGAAGCCGTTTATAAGAAAATGGCGATTAAGCATTAGGGGAGAGTTAGGTTAACTGGTACATTTTTTAAAAAAATTGGTTTAAAATGTTATTTACTTGACCTACACATGTGAAATTTCGCATGATATTTTAGTGAGGCTTTCTCCTTATGTTGTGGGAACAAACATCATCATTGTGCCTAAAGTTGTTGTCAAATAAGGAATGATTTATACATTTGCAATAGGGCCAGTTAACCTAACCGGTAATGTCAAGTGGACCGGAAATTGAAATAAACTGTGAAAATAACATTGACGTAATAAAATAACTTTCTTCTACACATGTCCACAACCTTTTTTTACACACAAATGGAGAAAATGCTTTGTACTGTTCAAATATTATTCTAGTAATATTTGGAAAAGAACCCCGAGTGCGCAAAAAGGGGGCGTGGCTCAACGCGCATTGGCATTTAAATCATTTCGGGCATTTAAATGCACCTCAGAGGAATCCGACTCAGCGACAAGAACTTCCAAAGTGCGATCTTATTTATAGTGATAAAAACCAAAAATTTAAGTTTTCATCAAATTTCACAGGTGCCTCCGCTGAAAGGTGCCAAGTCTGCATTATGACAGAGGACAATGTAGAATCAAGTATGAAGAGAGCACGTGCTCTGGTTAAGGATCTATTGAAAAATGTACGAAGCGAAAATTGAAAATAATTGATTTTTTATGGACAAATAAAAATATTGAAATTTTCAGCTCGTTGCATTTTGTTGTTTATTAATAAAATCAATTATTGTGGAGAAATTCCATTAATTTAGACGTCATCGAATATAGTGAACCTCTGATACAGTGAACCAAACATGTTAGTCGCCAGAAGTTCACTATAACCGGAGTCGACTGTATTACCGACGTGAGAGAAGTCAAAAAAATTACATTTTTGTAATTTTTGAAAAAACAAAAGAATAGAGCTCCATGGCGTTTGGATAGCGTGCATTTGGTACTACCCCTACCAAAAATTTAAAGAAAACATTTGGACCTGTTTTTTAGAAAATCTTGTTTAATTTTTTTAAATTGCAAATATTTCACGCACTATTGCACAAAAACTACTATTTTTTTTAAAAAAATGTACATGAGCTTAAGCAAAGAACTATTTATGGACTACAAATTTTATTTGAAGGAAAAATCTCTACCTTCAATTTTACAGTTGTAGGAAGACGCAGAAATAAATTCAAACTTTTTCAGCCATTCTGTTGCACCACTAGTTACTTTCTCGTATACACTCTTTATAAGAAGTAATATACGCAGTATAGAGAAAGTTATGTAATGCTGCAGAAAGTCGATTTCGAGATTTGAAAGGAAATATACGTTTTAGGGTCCCCTGATACCGAAAAAGTTGTGTTTTTCAAAACGTCCGTCCGTCTGTCCGCCCGGCTGTGAACACTAGTAGCGCCGAAACCATGCGTAGGGGTTTTCCCAAATTGATGAGACCCGTGTCCATCTGGTTCTAATTGAAGCTTTGACATTTTGAAAAACATTCTTTAAAATTTGGGAGGTACTTTACTCGCGGACATTTTCAAACTTTCCTAAAAAAAGCAGCAAATTTTTCTTTAAATTTTTGGTAAGAATAGAGTAAAAGTGGCATAGGACCGATTTTCAGGGATATCTCTGAATTTTCAAAAATTGCAAAAGTTTGAACTTTTTTCAGCGTCTTCCTACAAATATAAAATTGACTTATTTTTTCATTAAATTAAATTTGTTAATTGAAAATAGTTCTTTCATTAAGGCCATGTAGATTTTTTTGAAACTTTTAGTTCTTTTGCAATAGTGCGAGTAATAGTTGCAATTTTAAAAATTAACAAAAACAAGATTTGCTCAAACACGGCTGAATTTTTTTTTTAAATTTTTGGTAGGGTAGTGCCAAATGTACCCTATACGATGTTATACATGCAATTTTGCTCTATTCTTGAGTTTTTCAAAAAATTAAAAAAGGTAATTTTTTAAATAAATTCTCTCGTTGTTAATATTGATATTAGCGACAATTTGTTCACATTATTGTGTTTATGAGTCCATGTGCTTTAACCCTTTATAGGACTGTGGTTCTCTCCGCAACCACATGCTGTACGGCCGTTTTTTCCTTAGCTATGCCCAGCAATTTTCAACCTCATTGCTCATTTCGCATTGTAAGGTCTGCTTCAGTGTAATACGATTCTTGCAGATAATCTGATCGTGTTAATTCTTAGTAATCTAACTGCTGGGCATTGCATGTGGTCGTCGTCGTAACCACGATATAACATCACAGTTATGAACCAACATAGATTAAACTTGTTTGATCTATGTTTACTTTATGTGTTTAATTTATGTTACTTGGGTAAGTATTCTATTTTATAATTTTAATGTTCATTTGGATTATGTATTCCTTTATGACGGAGATATTCATGTGCTAATTTGTTAATTCAATTTTAATATTGTAGAGCCATGGATGGTAGGAAAAAATTCACGAAACATGAGTATAATTACATTTTCTGCATAGTAAATTTATATTGCCTAATAATTGTGGCTGATACACTGAAATTTTAATTTAGAAACTATTAAATTACCGTTTCGGGATTTTTTTCCTTTTGGAATGTAATTCAACTTCATCATTAAATAAAACATCAGATACGTTTTTAATTCTAGGATAGAACTTCTGAGTACAGGTAGAAGCAGTTGTAATTTTTGAGGATTTAATTTGCTTACTTTTTAATTTTTCAAATTTTTTATTTAACCTTGGCCTTTTCTGACAGTTTTCTAAGAAAATAGTACTACATATTTTTCGATCAAGGTGGAGAAATTCAAGGGGCCAAAATACTTTTGTGATCTGGGTGTGAGGAATAAACAGGTAGTAAGCTAATACGTCCCTAATACCTTATGAAGAGTTCTTAACGACCATAAATTAAGACTTGAAAAGCAGGTTAACGGGGCTTGGTCAGAAAAATGTACACTAGTTGTTTGCCAACGTTTTTTAAAGACGTTTTTTATTTCTAAAGAGAGACCCACTGACCAGCAGAAGATCAGCGTCTCGCCCAGGGAGCCGTCGGCGCGCCGCTCGAAGTCCGCGCACGTCTGCCAGGAGGAGAAGGCGAAGTCGTGGTGGCGGCGGCGCAGCCAATGGGCGGCCTGCGCGTCCCCTGGCTCCAGCCGGAGGGCGCCGACCGAGCTGGGCAGCCAAGGGATGCACGGCCTTCCCTCCCTGCGACCAACAACATCCCCACTGCAGCCCCCGAACAAGGTTTTCTACGCCTTTTACTTACCTTCGGGAAAAGGCGTAGTCTGATTGCAGGATGTGCCCGATTGCATCCCCCGAACAACTTTTTCTTAACCTTTTACGTACTTACGGAAAAAGGCAAAGCCTGATTGCAGGATATACCCGATTCCCTCTTCTGAACAACTTTTCTTAGCCTTTTACCTTCGGGAAAAGGCGTAGCCTGATTACAGGATGTGCCCGACTGCATCCCCCGAACAACCTTTTCTTAACCTTCTACGTACTTACGGGAAAAGGCATAGCCTGATTGCAGGATATACCCGATTCCCTCTCCTGAACAACTTTTCTTAGCCTTTTACCTTCGGGAAAAGGCGTAGCCTGATTACAGGATGTGCCCGACTGCATCCCCCGAACAACCTTTTCTTAACCTTCTACGTACTTACGGGAAAAGGCATAGCCTGATTGCAGGATATACCCGATTCCCTCTCCTGAACAACTTTTCTTAGCCTTTTACCTTCGGGAAAAGGCGTAGCCTGATTACAGGATGTGCCCGACTGCATCCCCCGAACAACCTTTTCTTAACCTTCTACGTACTTACGGGAAAAGGCATAGCCTGATTGCAGGATATACCCGATTCCCTCTCCTGAACAACTTTTCTTAGCCTTTTACCTTCGGGAAAAGGCGTAGCCTGATTACAGGATGTGCCCGACTGCATCCCCCGAACAACCTTTTCTTAACCTTCTACGTACTTACGGGAAAAGGCATAGCCTGATTGCAGGATATACCCGATTGAAATCCCCGAACAACTCTTTCTTAACCTTTTCCCTACCTTAGAGAAAAGGCACAGCCTGATTGCAGGGGATGTGCCCGATTGCATCCTCCGAACAACGTTTTCTAAGGCTTTTACCTGAATCCCAATTTCATCCTGCCGCCAACTATTCTTAAGCCTTTTTCCTACCTTCCTCAATCTGATTGCAGGAAGCGACCCGATTGCATCCCGCGGTTAACTTTTCCCAAGTCAGCCCTTTTCCCATTCTCCCCCCCAAAAGGCATACCCTGATTTCACGATGTATCGTGATTGCAACTCAACTTTCCTTAAGCCGCTTACCTACCATCGCAAAAGGCATAAGTATCCCTTTTGCATTCCGCAATTAATTTTTCCCAAGTCTTATACCAATCGTCTCAAAAAGGCATACTCTGTTCGCAGGTTATATCCTGATTGCATTTTGCGGTCTTTTCTTAAGCCCCTTACTTACCCGCAAAAGGGCATATATATTCCATCTGGCAATCAACTTTTTACTTTCTTGTATACGTACGTATATTCGAAAAAACGTGGTATAGAGAAAGTTATGTAATGCAGCGTTATGTAAATGGCGGATTTTGGGGAGAAAAAAGTCATTGCCGGGTCCTGATAACGAAAAAGTGTATAAATACAGTTGCTTAATTGAGAAAAAAAATTCTCTAACACGTGGTGTAGCCAGAATCCCAGTTTTGTGGGTCCTCGATGCCGAAAAAACAATTGAAAACAAAATGTCTGTCCGTCCGTCCGGTGTTTTACAAACCTAGTACCTCAACCATGTGGAGGATTTTTCCAAATTGAAGAAACGCCTGTCGTTTTTGCGTGCCCCGAAGCTCTGCGATTTTGAAAAACATTCATTTTCTTTGTATGAAGTCTTAGGAACATTTTCAACATTTTCTCAAAAATGGCTGAAATTTTTTCTTTAAATTTCTTGAAAGAATAGAGTTAAAACAACTTATAAAGGTGGCATAGGTCCGATTTTCAGGAATTACTCTGAATTTTCGAAAATTGTAAAAGTATGAATTTTTTCGGCAACTTCTTACAGCTACAATATTGAAGACTGAGAATTTTCCTTGAAATGAAATTTGATTTTCATAAATAGTTCTTTCAATAAGGTCATGTAAATCTTTTTGAAAATTTTAGTAGTTTTCGTGCAACAGTGCGTGAAATATTTTAAAAATAACAAAAACAAGATTCTCTCTAAAACGCCTAAAACATTTTCTGTAAATTTGTGGTAGGGTTAGTGTCAAACGAACCCTATACGATAACATAAACGCCATATAACTCTATTCTTTGGTTTTTTAAAATATATTGTCTCTCACGCCGGTAATAGTTACTTTTGAGGCGATTTCTTCGCAGTATTGTGAGTACATGTGCTGTAATAATATCAAATAAAGTTCCTAGAAAACAACAGTTTTTTGTGAAAATGAGCTCAAAATTCCGCATTTTCAGAAAGGCTCAAACGTCATTTTCTCTAAAATGGCTCCAATTTTTTTCTTAAACTTTTTCCAGTGGATAGTGCTTATTATAGTGTTTAATATTACGGTAAGTTTATTTTGGTGTATCATTTTGTTTTTTCAAAAATTACACGAATGTATTTTTTTTAAATATCTCTCAGGCCGTTAAGATGTACATTTCCATCGATTTGAATACATTATTGCTTTTGTGAGTGGAAGTGCTTAATCGTCATTTTCTTAAAAACGCCTTCAAATTTTTCAATGAAAATCTCTACTTAGGACAAGGTTTTACTTTTTTTAATATTCTTGAAGTAATATTTCGGTTCCACTATTAGGAAAGCGAAAAGTTGAGAAAATGTGAAAAAAAAGTTTTCTGGGCGACGATAGATGGCAGCTGGAATGAGGATGGGATAAGACCTTACAGTCAGTCTACATCAATAAAATTAGAAAATGAGTGCTACGAGAAAGTCTGTCATTCTGTAGCACCTCTAGTTTTTAAATATCCGCTGTCCGTCCGTCTGGTGTATGTGAACAACACTAGCGCCTAAACCATGCATAGGATTTTTCCAAATTGAAGAAATCTCTCTCTCTCTCTCTCTCTCTCTCTCTCTTTTCATTTTACATCTATCTCTTTCCCTCTCTCTCTCTCTCTCTCTCTCGCTCTCTCTCTCATTAATTCTCTCTCATAATTCTAATTAATTCTCTCACTAATCAACTTTCATTAATTTTTGGCCCCAAATTTTTCCTTTAAATTTCTTGTAAGAATGTAATAAAATATACTTATAACTATGGAATTGGTCCGCTTTTCACTGTTTACTCTAAATTTTTGAAAATTTAATATGTTTGAATCTTTTTTTCATTTTGAATTTTTTCGGCGTGTTCCAAAAAACTACAAAATTGAAGCTAGAGATTTCCCCTTCAAATGAAATTTGTTGTCCATAATTAATTCTTTCATCAAGGTCAGGTACATTTGTTTGAAAATTTTAGTAGTTTTCACGCAATATTGCGTGCAATATGTGCAATTTTAGAAAACAACAAAAACAAGATTTACTCGAAAACGGCTCCGATTTTTTTCTTTAAACTTTTGGCCCCGGCAGTGCTAAATGTACTATATCAGGTGATATAAACGCTATATTCCTCTAAACTTTTTTCAAAAATTACAAAACATTTTTCTTAACTTGTCTCTCACGTCGTTAAGCAATTTGTGACATTATTGTATTTATGAGTGGATATGCTTATTTAGGTCATATAAAATTTCTCGAAAAATCAACACTTTTTTCTGAAAAGAACTCAAAATTTCTCATTACATTTTCTCAAAAAAGGCCAATTTTTTCTTCAAACTTTTCCCTCGCATAATTCTAATTGCACGGTTTAATATGGTGGAAAGTTCATTTTGGAGTCTTCTTTTGTTTTATTTTTTAAACTTTGTACACAATTTTTTTTATATCTCTCTCACACTGATCAAATGCACATTTCCAGCAATTTGTAAACACTATTGCATATGTCAGCGAAAGTGTTTCAAATGACAAATAATAAAGTTTTTCGAAAATTCAAAAAATTTCTGTGAAAAATAACTTTAAATTGCGCGCTTACAGTAACGGTTAAACGCCATTATCATAAGAACAGCTTCAATTTTTTCAATGAAATTTGCGTTTAGGACGAGGTTACTGTTCTTTAATATTCTTAAAGTAATTTTTATGTTCTATGACGAGACCGAAATATTGAGAAATTAAAAAAATTATTATTATTATTATTACTATTATTATTATTATTATTATTATTATTATTATTATTATTATTATTATTGTTTTAAAATTTAAGTTTCATTGTATCTATATTCTGAAATGTAATGTTCCTAAATTATAGTATTCTGCCTCGAGGTTGCCTAAAAAAAATTCATAGAAAAGAAATATATCTATATGAGCATACCAGATTGTCAAGTTAATCTACTAGTTCATTTCTCGCGAAGGCGTGTAAGGGAGATTGTATTGCCCCACCAGTGCCACCAAATCGCTTTGCTCCCGCTGCTGCCCTAGACTCACCTGTGCTGCACGGGAATGTCGGAGAGCGAGGAGGCGAAGGAGGAGTTGGCGGGCCAGAAGCCGCGCTGGTGCGCTTCGCAGCGAGGTCCTGCACCGTCGCCGTCGCCGTCGCCGTCGCCGGCCGCCGCCGCCAGCAGCCGGCCGTTGGGGCAGCACTTGGTGGCGCAGTCGTCCAGCTCGCATAAGGGCTCGACGAGCAGGGCGTAGGGCCCCAGCGGCGGGTCGGCCGCGTCCAAGCAGTAGGCGGCGTTGACGTAGCCCGAGGTGCCGCCGCGGAAGACGATGGAACCGCTCCAGGGCTCCGGGCGCACGTGGGTGGCGCGCTCTGTGAGGACAGCGCGCCCGCGCCAGTACGAGGCGCCCTCGGCTGCGCACGGCGCCAGCAGCGCGTTTCGGGGATTAGTTTAACAACTAACAAATAATTAATATTAATGATTGATTGATTTTCTCGTGTTTCCGGGCGCGTCAGCTACTTCGCTCATTAGTCCCGTTAGTCTAGTGCATGTTCTTTTTTCTCGGGAGATGGCGGTGATCTTCCCCCGCTGGATGGCGAGATCCGGCGCCGACCTACCGTCGGCTAGTGGGGTTTCCCCCTAACCAGGACAAGCTCTAAACTCCCGACCGGTTTCCCGGAATATGTGATATTGTAGTGCATGTTAGTGTAAGTGTGTGTGTAAGGAGAGAGGATAGGACAAGGAAGAGGAAGGACAGATCGCGCGCGGTTCGTGGCCCGTTTGGTAGGGTACTGCTCCGGCATCCGCCTGGTGTTGATCGGAGAAACCACGGAAAACTACCGATCAGAGCAGCCGGCCGCTAGAATTCTCCAGACAGCGACTGAATTCGACGTAGCTGAAAAGCTAGTGTCGAAAATCCTGCCGCCGTCAGGGGAGTGGGAACCCAGTACCTCCCGGTCAGAGGCGCTGCAGTGACATCAGTTGATGCACTGAGCTACCGCTACCGGTAATAATTATTATTAAGTAATAAATAAATAATGATAAATAATTAATAAATTAATAAGAAGCAATTAATAAATATTTAAAGGTAAAAATTAATAATGAGTAATTAATAATTAACGATAAATAATTAATAAATAAGTAGTAATAAGTAATTCATAAATAATTAATGATAAATAATTACTAATGCTTGTTAATAAGTTATTAATAATAAATAAAATAAGTATTCTTTATTCGTGTTGAGGCTCAAGGTATTGCCCTTCCGCGTGATTCAGGCCGGGAGATTTAAGTGTTCCCGGTCGACGAGGCAGGATTTTCGACAGGAATTTTCCTGGGTTTCTCTCCGTTCGAATGAACATCAGGCGAATGCCGGAACAGTACCCTAACAAACGGGTCACAGACCGCGTGGGATCTTTCCTACCTCTTCCTTGTCGTATCCTCACCCCTTATTTACACACCCACACACTTACATGCACTACACTATCGCTCGGGATAGCATTGGGGAACTAGTAGCTCGTCCTGGCTAGCGCGCTGCTCTACTGGTGGCGGATATCTGGATGGGGAAATCTCCGGAAGTTGAATTTCACCGATGAGTGGGAGGAAAACACCGTAACCCTCAATGATAAAAAATGCACTACACTTACGGCACTAATGATCAAAGCTGTTAACGCTCCCAGAGACAAGAAATATTCAATCAATGATTGAATGAATGATTGCATGAATGTCAAGGAGAATGAATGAGGGAATGAATAAACGAATGAACGATAAAAATGATGATTGAATAAATGAGTGAACGATAAAAAAGATGATTGATTGAATAAATGAAAAAAGGAACGTTAGAGTTAGTGCATGAATGAATGAATGAGTGGACGCACCCTCCGCATGCTGCGAGTGGCGCTGGCGGTGGTCTCACTGACTGGGATCTCGCGCGGGGACTGTCGCAGCGTGCTACGGAAGCGCACAGTGGCGACGACCACGCGACGAGGCGGGAGGACTGAGTTATTGAATGAATTATGAAAAGAGTGACTGAATGAATAATCAAATAAATTATAAAAATTATAAATGAATAAATGATTGAATTATAAAAAGAATGAGTGAGTGGTTGAATTATTGAATGATTGGATAAAAGAATGATTACAAGAATGATTGAGTGAATAATTGAATAAACGGTAACACGCAAAATTAAGTGATTGTGTGAAAATAAGTGAATAGTAAAACGAATGATTGAGTAAATGAGTTATTGCTTAAATAGATGAAAGACTGATAGAGAGAACGGTGAATGAATGAATGAATGAATGAGTGGATGGTGGGTACACCCCCTCCGCCGATGAATTGCAAAAGGAGTAACTGAATGAATGAATAATGTAATGATAAAAGGCATGATTTCATGAAGAAATGATTGAATTAATGAATTATAAAAAGAATGATTGAGTGAATGAGTTACCGCAAGGATTGAGTACATGAATGAGTGAACGAATAATTGCATGAGTGGACGTACCCTCGTAAATGAATGGGTGAATGAATGATTGCAAAAGTGGAAGTCCCCTAGAAAATGAATGAGTGAATGAATACTCGCCTGAGTGGGCGTACCCTCGTAAATGAAGGAGTGAATGAATGATTGCATGAGTGGACGTCCCCTCGTAAATGAATGAGTGAATGAATGATTGCATGAGTGGACGTCCCCTCGTATATGAATGAGTGAATGAATAATCGCATGAGTGGACGTACCCTCGTAAATGAATGAGTGAATGAAAAATCGAATGAGTGGACGTCCCCTCGTAAATGAATGAGTGAATGAATGATTGCATGAGTGGGCGTACCCTCGTTAATGAATGAGTGAATGAATGATTGCATGAGTGGACGTACCCTCGTAAATGAATGAGCGAATGAATAATCGCATGAGTGGACGTCCCCTCGTAAATGAATGAGTGACTGAATGATTGCATGAGTGGGCGTACCCTCGTTAATGAATGAGTGAATGAATGATTGCATGAGTGGACGTACCCTCGTAAATGAATGAGTGAATGAATAATCGCATGAGTGGACGTCCCCTCGTAAATGAATGAGTGAATGAATAATCGCATGAGTGGACGTACCCTCGTAAATGAATGAGTGAATGAATGCATGAGGACGTGTAAATGAGCGAATGAATAATCGCATGAGTGGACGCCCTCGTAAATGGGTGAGTGAATGAATGACTGCATGAGTGACGTCCCCAAAATGAATGAGTGAATGAATAATCGCATGAGATACCCTCTTAAATGAAAGAGTGAATTAATGAATGCATGAGTGGCGTCCCCTCGTAAATGAATGAGTGAATGAATAATCGCATGAGTGGACGTACCCTCGTAAATGAATGAGTGAATGAATAATCGCATGAGTGGACGTCCTCTCGTAAATGAATGAGTGAATGAATGATTGCATGAGTGGGCGTACCGTAATGAATGAGTGAATGAATGATTGCATGAGTGGACGTCCCCTCGTAAATGAATGAGTGAATGAATGATTGCATGAGTGGGCGTACCCTCGTTAATGAATGAGTGAATGAATGATTGCATGAGTGGACGTACCCTCGTAAATGAATGAGCGAATGAATAATCGCATGAGTGGACGTCCCCTCGTAAATGAATGAGTGAATGAATAATCGCATGAGTGGACGTACCCTCGTAAATGAATGAGTGAATGAATAATCGCATGAGTGGACGTCCCCTCGTAAATGAATGAGTGAATGAATGATTGCATGAGTGGGCGTACCCTCGTTAATGAATGAGTGAATGAATGATTGCATGAGTGGACGTACCCTCGTAAATGAATGAGCGAATGAATAATCGCATGAGTGGACGTCCCCTCGTAAATGAATGAGTGAATGAATAATCGCATGAGTGGACGTACCCTCGTAAATGAATGAGTGAATGAATAATCGCATGAGTGGACGTACCCTCGTAAATGAATGAGTGAATGAATAATTGCATGAGTGGGCGTCCCCTCGTAAATCAATGAGTGAATGAATGATTGCATGAGTGGAAGTCCCCTCGTAAATGGATGAGTGAATGAATGAGTGCATGAGTGGACGTACCCTCGTAAATGGATGAGTGACTGAATGACTGCATGAGTGGACGTACCCTCGTAAATGGATGAGTGAATGAATGATTGCATGAGTGGACGTCCCCTCGTAAATGAATGAATGAATAATCGCATGAGTGGACGTCCCCTCGTAAATGAATGAGTAACTGAATGATTGCATGAGTGGGCGTACCCACGGCGCGCCGCTGGTCCCACGCGATGGCCTCGCGGACGGGGAGCGCGCGCGGGGGCTGGCGCAGCTTGCGGCGGAAGCGGAGGGTGACGGCGGCGACGCGCCAGTGCGCGAGGCCGGGCGGCAGCCACCGGCGCAGCCAGCGCGGGTCCAGGGGCGCCGACGCCAACCCCAGCGGCCACAGCGCCGGCACGTTATTGGGCGGCTGGTTGCGCAGCCACGACGCCGCCTCGCACCGCTGCCCGTCGCCCGATAGACGCTCGAACACATCGCAGCACTTGACCACTATCAGCCGCGGGGCGGCCGTGGGGCCCGCCGCCCACGCCGTGGCCAGCAGCGGCCACAGAAGAAGCGCGCTGGACGACTGCATGGGCGGGGAGGCAGAGAGCCAATTTAGGACTCAGAGATTGCCGAAGGGGATTCCTTGGACGGCAAGCCCTTTAGGACTCTGAGATTGTCACTCTCTTCAGTAAAGTATCTGCGTGAACGTAGGTGGTTCCTTGGAGGGAAAGCCTTTTAGGACTCTGAGATTGTCGCTCTCTTCAGTAAACTGCCTGAACGTAGGCGATTTCTTGGACGGCAAGCCTTTTAGGACTCTGAGATTGTCGCTCTCTTCAGTAGAGTATCTTCCTGAACGTAGGTAGTTCCTTGGACGGCAAGCCTTTTAGGACTCTGAGATTGTCGCTCTCTTCAGTAGAGTATCTGCCTGAACGTAGGTAGTTCCTTGGACGGCAAGCCTTTTAGGACTCTGAGATTGTCGCTCTCTTCAGTAGAGTATCTGCCTAAACGTAGGTAGTTCCTTGGACGGCAAGCCTTTTAGGACTCTGAGATTGTCGCTCTCTTCAGTAAACTGACTGAACGTAGGCGATTCCTTGGACAGCAAGCTCTTTAGGACTCTGAGATTGTCGCTCTCTTCAGTAGAGTATCTTCCTGAACGTAGGCGATTCCTTGGACGGCAAGCCTTTTAGGACTCTGAGATTGTCGCTCTCTTCAGTAAACTGCCTGAACGTAGGCGATTCCTTGGACGGCAAGCCTTTTAGGACTCTGAGATTGTCGCTCTCTTCAGTAGAGTATCTGCCTGAACGTAGGTAGTTCCTTGGACGGCAAGCCTTTTGGGACTCTGAGATTGTCGCTCTCTTCAGTAGAGTATCTGCCTGAACGTAGGTAGTTCCTTGGACGGCAAGCCTTTTAGGACTCTGAGATTGTCGCTCTCTTCAGTAAACTGACTGAACGTAGGCGATTCCTTGGACAGCAAGCTCTTTAGGACTCTGAGATTGTCGCTCTCTTCAGTAGAGTATCTTCCTGAACGTAGGCGATTCCTTCGACGGCAAGCCTTTTAGGACTCTGAGTTTGTCGCTCTCTTCCTGAACGTAGGCGATTCCTTGGACGGCAAGCCTTTTAGGTCTCTGAGATTGTCGCTCTCTTCAGTAAACTGCCTGAACGTAGGCGACTCCTTGGACAGCAAGCCCTTTAGGACTCTGTGATTGTCGCTCTCTTTGATTGTCTCAGAGTATCTGCCTGAACGCAGGTGATTCGTTGGAGGGCAAACGGTGAGAGGTCGCGGGTGAGGCGGCGCTGTAGATTGCCTTTACCGGCTCTTTAAGAGCCGACGATCTCTTCTGGAGATTATCTGTGCGAACGCTGTTGAGTGAAGAGCGGGCTCGGGGACGGTGGTGCTGCCCAGTCTCTTAATGGCGTCGCTCCCTTCAATGGTGCATCTGCCTCAACGCAGGTGATTCCTCGGCGGGTGAGTTGAGCGGTGAGCTTAGCCTCTTTAATGATTCTCTAAGTTCGTCGACCTTTTTAAAAGAATGTCTGCCTTAACGCAGGTGATTTCTCGGTAGGTGAGCCAACACGGGTGAGCTGGCGATGCCGAGTCTCTTAAGATCCCTCTTAAATAGAGGATCTCCTCGAACCAAGGTGGCGGGTGAGCCGTTGAACAGATGAGTCTCTGTAACGATTCGTGAAGATCGTCGCCCTCTTCAATTCAGTATCTGTCTCGATGCTGGTGATTCCTCACAAGGAAAGCGGCGAGATAACCTAGTGAGGCGAGCGCCGCAGTCTATTTAACAACACTTCAAGATCGTCACCCCCTTCTACAAAGCGTCTTCCGGAACGCATGTGATTCTTCTGATGGTGAGCGGTGGCGGACAACCCGGCACCTTCCAGTCCCTTGAAATTCACTGTAGTGTGTTCACTGTTTCGATCTCCAGCCCTCGGTGACTGCGGTTCGAGACAGGTCGAAAGAAGCCCGAGTCAAGATTTGCTGCATCGGTTTGAGCCGTTGTCGGCGGGTGATTCGTAAGTGAACTGAACCTTCGACCTTGAGCGGAGTCGGCGAAGCTAAGTGACTTATGCTACCGGTGACCGTCAATGTAATTTCGCGGTCCCGGATCCGATCCGGACATAGGTTACAGTTTTTTTCCCGCGGGTAGATATGCGCCCTTCCGGTACTTTCTCAAAGAATGAGCCACATACCGCGCGGCTGTTGGAATGTGGCAGGATGACACGATACGAGTTGGGTACTGTTGATAAGTCTTTTGAAGATTACAGAAGCGGTATGGTGATTCAGAATATTTCAATCTATGCTATGGTATGCCTACACCTTCGAAAATGAGTTATGCACAACCGAAATCCAGTTCTCGAAACACTAATAACACATACTATGTTCTTATCAAAGGTCCACACCACAAAAACACAACACTTAGAAACAAGTAAAGCCCAATAATCAAGAGTCAAGTATGTCTAGAGTTCCTTTCGGTGATCGAAAACAAACTTCGAAGGAAAAAGCACGCGTTTGCAACTCTTTGTAACTTTGTGGTGATATCTGAACTCTCCGAACTCGTCAGAAAATGCTCCAGAACTGCCTTTGTTCTCGGTGACATTGCAAATGAGAACGGCAGGATCATTGTGGTCTGGTCGTCGCCACAATGTCCTTCCGCTGTGGGCACTTACATCCTTGCGACCCGCAAATGCTTCCTTGAGACTAGGGTTCCCAACCTTTTTTCTTACATCGACCCCTTTTAAAAGAATGATTTTCTTCATTGACTCTTGAATTTTTTCTGTAATATTCAGCATACAAAATTATCATAGTACAATAACTGATATCATAGTACTCATAACTGACTTAAAGATAACAATTAGACAAATATAAGTTTGGAATAATCTGTTAATCGTTTTAAAACAATGTACTACTGTTTTCAAACTTAAACTATAAAAGTCATCAAAAACAAAATCACAGATTAATTATAAACGCGATGGAGCACCAAAGTTTTATTATATTAGAGTGTGTAATATGAAATGCCAAATGGTGAGCAAATTTTTAATTTATAAATAGGTGTTTTGTAGCTTAATAATAATAATAATGATAATAATAATAATAATAATAATAATAATAATAATAATAATAATAATAATAATAATAATAATAATAATAATAATAATAATAAATCATATATATTTCTTGTAATAAATGGGATCTTTATTTTATTCATTGTTCATTCATTGTTCATTGATCAGTCGTCGGTACCTTTATAGACCTCCAATCAATCCCTTAATCATCAATGACCCCCTTTAGAATATCGCCGATCCCCAGCGGGTCGATACCGACCTGTTGGAAATCCCTGTTTTAGACGCAAGTGAGGAACCACCTTACACCATTGCGTGGTTTTGTCTCTGCGATCTCTTCTCATGCCACGATTTCCGAATATATTCCTTTCATTTATTTAACGTCAAACCCAATTAAAAACAGTACTCGACGTATGCGTGAGAAGAAAAATATGTGCATTTTTTTCGCTCTCTAATCGCTATCCCGCACTTTTACTATAAATATTTTGAATTTCGAAGAAAGGAAACGACAAGCGTTATTGGAAACATTTGATAACAATAAATGTTTGCTCCCGTGTAAAAGAAACTATTTGCTTCGGCAAATGAGCTAAAGATATGATTTAAAATTAAGGAGACTGTTGAACCTTCTATATTTTAATTCACTTTAAGGTCAAATAACTTTTATGTCTGTTTTTAGTGCTGTGACTGTGGCAGCTAAGCGGTGCGAATCCGATCAACACCAGGCGAATGCCGGAGCAGTACCCTAACAAACGGACAACGGACCGCGCGCAATCTTTCAGTCCTCTTTGATTGATTGATTTTTCGTGTTTCCGGGCGCAACTGTTTTGGTCATTAGTCCCGTTAGTGTAGTGCATATTTTTCTAGGGAGATGGCGGTGATCTTTCCCCGCTGGATGGCGAGATCCGGCGCCGACCTATCGTTGGCTAATGGGGTTTCCCCCTAGGCAGGACTCTCCCACCAGCGGGGCACCGCCCCAGCCGGGACAAGCTCTAAGTTCCCGACCGATCTCCCTGTGGTAGTGTAGTACATGTTAGTGTAAGGGGAGAGGATAGGACAAGGAAGAGGAAGGACAGCTGTCCTTCAGTCCTCTTCCTTGTCCTATGTTCTCCCCTTACACACACACTAACATGCACTATACTACCACACATACCGGGAGACCGGTTGGGGGCTTAGAACATGTCCCAGCTGGGGCGGTGCCCCGCTGGTGGGAGATGCCTGGTTGAAAAATGAATAATTAGTTCTTCAAAGCAAGGGTTTTTTGTTGTGAATGAATGCAAGTAAAATTATTTCTTGAACAAGGATTCGTATAGTTGATTTGAATTGTAAATTATTTGAACGGCTAATTTAATTAATCAGGGTGTACGAAATGTAAATAGTTTAGTGTAGAATAATTAGAACTTTGTGAGTGTTTCGTAATCAGGATCGAGGGTATTCTCACACCAGCTGGTTCGATAGGGCAAAGTTATGAACTCAATCTTAAAGAATAATTAGCCTTCTACAAAAGCAAAGAAAGGGCAGTTGCATTTAATGTCCAGTTGAGAATGCGAAGCTCGTGTTCAAGAATAGGTCTTGGAAAAGAGTAATAATTGTATTGTATTTGTGTGTTAACTTGAGTTAAGAATATATTATGTGTACCAGAGCCACAATCGTGTTTTTTAGTATTCTTCCTAAAATGCGATCCCCATGTGGCTCCTACAGGCAATTAGATTAGAACAATCAACAGGTCTGACGTCGTGACGGAAGTGAATTGTCGGACGACGCCGGAAACGCCCACGCGGAGCAGAATTCCCTCAGGTGTCGTTAGACCTGATCAAAACAGTTGCAACATGCACGGCGCGTCGTACGAACATTGAGGACGTGTGTTCCGTTGCAACATACCATATATATATATATATATATATATATATATATATATATATATATATATAAATATATATATATATATATATATATATATATATATATATATATATATATATATATTCAGACGTTCGTGGCCCGGCCACAAACCCACAAGCACCCCCACACAACATCCGGCGTGTTCTAAGAAACATTTGTAAGAATGGAATGTTGATTGGAATGGAGTAGCAGATAGTACAAGAAGAAAAATAAGAAGTAGAAGGAGAAGAAGAAGAAGAGTATGGGGTAAGAGAAGAATTAGAAGAAAAAAAGTTAAGTAAAAGAAGAGGAGAATACGACATTTTTTGACATGGAAGCAGAAGTGGAGGAGACGGATCTAGTAGATGAAATAGAATTAACAATCTGCGACGAAGATGATGAAAACGATGGCAAAGATGGTGAAAAGGGAGTAGAACAGTTTACTGATTGTGAAGCAAACGAAGAAATTACATTTGTGAAGAAAAGAAGAGTAATCTGGCGAAGAAATGGTTCCGTTAACCCTTCTATTGAAGAATATTTTCGGGCAGAAAATATTCTACGAATGTTTTGTGACGTGACGCCAGCCCCAGGTGTGGGCAGGCCCCACATTCATGAACGCATGACTTTGGAAGCCCCGCGCCTGTGGAAGACGCGGTTTCGTGGTTCTCGCACGCCCCTCCCCTCCCCCAGGCGGAGTCGTCGGCGGTGACCGACGGGGTGAGGGGTGAAAGAAAGCGGGGAAGCAGTGAGGGGAAAGGAGGGGAATGGAGTAGGAGGGAGGGCACCGGGAGAGTGCACCGAGCAGTGTCGGAATAGTCGCTGCCAGGGAGAGCGGCAGGTAGTAAGTGGTGGAAAGTGGAGGCAGAGAGAATAGGGACGTTAGAGCATTGGGCTTGCACGGTAGTTAGGTGTCTCGAAGAGTGTCGCGAGATAGTGAAAAGGGAACAGACGGAGAGGTGAAGAAGAGTTCTTGAAGTGTTACGGCCGGCGAGTTGGGGCAAACCGCCGAGTGGTGGCATTATGGGGCGTCCGTTGGAGCGGCGCCCAGGCAGCGCTTGCTAGCGCACGGCCTTTCCGAGGACACGGTGGCGATGGACGGACTGTGGAAGGCGGCACGGCAGCGTTCCCGCAACGATAAGTACCCGACGGATATACCGTGTTATGGGTTACAGGTTGTTTGACATTGTTGTGTTGAGGGCGCGGAGAGAGGACTGGATGAGCCGCGACTGCGAAACTGTAGTAGTGAATTCTGTAAATAGGACTGAATTTTGTTAGTTTTTTTTTTGTTTGTTGTTTTGACATTGTTGTGCTGAGGTAGCGGAGAGAGGCCAATGAGCCGCGACTACGGAACTGTAGTAATGAGTTTTGTAAATAGAATTAAGTTTGTTTGTTTTTTGTGTTTGATGGGTTGCAATTTGTGTGTTGTTAGACAGAGAGGCCTCTCGTCGTTCACGGATGGTGATCTTTTGTAGGTGCTATTGCCAATTAAAAGACGTTCTGTTTTCTGTTTTACAAAAATCTGTACTTTGGTTTTTCATTTCGAATGCGTGGGGGCAACCAGGAAAAGAACTCCGCCCCTCCCGGTCCCCGACTTCCGTCCCTGGAGGTCTCCAAAAGAAATTAGTGTACCTTGTCGACGGACGGCCCCGCGACGCGGACGGCGGACGCCATTTCGCCGCTCGCGCGCACACCCCCCTTACGTCACAACGGTTACAATATATATATATATATATATATATATATATATATATATATATATATATAATGTGTGTATGCATATATTATTCACGCGGGAGAGGGAAAATACCAATAATCCGCCCTGTCGATGCGTAACGGACGATAATTAAAAATAATGGGCTAAAATAATAAAAAACAATCAGTTGTGTTAAAGCTGATCCTGCTCAAAATACTTCTTTTTAAAAATTAAATTATTCACTGAATTTTAAAGTACTCGCTTGTATTCTCTTCTGCGAAATTTCTAATTTTTATCCCAGACAGAGTACACTGTTGGCTTTCTTTATGTACTTTACTGTGTATTTTAAAAATGTTTCAGCTTGGATTTGCTATAGCGCATATTCTAATGATAATTTGACATGGGTGCCAATGACCTTAGATATTGAAGCGACGTTTATTTATTTTATTTCTTTAGTCAAAAACAGTAAAAAACTATGTGGCGTATGGGGGAGAAAATCATCTGCGCACGCTTTCTTGAATTTCAGAATCCCTTCCCAACAATATAACTATTAATAGTTGAAAGATTAAATAATAATAATAATAATAATAATAATAATAATAATAATAATAATAATACTGTTAAATACATAAGATAAAATAAGACCGTTAAACCATGATCTTTATCATCGCCTCTCGAATTTCTCATCCGTACTCCTAATGGTCTATTGGGTACGCTTCTAATGGGTAGAGTTATGTTCCGTAAAGTAACATATTCAAATGCCATCTACCCAATTGAAACATCAACTCACTGACGTCTTGGCTGTCCACGGCTCGATGCTGTTAGTCATGGACTCGAGCCGCGGAAGCGTACGAGTAAATCAACTCACTGTTTCTCACGTGTAAATCAACTCACAACTCACACACTAATTTATTCTAAGTTAAAACGTAATGAAACATTAATTTGTATCGAGTATGATCAACCCTGGATCCTTTTCAGAAACAACAACCAATCACATGAACTTTTGATATTTTTCTGTAAGAATGTTTAACTGAACTTTGGAAACTTCCTTATACTGAAAATCTAGTAATACACCAGAAATAAAATATTCCGTTCTCACTTGCAAATTTGAATATCGATTGCTAAATTTTAACAAGTTTTCAGGAGAGAGATTAAACGTTTCGAATAAATGAATAAAATCTAGTAATACACCAGAAATAAAATATTCCGTTCTCACTTGCAAATTTGAATATCGATTGCTAAATTTTAACAAGTTTTCAGGAGAGAGATTAAACGTTTCAAATTTTCCATGACAAGCTAATAACATCTGACCAATTCCCATCATTTAACAAATTTCCAGTTTTCTATGAAAAGTGTTATACGTAATGATGGCAGTGAATAAATTTTGTAGCAATTGCCACTTTGTGAAATTTAAATAAAGATATTCCCGGTCGCCAGCCACTGGAGTGTGGCAAAATATAGTTTTATTTATTTCTTTTCCTAAACCCTATACAGAAGATAGATAGAAATTTATTCTACAATTGGGCAAATGATGCCCGGTGGCAGAGTACAAAATTACAATTACAAATAAAATACTAATATATAAAAAAATAAATATAGACAAACAAATTGACTTTGTCATTTCCTATATATACAGATGGCATTTACATTCCTATACTAAACATTAAAATACATATACACTAACATAAATGAATAAACTTACATATTACACAAATATACATACATACAAACATATACACGTATATACATAGAGAGACGAACACAAACAGAACTTATACAGTCATATTCAGACGAAATGAAATCACTTCACTTCACTTCACTGCATTGCATATAACTTTATCTAAATATTAATTATTCGGTTTTTACTGCAGACTACGCATAATCGCACCTTTCACTTCACTTCACTTCACTATGTTTTCACCCTACTGACTAATTTCCTATATTTTTTTTCTAAAACCTCGCGCTGAGCAAGGAAAGGACTCAAAAACTGTCGCAGGCAAATCGTTCCAATCTACTATAGTTCTGTTTACAAAGGAGAATTTCCCTACGTCCGTTCTTTGTATTTTTGTTCTAATTTTATATTGATGATAGGAAATAAAGGAATATAGATGATAGGAAATAAAGGAAAAGTGACACATGTTCCTAAAGGGAAAGGTCGGAACTAACATAGAATTCGTAGGGCATCGAATTTGATCAACCAAAGAAAATAAGAGCTTTTGATAACTCATTACAGGAACTGGTCTGCACGGAGTGAAGTTAAGGGATAGGAATCTCACCAAGAAGATAAGTTCAGTCCATGAAATTTCACAAAACAGTTTTCACATTTATTAATAACTTCACAAAAGCAGCTGAATCTTCATGACACTGAATTACATAAATAACAACAAATTTGAATTCAGCTGTCGGCTGAGCATATGGCCTGAAAATACAACAAAATCTTTACACAGAATTACCTAGATAGAAAATACAAATTTGAACAAAATTACATTAATTGAAGTTTACAAAATTACACAGAATTATACAAATATATTAACAAGTTTGTCACGCTATGAAATGAAGCCTCTATAAAAAAAAGTTTGTAAGTTAACAGCCGTTCCGTAGAATCGGCAATGCAGAATTAATTTGCCAATAACTCTCTAATTTGCCGTCTTCTGAATACAAAAAATACATAATTATATGCTAAACTACGAATAACAATGGTTCTCTCACTTGCATATCAAAAATCTATCAAACACGGCAATGGATTGAGTGGTTGCTAAATCAAAATTACAATGTCTGTTTTCTTTTTATCGTTACCACCTATTTTAACCTCTGCAGTGCATCAATATTGTAACGTATTGTAGGGCTACAGCTAGCGACCGTCGGGGCGCCACAAAGGCGCTGCGGCAAGAGATTAGACGCCACGGGGCCAGGCAGGATGTGACACGCCGAGGTATTTTGAGAAATTCTAAGAGCTAGGGAAAGGGATGCCCAAAATGCGGGACAGCGCATTTTTGCCGCGTGCCGCGTGAAAAATTCTTGGAATCCATGGAAATGGATGTCCAAAAATGCCTGGCAACGCGACTAGCGCGAGCTGTGTGCAAAACCCAGTGACGTTTCAGGTCATGTGGGTGGAAGCTATATAAGAGCGAACGCAGAGCGCGGGGGCGGGGTTTGTCGAGCTGAGTGGAACCCTCGTGCGAACGCACAAAACTTGCGCCCAGAGCGGTGCGGAGCCGAGCTAGCCTCGTGCGGCAACCCATGTGTTGGGACGCCGTTGTGGACACTATGTCCACGGGTGACCGAGGTGGCCGGAGCTGTCGCTGTGTGTATGAGGCTCGCTGAGGAGTGGCGCGGGCCACGAGTCAGACATTTCATTTTTAAGGATCGCTCCTGCGATCAGGGAAGTAAACATCTACCAGAGCTGAGTAACTTAAATTATTACTGTACATATTGTGAATAAACCTGTACATATTTATCATTGAAGCTCGTGTATGTGATTACTGTGTATTCCCACGACGTCACAATATTGCGCAACATTGACTCGGTAGTAGGGATGTGCCCATAACAGCTAAACTGTTATTTCTTAACCGATAACGTTTCGTAACTGTTACGCCAAATAACAGTTATTTCGTTTATCCTGTTATTGGCTGTTATCGGTTGAAATGCACAGAACTGCAACCTATTGGGCCTAATCCGAACTACTACAAGCTTTCGTGGCAACCATTTTGTACGATAACAACTTCACTGCAGCTAATCAATCATGATTTGCCAATGTTCAAATTATAGACTCATTTATACATAAATCGTCATTATTACGCACCATGTGTCACAATATTTTTATATTTTATTGTATTTACTACAACAAGATGTTTGTCCTTTAAATGAAGTCCGTCCAATATGTTAACTTATTTCTGTCCCATTGCTGCTTATGTGAGATCAACTAATATTTCCCTAGGTCCGATAAAATAAAATGAGTTACGGTCAAATATCTCACATAATACTTGATATTCGACAGTCATTAACACTTTAGCTATAGGTAAGCAAAAACACTGTTTCTCCTCATTATTTTTGGCACTCGTCACTTCACTATGCATAAGTTGCATATTTGAAAGAATATTTGCAACCCGGATCACTTTCATTTTAGTAATATACTATACACATTCGCTACACAGTGTATGAATTACTATTCATCCTTGGCAGTTCATCCTGTCTCGTTCATATCAGCTGCTTCTCTGCTCAAACATGTTAGGGAAGGTAGTGCAAGGAAGCGCCGTAAGGTAGCTGCACAGGCTTTACGGTGCTACCAACGTTATTCGTTTTGCGTGGTTTAACTCTTAGCAGTCGCTACAGCTGCTTTAACTCTTAGCAGTCGGCCATGTTAGGTTGTTGGTCATGGACCTGTTATTTTTCAACTGTTATTAATAACAGCTATTACGAGTCAGCTGCTTTTGTGATAACAGTTATTAAAGAAAAGCTGTTAAGCCCATCTCAACCCGGTAGCGTCTCTTACGGGGCCACATGCAGTCGTCTCCAAAAATGGCCACTGGCTTCGTTGCCAGCACGGACCGCCGACGCTGCTAGAAACTTCTGTAATAACAAAACAAATTAACTATTACAGGGTCGGCAACCATACACATATCGATGTTCGACCTTACGAAGACACGCAGCCTGAAGCAGGGCCTCGCTATACAACAAAGCATGCGCATTTGACAAACAGCCAAAAAAGGGCCTTCCAAAATACGCAAAAAAGTGCGACTTCACATTATAAGTTAAAGCACTGCAAGAGCCCAATTAGTACACATACATAACAAATATAACTATATAGCAATACACTCAAGTCTAAAATTAACAACTAAAAAACCATTGCCATGTTATCAGCTTTTGCCCTTAGCCATATTAGAAAAAAACCACTTGGACATAGAGTAAGAGAAACCACACAAACATCATATAAAACAACTAACGATCCAGAAGGGACCGGGCTACGTCACAATTTAGATTGATAATTTCAACTTTTAACGAAAGAACAACATACTAAACAGGCTAGTATGACATAGTAGTAGCAACATAATGAGGGTTCAGAGCCGTTATATAGCTTTGTATCCAAAATATCAAGCCGCCAGAACCACATTTTCTCGCGGCATTAAACAGAATTTACAAACAATAGAAAGTTTTTAGATGATACGTAGCGCTCCTAGTGGTCGGAGGCTGAACTTGGCTATCAATTGCCAGCTGCTGATAAGACAGTTGACTGTCTGTACATCGAGTTATCTGCCATCTCGCAGTGAATGATAGAACTACAACATTGTTTGGCATTACAAGATATATTTACACATTTTGCATGATATTAAGTTGTTACAAAGTATAAACCTTGGTTTTACAATAACTAACTAGTTAACAATTATCACTGAGTATTATCAATAAGCTGGGAAAACACATAAAATCAATTTAAATAAATAAAACATGAAAGTTCCATAACAATTGATTTAGACAGTGATTAACAATAAACAATACAGAAGAGTTGTCATAAAAATATTTACCATTTGTGTTTTGTGTGGCCATGCAATTCAGCTTGTGTTAAGCTGTATAACTATTCATACATAAAGATACAACCAGATTACAATGTTTTCACATTAAAATAGTGAGTCTTACAAACTATTTTTTGAGGCAAATTGGTCACAATTAAGCCTCTGACTAGGAAAAACATAAATAATTGTAAAACTAGTTTTCTAGAGCTGAAATACATCAAAACACGGCGTGATGGATCTTGAAATATAACAATAAGTGTCTAGATTGATTGATTGGTTGAGTTCAAGGGCGCTTCAACGGCTAAGGTCATTTGCGCCCGTGTCAAATTATTTTAAGACCAGTGCATAATATTGCAGTTCCAAGCTAACAAAGAAAATTAAAATCTTTAATAGAAAGCAAAGTAAAACTGAGAAGGGACGTATCTATATATTTAAAAAAATAAGGTATTCTGCCATGGCTTCGTTTGGAGCTTCTACTGAACCGATTATAGTATTTTTTCCTTTAAATGAAAGAACGTGATCTCTAGATGTGTTATCATATATTGTTTGTGTTGATTCACCAACATTTACGGTGTAAATTAATTAATTAAATCATTCTTTAATAGTACGCTTATCAATAGTCGTTTTCTTCCAAAGCTGCTTTATGGTGGCGCTGCTTGATGTTTTGTTTTGATTGTTGAGATTTATTTACAATTCGTCAAGGTTTTGTTTCAGTGTAATAATTGCATTGTGGCGTTGATAGTTGGCATGTATTTGCTTTCATGGTGTATTTTGTAGAGAACATTCGGACAGTGGGTTTTGCTCGGTTGTACTTAAGTAGTGAAGTTATACACAGGTTATGTCGATCGTTGCCCACGCGCCCCAAAAGACGCAAACGTATATTCAATGGACGCAGGGAAAGAGAAAGTCAGCGTAGAAGTGGTGTTAGTGAGGTCATTTCGTTCTCTGGTGGGTCGTTGTCTATGAAATGTCAGTTTTGTTCTGCTTTGCACTTCCCATGTGAGAGAAATTCTGCAAACGAGTTTACTGTGTTGCTTAAATGGGAAAATAAGTTTACCTTCGAGCAATATGCCAGAAGAAATCAGTTGTTTATAGATGATGACACATCAAAAAACTTTAGAAATAATATTTGTTATATTTTAATAGTTCTTTCTTTTGTGCCATTTAGTGCCGATATTGCATTTCCATCTGATCATGGGCCATACATGTTCAAAATTTTGAAAACTCCACATCACAAAATATTTTCGTCATACCCTGAAGATTCAAACAACGCAAAATATTGTGAACATTAGTCTGGGCACAGTATTTTACATTTATCTCAGATCTCACCGTCAAATTTTGACGGGTTCTCACTAGTCCTAATAAAAGGGTTTGGCAAAAAATTGCCAGATAGTTTTTTGTTTAAACTCTCGGGCTAAAAGCCAATAATTGGTATTATCATCTTCTCTCAGATAAGGCTGTACAAGCCAGTCTCTCGCAAAAAGCCAAAAAGCTTGCAGAGAGAAGATTCGTCATTACTAAGAATCTCCGCAAGGGAGCTAGCAAGGTCATGCCTTCGACGTCTCTCCCTTATCTTAACACAGTGTAAGAGAACATGCTCCACGGTAAGATATATTTTGCAGTATTCACATATAGGGGTGGGTCCCCGTGGATGAGATAACCGTGGGAGAAATGACAGTGACCGATTCGGAGGCGTGTTAAAATGATCTCCTCTCGCCGAGCATCACGAGATGAGGAAGACCAAGGATTTATGGAATCATTGATTCTCGTGAGCTTATAATCTGAGTTATGCCACTGTTTGCCATTCACTGCGGATACAGCGTTTTATAAACAGCTTAGTGTCTTCCGTGGGGACTGTGAAGATGTCTAATTCTCTTTTATTCGAGGCAGACTTTGCTGCCCGGTCAGCTATTTCATCTCCTCTTATTCCCACGTGTCCAGGGACCCAACAAAAGACTAAAATATAGTGGCGGACCAGGAGATGGTAGATTTGCTGTTGGTCATTGTCAGTGGGTCACAAGACGAGAAGGAGGAGATGGATTCAAGAGAGCTTTTGTAATCACTGCAGATCACTACTTTCTTTAGTGACATCGATCCAGCAAATTTAAGTGCCTCCAAGAGCGCATACTTCTCTGCGGTATAGACGCTGCACGAAGAGTCTAATCGAAAACCTTGCGTGGATCTACTGCAGTAGAAGGCACTTCCGACTTTGCCGTTTTGAGAGGAGCCATCGGTGTAAATAAAGTAATGGCTAGGATACGTAGATTTTATTGCTTCAAATTCCGATAAGAATGTACTGGGGGAGTTAAGGATTTAGGAAGCTTAGACAGTCTATCTATTATCGGCCGGTGTAGTTTCCAAGGGAAACCAGGTTTCGGGGGGGAGGGGGTTCACAGGGTTGGGTAGTGTTATATGAAGCTTCTGTAAGAGCATACGGAGACGGACCCCCAGGGGATGGGGTAATGACGGTCTAAGCGCATATGAAGTCAGGTGGGTTGGATGGAGGACTGCTTGACGCGAGGGAGTATCAACATTGGATAATTTCGCGCCATAGGAGGCAATCAGAATATCCCGCCTTCGGCTCAGGGATGGTTCTCCAGCCTCGGCCAAGAGGCATTCGATGTGACTCGTGCGGTAGGCACATGAACTAATCCTTATGCCAGCATTGTGTACGGTATTTAATGGCCGGAGGGTTGATGGAGACGCTGACCCATACACTATGCATCCGTAATCCAAGATAGGGCGGATGAGAGTTCTATACAAACGCAGAAGACAAACACGGTCTGCGCCCCACGAGCTACCAGTAAGAGTCCGAAGGAGATTCATAGGTGATACACATCGGCCCTGTAGTTTACGGATGTGTTTTCGCCAGGTTAGGCTCTTGTCGAATGTGAGTCCAAGGAAGGTTGCAGATTCAACGAATGGAAGCTGCTGTCCTCCAAGAAAAAGGTCGGGGTGATTATGGAGGTGATGGATTCTGCAAAAGTGCATGCAAGTGGTTTTTGAGGTAGAGAACTTGAATCCTGTTTCTTCGCTCCATTCCTGCAGTTTGTTGAGCACAAGTTGTAGGTGCCTCTCAATAACGTGCACGCTCTTGGAGGAGCAAAAAATGGCAAAATCGTCAACGAACAGTGATGCTTTCACAGGCTCCCGGATAATGATGCAATGCTATTGATAGCAATGGCAAACAGAGTGACGCTCAAAATCGATCCCTGGGGAACACCGTTTTCTAACTGGTGACTAGAGGATAACACGTCGCCAAGGCGGACGCGGAAAGATCTTGATGAAAGAAAACCTACTAGAAACAAAGGGAGCCGTCCCCTAAGGCCCCAAGTATGCAAGGTGCGAAGAATACCGTACCTCCAGGTGGTGTCATACGCTTTCTCTATATCGAAGAAAATTGCTACCAGGTGCTGACGTAGAACGAAAGAAGTGGAGATCTGCGTAGCGAGGGTGACTAAGTGGTCCATGGTTGACCTGTGCTTCCTGAAGCCACATTGGAGAGGTGTAAATAGGTTCTTTTGTTCCAGGAGCCAGACCAGACGTGTATTTACCATTCGCTCTAAAAGCTTGCACACACAGCTTGTGAGCGAGATTGGGCGGTAACTAGAGGGGGTTGTTCTGTCCTTTCCTTCTTTAGGGATTGGGAGAACGATGGCTTCACGCCAAATACTTGGTATAGCATGTTCAGCCCAAATCTTGTTGAAAATGCCGAGGAGAAACGAACGAGCGTTTTCAGGTAGGTGTTTCAACATTTGGTTATGTATCTGGTCTGGTCCTGGAGCAGAATCTTTCGCACAAGCGAGGGCACAGGAGAGTTCGTCCATGGAGAAAAAGGCATTGTAATATTCCTCCACGCGACTCGAGAAGTCTAATTTACAGTTACCATTTTTCTTTTCGTGCTTTGAAAGCCAGAAGTATAATGTACGGAGCTGGAGATTTGTTCGTAATGAGAGGCCATTTCTTCAGCAATTTCTTGTGGAGAGGTTAGGAGATTGCCATTTACCATAAGCCCGGAAATAGACGGCGAAGGGAGTCTTCCACCGATCTGTCGGACCTTTGTCCACACAAGTTTAGGGGATGAACGGCAAGAGAGTGACGAGATGTAGGCTCTCCAGGACGCAGCCTTACTTTCCCGTATCGTTAATCTAGCTCTGACTCGGGATCTTTTATAGTTTATTAGGTTTTCCATGGATGGGAACCTACTGTTTTGCCAATGCCCTCTTCCGATCACGGACCGCGGTGGCACAATCATCGTTCTACCATGGCACAGGGGGGTGTCGTGCATGGCCCGACGACTTCGGGATGGCAAATGAGGCCGCATGAAGGACGGCGTTATTAAAATTGGCAACCATAGCATCGATGTCGTTTGGGCAGTTTTCCGATATTCGTAATTATTTCTTGAATGTTTTCCCACTCAGCTCGGTGGATTAGCCGGTGAGGAGGGCAACGTTCAGGTCAGGAATATCGAGGTTGACCCGAATGGGAAAATGGTCACTGCCATGCAGGTGGCCAAGGACAGTCCACTCGAAGATTGTAGAAATGGAGGGACTACAGAGAGCTAGGTCCATGGACGAGAAAGTGTTAGAAGCTACGGAAAAGTGTGTGCTTTCGCCAGAATTTAGGAGAATTAAGTTTTGGTTATCTATGATATTTTCAAGTAACCTGCCTCTCGTGCACGACCTTGTGCCACCCCAGGCAGGGTTGTTGGCGTTGAAGTCCTCCACAATAAGAAAAGGTGTAGGCACCTGAGAGAGCACATCTTTCAGTTCTTTCTGTGACATGACTTGTCCAGGCGGGATATAAACGTTGCAAATGGTAACAGAAATAGTTCGGAAATTTACACGAACGCAAGATATCTGGAGAGTGGTTCGTGTGTCTATTTCTTTCGATACCAGAGAGTCTGTGATAAAAGTGGCGACTCCGCCATGGGCGTGGAGGCCGTCGTCTACGTCTTGCCTGTAGCAACAAAAGCCGCGTAGAGAGAGGGAGTGCTCAGAACGGAGATGTGTTTCCTGCAGGCAGATAACCACGGGTCTATGTATAGACATTATTAACTTTAATTCGTCCAAACGGGTACGGAAGCCATTTGTGTTCCATGAGAGGAGAGCCATAGTTTCTAGTTCTTAGGTTTTGATTCTAGGGTGGGTTATGTATTGGGTTTGTTTTTCCTTCTTTGTTGAAGAGTGATGGGTTGGTTCATACGGAGTTCCTCATTCCCAGCAGAGTCATCTTGACTACTGCTGGAAAAGGGTCGCATGTATTGGGACACCACGGTCCCTTGAGACAGGCGACCTAGATCTAGCAATAGGGCCTGTCGGCCTCAGCTTCTCTGGATGTGTTTGCGTGTTTGTTGAAATATTTATGGTTTTTGTTTATTTATTTATTTATTTTACGTCAAAAAACAGTTAAAAACTGCGTATGACGTGCTAAAAAGTGAAAAGGGGAAAAGTGGGGAAAAGTGAATTGTGTGCACATTTTCAAATTTTTTTCATTTCATTTCCGATTTTGTTTCAGGCTGGACAAGAGATTTGTGATTTGCATCTCCGCCGATGTCATCAAAGGACACCTGGCAGGCAGCATCGCGCAAAGTGGAGGCTTTAGGCGTTTGGGTTTCGGAATTGACTTTCTTATGTTGACCCACGGTGTCAGCGAAACATCGGGCCATGTACACGGGGTTTCGCGTCTGGTAACGTCGTCGTGCCTCCGGAAAGGAAACTTTCTCAGAGACCCTGATCTTTTGGATCTCTCTTTCTCTTAAGAAAATGGGGCACTGGTTGGAATTAGATGGATGTTTTCTACAACAGTTAACGTACTTTGCCTCTGCGGAGCAGTTCAGAGTCAATACAAGCCTCCCTTCCACAGTTCACGCAGACTGCGGCGCTCATGCAGCGACGTTGCGTATGGCCAAACCTCTGGCATTTAAAGCAGCGCAGAGGGTTTGGAACATACTGCCTGACACGGAGATGTAGAAGCTACACGATATCTTCTCTGGTAGAGATGGACGGTCGAAAGTCAGTATTAGAGCTGAGGTAGGAGTATTTACTCTCCGCTGAATCCTGTATATCTCTGACACACCATATGGCTCGAAGAAGGCTTTCGAACTTTCTTCCGATTCGGTAGAGAAGTCTTCGTGATTTACCACACCCTTGCAGAGGTTTAAAGTCGGGTGGGCGGACACACGCACCTGGAGGCCGGCTATTTCTTTGAGGTCAAGGATCTTGCTGATCTGTTCGTCAGAACGTCCTGGAAGTTAGCAGGACCATTTCACCTAATCACAAAACTGTATAGCTCATAATTTGCCGCTTTTTTGCCGTTCTTAAGATGTGAAAACAAAAAAATTGCCGCGGGTCATTTTCTCAAAAAAATCGATGGTCCTGCTAACTTCCATTGGAAGTTAGCAGGACCACACATCTAAATCCGCTACTAATGTAAGCATACACACCACACAGTACTCCAAATTTGCCGCTTTTTATTTATAGATTAGTGAAGAAATCATACTGATATCTCCATTTTTTCAAAAGATATTTACAAAAAAAACAAAAATAACACCTACGTTCCTATGGCGAGCGCCCTCAAGAAGCACAAGACACGTTTCGTCCAAGACCAATAGCCGTAAATATTCATACTCTACGCCAAAATTTGCCCTTAACCTTTGCAAACTTTGCAACCTTTGCAAACAAAGATAACCAGCTACATTGGCAGTACATTGGGAATAACTTGAAACGGTATGTACTGCAAACGCTGAGGACACTATCGCGAAAGTGGCTCCAACAGTAGTTCAACTACTCAGAAATGTATGGACGTCAATAATGGTGGGCATTTGGAGCATTTGTTGTAATGGTTGTACCTATAAAAGTCTAATAGGATTACTGTTCATTATTTTCTATTTACGTGAATTCAGCCTTGTTAAGCCTATTTTTAATTTGCGTGGATTTTATGTACATTTTTGACGCTTTCTGTGTAGTCTGACAACATCGAAAATGTGATGTAGTAATCGTTCGATTGTACTTGTGGAAGCTTTCACTAATTCAATGAAACTACAATATTGGCAGACTATGTTGATTTTCAAATTTTAAAATATAAAACAATATTTTTGTTTAGCATGCATGCAAGTCTATTCTGAAAATGAGAGCTTCTCACTCGATCTTACTTTGCTATATGAATAAAATTTTAAAATATCGTATATTCATGAAGATCCTGATTTGCTCTCACCAATAATATTTTGGATGTGGTCTGCTTGCAGCTTTCAAGTTATATTAATAATTATATTACATAATATATTATATTATATAGGTATACTAATAATAATAAACTAATAATATAGAATTATTTGATTATATCGCGGCATAAAAGTTTATTAGTACTTATGAAAGTAGAATGTGCTCCAAATATGACAACCGACTGCGACGAGACGCGACAGGCAATATTAACGGAGGATTACTCCAAAAAACAAGTGCTGTAATGGGAGGATTACTGCAAGAAGCGCAAAGCGCTCAACGCCCCTCTAGGGGCTTGGAGACGCGTTGCGTCAAAATAGACGCAACAAATTATATATATATATATATATATATATATATATATATATATATATATATAATAAAATAAAATATATATATATATAAAATAATAAAATAAAATAAAATTTTGTGGCTGACATGTATTACAGGAGGACAATTTGACATGTACTGAGTGAAAAGTTTGAAAAATATCTCAATAGTATTAAAATATAGGAAACGAAGTCTATGCAATTATGTCTAATAAATACAAGGTATGATCATGAAAGAGTCTGTTTTGGTTAATCTTCCTGTTTGGAGAAATTTTACTGACTGGATGAATATTGATTCAGTGGTGAGTTGTAGTTGACATTTACATAATTGAAATGATTGAAGGCGTTGTCATTGTCATCATCAGTTTTCTGCTGTCTGGGAGCCACAAAAACGACTACCAGACAGCAGAAAACTGATGATGATGGCTAAGCCATCGAAAGCTGCTATTTGTGAAATAAATACTATTGTTGACAATGACAACGCCTTCAATCATGACTGGATGAAACCTATCCTTCGTGAATATTTCAATTAAAATCATCACAATGTTAGGACTTGCCCTCAGACACTTATTATGATTGTGCACTGTAATTAGTTAATATGTGTTATTTATTATTCGAGATGTTTCATATACGGAGGAGCAATATCCACAGTTTTTTTTTCACGTTACTTGCAAATGTTTTGTGAAGTTAAGTGGGTATTTAATTATTTGCTTTTTATACCAAACTTGCAAAAAACGCAACTTAAAGAAATATGTTATAATTATCTGAGAAAGAGATACTTCTTACATGTTAATCACACGTAATTATGTTGATTAATTTGAGAGTTAGAAAGTTCATATGTGGGCTAATTTATTAACAGATAATTAACTAGACATAATTTTTTGGTATTTGTCCTCAACTACTATATATGGATATTAATTTTATGTATTAATACTATTATTTTTTCATACAAAGATACAAAAAAATATTGTTACATATAAATTTATATGAAATGTGTTTCATTATTTCCAGATTGTCCTTTTGTTTGAGATTAAGGCGTCTGAATCAA